>JAXQQM020090617.1:0-377040 GCA_034641835.2 Pinus albicaulis | reverse complement strand
TCTAGAGTTACATGCTAGGATATATATATATATATATATATATATATATATATATATATATATATAATAATTAAATAAATAAATAAAATATCAATAAATAAATAGAAATAAAATAAAATAAAGATTAATAAATAAATAAATAAACAAAGACATTTAGTACATTTGCTTCACTCTTTCTAAAATAAAATAAATTACTTTCTAATTGTTTGAGTCAAACTAGCCATTTCAATCTTATTCTCTCTACTATTTAGTATTTACTTAGTACTATTTACAACTTCAATCAATGTTTTTCTTTTTCTGTATGCGCACACGTTTCAAATTTTGATGTGCATATATCATTTCAAATATGATTAACAATAATTTCAAAAAAAAAAAAACTTCAAATATTACAAATATGCACTAGCAAGTCACTCTTTACTAATCTTATGCAATTTTAATTTGTTGTTTCAGGCTTCAGTATCTACTATTTACTGTTTGCTCAATACCATTGACACTTCCAATCAATGTATTCCACTTGCTTATACGCTTATGTTTCAAACTGTCATGTGCATGTGATAGTGCCCTCACAAAATGGTTTCGTTTAAACCATTATTTGCAAAATCTACGCTTCTCATGCATTGCGGCACCACTTAATCTTCTCTCAAGAAACTGCTATAAGAACTTCCGTAAGCAGTTTTTTGTTTTCAAAACCATAGGTGCGCTTGTCATAAGGGTGTGGCAATGGGACCCAAAATACACCATTCGTCTCCTTTCGGCGTTCCTTTGCACCACAGGTGCAATTGCTAATTATAAATTTTAAAATATATTAAAAACCAAACCTAGGACCTTGGTCCAACCGCTATGTGTGGGGTTAATTCCCCACAGTCTTAAATCTGTCAAAATCTGATCTTCTATGTCCTTTTGCCAAACTGGCTTTAAGTACAAAGTACAGATGCCATTTGAAATTGTTGCAATCATTATTCTATAAAACATTAATAATTAATCATGGAAAAATCGCAAAATGAATGCAGGGATCTTTTCGCGTCCTCATCTATATGTCCGTCGTTCCCTATAAATCAATTGTCTGCTCCTCGTTGTAACTAACATTCCATATCCATTGTCCAAGCATGTTGAAGGTAAAGAACGCGAAGTTGAGGCTCCTGATCAACAATGAAACTGAGAAAATCTTATGTGCTGAAGCAGAAAGGGATTTTGTGGACCTTCTCCTAGGCTTTTTAACATTGCTAGCTGGTTCTATTATAAAATTACTTTCAACGCTGGATCGTCCAAAAAAGGTTGCTTGTCTCAGGAATCTTTACTAGAGTGTAGAGATGCTCCAGCCTGTTTTCTTGAACGCGGATAAAAAATCCCTTCTTCTGGATCCAAGAGTTAAAGATTACCATTCTTCTGACCATGTACGAACAGAGTCCGTCCCTGGTATCTTGTATGGTTGCGGAAACACTTATACCTTGTGCAGAGGGAAGCACAATGTCACTACTCAGAGCGGTGGGATTTGTGCGTGCGGTAAATCTATGAACGTTCAAGTGACCTTTCTGAACCCCTCCAAGAGAGAGCGAAATGAATTACAAGGTGGGGCGAAAAGTAATAATGCGGGAAGTGGAGGCAGCGAGGAAGGTTATGTGAAAGAGACGGTGGTCTTTATGATCACCGATCAATTGGAAATCTCTCCAGCGTCGACCATCACGAGTATCAACCTTCTCAATAAACTTAATGTCAAGGACCTGACGGAGGTTGAAGAACGGACTGCAATAGTTGGCCCCACTGAGGTAAGGAGTAACTTATTTTTGTAATTTAGAGATAATTAGGGTTTATAAAGTACGTGATATTAGTAATTGAACTATGAATTTCAGGCACTGGAGCTTCTACGGGCCTCTCTTGCTTCAACTTCGGCACTTAACGATGTTTTCGGGCCGCGAGTTTTCAACACACCTCGCCGCAAGCAGAGTTTCAGGCACTTATGACGAAGTAACAGTACTTTAAATTAAAAGGCTTTCCTGTCTGAGAATGTTAGTTTCTATACTTAGCATAATAATTATAGTGGGCATTGCAGGTTACGCGGTAGCATGGTAGCGTGAATCCACAAGGGCACTGGGGAGTGCCAATTTACTGTAAGGTACCTAATAGATTTATGTAAAAAGTTGCCACTTATGTTATTTTCGATGGCTCTTTGACGAGGAGGTGTTTTGTCTTAAATTTTGCAAAGAAGGTTTTAGTTACCACATCACCAGACGACGCTTTCTCTATGTGCGTGATGGAAAACATATGGTTTCTCTTGATGCTCTCTTGATCGATGTATTCTCAGGCCATATTTTAATACAATTTGTCGTATATAGCTTTAAGTATTCTGATATGGAGGAGTCTTTCGTTCGACGAATCGGGGGCTGATGTGACAGCTCCCGATCAGCCTCTCCGGCGACTCCTCCCGGCAAATAGCGACGGCAGCAACCCAGACGGTGGACCCCGCATGGCATCCTCCGCCACCTCTCCCAGGCGCCGCTCCTCTCCCCTCCGCCACCAACGACGCCACGACAACCAATATTTTCCAGTGTATTCGTTATTTAATGCCCTCTAAGACTGTACCGAATAGTACGTGATGCCATGCCCATTGCCAACCATTCTACGAAATAGAAATTCGGCTTCCCCTTTTCCGGTTGTGGTGACTCCGCTTGCAGGTTGTATGCATGCATGGCTCCATTTCGTAATCATGGATGGTGAATAATGATGAAAGCGTACGATTAATGAGATGGGATGGTCCAGTTTAATTTCAAATTTCAAAATTTGAATGTTATAGATCACCGTCTCCCGCCTTCCAATTGCTCAAAAAAATATTTGTTCCCCATAGAGAATGCCTGAAGAACCATGCGGCTAGCATCTGGGGCGAGGCGACGCAAACAATGGGTGCAGCATGAATCGGTGTTGAAGGCACTCTGGAGGCCCTCAAGTTCTCTGCCTGTGACTGCCATCGTAATTATCACAAGAGCATTGACTTCCATCGTAATTTTCATCACAAGCGAGGACACCAGCAACAGAGGAGTCGACCCCTTGCTGCTACGGTAGCAACCACAATGGCTCCTCCAAGAGGCCCGGCAGCGGGCTTCACCACTCGGTACCTGCTCCCATGTGCCCCTGGCATTCCACTCCAGTTCATCCGGTATCCTACGCTCCCATCCATAGATGATCATGGCGATTTGTGATGTTGGGGGTGCGGAGCACGATCGCAAGATGATCGGTGCCAGTGTTCATGCCATGTACATGGCTGGCCACTCAAACTTAGATGCAGTAAAATGTCGAGGCACAAAAAGATATATTGCATCTATTCTACCTATGGCAGGTGTAACTTCTACGATGGGAGTTGTCATGAGCCATATGCGTGGTTACCCATGCCAGCCAAACAACATTACATCAACGTTAATGACCCTAAGGAGTGCGTGGAAATGAAGATTTGTGTGGATGGCTACAATGGCAGTTTCTCTGTAGTCAAGATATCAAAAAAATGAGATTTTATGTAACTTTAACTATTTAGCTGGATTTACATATGCAATGCAATCTGATTTATAAACGTTACTTTGTTTTTTTAAAGTATTTCCAATTTTTTCCCAACTGTTAGTTGCTTTAAAGATCATGGCACGCATTTGCAACTTTTTCTCTGTTGTTCATTTTGCAGGCTGTTATATCAATCACACAATGGCACAGCGGTATTTGTTTGGATTTTAGTAGAAAATGTTACTCGTTGAATGTTTGGACTCTGGAGCATACTATGGTTTTCTCGATCTATCTTAGAAAATTATTAATATTTTCTAAAAGAGTTTAAGTAATAGGTTTATGGTATTAAAAATCAAAAGAACACACTTAATAAGTAAATAATAAGTTTATGGTGTTAAAAATCAAAAGAACACAGATTAGTATATTTGGAAATCTCGCCACTGTGTAGCCATATAATAAGCCTGATGGACAATGTGTTGAGTCTGTTGCCTAGGCGATTGTCTCCTGAGAAATAGATTCCCACTTATGTAAATAAGTGGTGGTGATTTAATTTCAATTTTGAATTTAATGTTGGATTACCAGGATAAAGCATTTCACTTTTATAAATAAATTTATAAAAGTTAATTTCAATTTAAAATAGATATTTTTGTAAATATAATGAATTTATAAAAAATTTAGCAAACAAACAATAATGTAACTTAACTTAAAATTATTAAAGTTTTCATAATTTTTATAATCAACACTAAAAATATTCTTATTAAAAAAAAAAAAAAAAAAAAACTAATTTATATATTAGAAATAAAAATATTAAAAAATAAATAAATGTATAATGATAAATCTATTGCTTAAACTATTCTAATGGTAAATTTATTCATTATATTTATAAATTATCATTTTTTTTTTAAAGATGGTAAGTAATATCTTTTTTAAAGATGCAGTTTTAATAATAATTTTTACTCAAATGAAAATTAGAATAAAAACTTATTTGTCAAATTTGAAATGAAAATTGTTTCAATTTTTTTTTAATTGAATAGTAACTAGATATAATCAACTCTCTATCTTCTTGAAGTTTGAATTTACAAATATTCTATGGATACACTTGTAGATCTTGTTACTTCATACTCCACTTGCTTGTATTTACTAATTGCTCTATTTTCTTGTATTTATCAAGGTAAACATCTATAAATATTACCTTCATGTCTCTCTTCCCGCCTAATTAATGTGAATACACAAAAAGGTCAAAATTGTTTTATTATCTCCAACTATCCTTGAAAAAGTGAGCATAACAACAAAGTATATTATACGAGCAATTGAGATGTAAATGGTAAATACATTCCAGAACTCTTTGACAAATATTGTATTATCATTCATTATTTAGTAAGTTCTATAAAAATATGAAATAAGAATTAATTGTACAAATATTTGTTGAAAGTATCATTAAAATGTTATTTTTTAAAATTAAATAAATATTTATAATTTACTAAAATTATTTTTTTTAAACTAATTATATATTTAAAATTATAAAATTTAATATATGAGACAAATTATATATTTAAAATTAAAAAATTTAATATATTTATATTTATTATAAAATAATTTATTTTAAATTAATAAATTAAAATTTACTTTATATTATTTCTAAAATTATTTTAAGTCTAACATTATTTATAATATTTATTAAATTAAATTTATTTGATATTATTTATAAAATTATTGCACATTAAATATTAAAAAAAATCAATTCAAACTAAAATTTATTTTACATTATTTATAAAACCATTTCAAATTAGAAATAGATTCCTAAACGATTGTCTAGAAGTGTTAGGCTCACGAGATCATCCTAAACAACAGCAACACCAACACTTCCAAGCTCATCCTGACATTGGGTGAAATTGGTCAAGTACTTTGGTATTGTGTCGCCCTCCTCCATCTTGATATTTCTGAGTTTGTCCTTCAGCGCCAACTTCCTATGGTCATTTCTTTTATGAAACAAATCGGTTAAGTCCTTCCACGTGGCATATAGAGTTGTCTTTCCATGGAGGTTTGAGACAATATGATCTCGAACTCCTTCCAATGGAATCCTTCTTGCCTTCACTACGTTCTTCTTCCATGTTGCCAAATCTTAAGCATATGTTGTTGTGGACCCTCAAAATTTAGGGAACACTCTACATGCCTCCCATTAGACTCTCAACTCGAATTAACTGAACTAACTCAGTCTTCCTGACTTAGTTAACTCGTATAAGTTGTCATGTGATGTGGAATTACAATTTACTTCTAATTTAATTAAGGGAAAATTAAATTAAAATCCTTCTTGACGCGATTTTCAGGATTTCTTGTTGCCATTTTTAACAGATATCACTAAGTGTTTGATGAGACCTAGGCACCTGACACTTCTATAATCAAATGAATAAAGGTCATGGTAAGGTTTGGTGATTTGAAAGCCCAATTCCAGCATGACTGATTTAGGCATGAGGTTGTGAGACACTCCTGATTCTAACATAAAATTGTGAAGAATTTTATCATCACATTGAGGGTGATGTAGAAAGGAGGGATATCCTCATGTTGTTCCTCTACATGTGGGCCACATACCATGGTAGGGTGATCTTCTTGAATGTTCAAGGTATCATTTTGAAAGGATAATTCAATGTGGTTCATGAAATTCTGTATGTGAGACTAATAGGTTGGATTCTGAGCTAGTTCCGACAAAGGGACTGGGACCCTTACCCTGCTCAAGTCTTGTTCTAGGTTGAACAATGAGACTGTGGTTTTTTCACTTTCTCTATCTAGTTCAAGTCATGATTTAGGTGGCAAGGTCTCTTGTGGTTTCCTTATTACTAGTTCGGGTAGGGATTGGAATTATGATTAGGCTTACTCCTGCAATGTGAAGGTCCTTGTGAGTATTTTAGAACATCGAGAGGATTTTTGTTGGCACGAGGGAATGGTTTTGAGTCATGTGAGGTTTGAGGTAGTTGAGGGTTGGACTGAGTTTTTACAAGTTGTTACATGCATGGACACTGTTGTTACAATTTCTGGACTAACATGTTATAGTTGGTTATAAGTTGTTGAGTAGGTTATTACCTTCGTACTTTTTTGAGATGACACTTGGGATTTATAATTCAAGAGATGTTGACTATACTTTGTAGCTATACTTTGGTTGACTACACCTCATTGCCCCTAGTGGTGTTGTGGAGCTGAGTATGCAAGAGATGTTGTAAAACTCTGTCGTGTGATCTTTTTGACTAGGTAGAAAAAAAAAAGCTTTTATGTTAACACAAAAATTATAGTTATTATTTATTTTATTGTGTTCATTTTTGGAATAACCATTAAGCAAGACATGGCATTGGGCGAATGCCTTTTTTTTTTTTGCGTCCTGGCATCAGCAATAGCTGTCTCCTCTCCGCTCCATTGTTATTGATTCCAAAACATACCATGCCTTTGCTGATCTTTGATCAGATTTATTCGTTTTATTTTATTTATGAAAATCCAAAATATTCACATTATTAATGGATGATAACATTATAAACAATTATACTGATCAAGATGTTTGAGGCGTTTTGATACATTTCATTAAAATTTATTTGCTTAGTGTTTTCCTACATTATATATTTTTTTGTAGTTCTAGTTCCATTGTAAATTGTTGTTTAAACCAACATATGTTTTGTTTAGTCAGCAACGAGCACACGCATAGATCAACCCACCTGCACATGCTGCCAGAATTAACAATGGAAGACATTGGTGCAAAAAGGTGTAGAGATATGGGTCTCATAGAAAGTAATATTGTGTTCATTTAACTAATGGTTATGTGGACTTATTTTAGTTAGTTTTGGGAAAATAGTGAACGGTTTATCGTAATATTGTATCTATGTATCTTCATAACTAATGGTTATGTAGACCGAATACTTTCAGTTCTGGGAAGATCCGTGAGAAACTTATAATTCTCATGTCCTCCCATGCAATATACATTGATTGTATCAGTACCTAATTCTTTTTTCTGTAATCCATTTCGTTATGGCCGCGTGCCCACCACCTACATCCTCAATGCCTCAAACTGAAATAGGACTTGAAAGTCCGCTTTTTTTATGTAAGTTACTGCAATCATATGTAAGTTATGTCATCCACTCAACTTTGCATTCATGTCAGTGGTTGCCTTTCCTATCACAACGATTTTATTTTATTGGTTTGCAGATTATTATATTCTTTAAATTCTTTTTCCATGTTATTTTCATGGTCACCTTATACATATGTGGTCTTTTAATTCCTGTTTCACCATGTTTCAAATTCATTTATTGTTTGTGGGTGAAACACTTCTGGTTTTTCAACCTCTCTCTTTTGAATTTAATGTTAGTATTAGATCCTGGCCATAAAAATAAAATACAAGGCATCAAGGACAACATTAAATATATGGAAGAAACTGGAAACTCGAGGTACTAACTTTTTTTATTAATTTTATGTTATTGTTTCTTTCCTTCTGATGTAACCCATTTTCGTTTTTAATCTTCATTTTCGATTCAAAGTTAATGATGAAAGCCTGGTACGGATTAAAAATCTTACGCATTTTACGGGCATTAAATTGATGGAGAGATTTGGAAATTGGTATTGAATTGGTAATGGAAGCCGTAAGAAAACATATTTTCCATATAATTATTCCAGTCTTTTGGGTGTAACCATTTTGATTATCTACCTCTATTTTCAATTTCATATTAATGATCAAAATCTTGCGAGGAAAAAAAATCTAAGACATCTTTTAGATCATTATTATATTGATATTGATGGAGAAATTGGAAATTTGAGTTAAAAAAGAAAATATATTAATTTATTGTTAATGTGTATTTGTCAAAAGGCATTATTTTTCTCTATTTTGCATTTTAGGTTAATGATTAATGTGAATTTAGAGAAACAAATCTAAGTCTTTATAGCTAGTGAGTTTGCATATAGAAATTCAAAAATAATTAAATTAATTTGATGTTAATTATGTTTGAATATCTAATTTGCATTTTTAAAATATTATTTAAATTATTTATATTTTGAAAAACAACAATGTGACATAATAAAGTTTTTGGTGTTTTTATTATTATTATTTCTCTCTTTTAATTTATGTTTATTTTATTAGTATATTCTTTCATATTACCTACTTATTTATGAACTTAAATGTTCATAACTAGAGTACAAAAAAATCAACTTGTTTAAATTTTTAATGACATACTAATATTTCATTTAATAATATTTTATCAATTTATGTTACCTTTTATTTAATTGATGCATAATTAACAACTTTGTTTCAATTATTCTAATGAAAATTGACCAAAATCACTACAGATATTTTTCTTAGCAATCATTGAATCTCTTTAAGAATCTTACGATGTTTCCTTTACAACATATGATGGTGCAATTGCTAGTTTATACTTTACTCAGTTAAAAAATAAAAAGTTAAAATATGCCTTGCAATCTATTACCAATAATCAAAGTACAAATATTACTCTATTATGAGAAAATGTAGCTTTAGGTTTCTTTTCTCTTTCTCTTTTTTGGGATCCACTTGGGCCCAACAGGGATAAACTGTTATATATTTTCTAATGTAGAATTTGTAGGATTTGGCCATTGAGAGGTGTTATTTCTTAACCATTCCAATAATATTTAGAACTAATTGTGAGTGGTGTGAGAGGAAGGGATTTCTTTTGCATGTTTCTAATTGTCTAAAAATTAACTATGAGTGGAATAATATTGCTAAAAATGCTAAGTTTGTTTGTAAAAACATCATATGCTAAAAATAAAGTGGCAACATTACATTCCTACAGGAATGATAGTGCAACCATAACCATAAAAAATACTTGTAATGAATACCACATGATCAAAGTAAGAAGTTGCATAACTCCTCTCATAGTTTTCTTCATATATGTCGTTAATTACATAGAGAAATCAAGCCATCTTCGTTTTGACATGCAATGCAACATCAATTGTGAGGAAGATGACCAACTTAGCTGAGTAGGTCAAAACTCGGTCAAGTTGGATTGGTTTGGTACCAAATTAGCTGATTTATATATTGAATTCGTCAATTTGGTACCAAATTGGTCACAAACTGAGCAAAGCACCAATTCCATACAATTGAAGGTCAACTTGGTAAACTCGACCAAGTTCAAGCCTGGGTTGACTGATTTTAATAACATTACTTTGTATGCATGTTGGAATGTTATATCAGGGAATTGGATTGAAACATCTTTGATTGGTTCCAAAAGGTCCCAATATGATGCAATGAAGTGTATGTGTGTCTTTACCCATTCTATCATTGTTTTGGAGTCTCTAAAGACTTGTAATTTGTTGACCCTCTTTTATGTTATCAAATTTAACAGAGATAATAGAGCGCATGATTGTTTGACTTCCTTCAATCATGACCTTCTTCATTACAATTGCCTCTTCACATTCCAACCAGCAATCTACCATGCGAAGAGCCCACAAAATTGGTAACTCCTCAGACATTTGATAAATCCTCTCGCTGGAACTCCTTATGCTAGGGTCCTAGATTTGCTACCCCTAGACTGCCTTACTAAATTGTTCAACTCGCCAACCTTCCATAGAGAACCACCCAGGCTTCCACATTAGATTTCCACACTCCTTTTAGCTCTTCGAAATTTCCATCCTGCACAGCTGTAACATGACCAACCATCACCATGCTATCTCCCATACCAAAATGTAAATAGTCATCGTCATGGCAATAACCAAGACATAAATAACTCATCTGCTCCCCTCAAGGAATTTCCACTCCACACAAGCGTGCACAGACCCCAATTGATCCCAATGCTACCTCGGTCTATCACCCCGTCAAGAAAGACATTAAAATAATTTTAAATATTTAGTTGATTTTAAAAATAAAAATTAAATAATTTTTTTTGAAAAATAATTATAAATAAATAAATAAATAACAAAACATAATCTTTATTAAAATTTTAGAGGAGAGAATTGATTAAAAGTATTTGTAATTCAACTATATAGTTTATATTAATTTTTATATTTTTTAATTTGAAATGGTTTTATAAATAATGTAAAATAAATTTTAGTTTGAATTGATTTTTTTAAATATTTAATGTGCAATAATTTTATAAATAATATCAAATAAATTTAATTTATTAAATTAAAATAAACTTAATTAATAAATATTATAAATAATGTTACACTTAAAATAATTTTAGAAATAATATAAAGTAAATTTTAATTTATTAATTTAAAATAAATTATTTTACAATAAATATAAATATATTAAATTCTATAATTTTAAATATATAATTTGTCTCATATATTAAATTTTATAATTTTAAATATATAATTAGTTTAAAAAAAATAATTTTAGTAAATTATAAATATTTATTTAATTTTAAAAAATAACATTTTAATGACACTTTCAACAAATATTTGTACAATTAATTCTTATTTCATATTTTTATAGAACTTACTAAATAATGAATGATAATACAATATTTGTCAAAGAGTACTAGAATGTATTTATCATTTACATCTCAATTGCTCGTATAATATACTTTGTTGTTATGCTCACTTTTTCAAGGATAGTTGGAGATAATAAAACAATTTTGACCTTTTTGTGTATTCACATTAATTAGGCTGGAAGAGAGACATGAAGGTAAGATTTATAGATGTTTACCTTGATAAATACAAGAAAACATAGCAATTAGTAAATACAAGCAAGTGGAGTATGAAGTAAGAAGATATACAAGTGTATCCATAGAATATTTGTAAATACCATTTGTAAATTCAAACTTCAAGAAGATAGAGAGTTGATTATATCTAGTTACTATTCAATTAAAAAAAAATTGAAACAATTTTCATTTCAAATTTGAAAAATAAGTTTTTATTCTAATTTTCATTTGAGTAAAAATTATTATTAAAACTGCATCTTTAAAAAAGATATTACTTACCATCTTTAAAAAAAAAGATAATTTACAAATACAATGAATAAATTTACCATTAGAATAGTTTAAGCAATAGATTTATCATTATACATTTATTTATTTTTTAATATTTTTATTTTTAATATATAAATTAGTTTTTTTTTTTTTTTTTTTTTTTAATAAGAATATTTTTAGTGTTGATTATAAAAATTATGAAAACTTTGATAATTTTAAGTTAAGTTACATTATTGTTTGTTTGCTAAAATTTTTATAAATTCATTATATTTACAAAAATATTTATTTTAAATTGAAATTAACTTTTATAAATTTATTTAGAAAAGTGAAATGCTTTATCCTCTTAATCCAACATTAAATTTAAAACTGAAATTAAATCACCACCACTTATTTACATAAGTGGGAATCTATTTCTCATGAGACAATCGCCTAGGCAAGAGACTCAACACATTGTCCATTAGGCTTATTATATGGCTACACAGTGGCGAGATTTCCAAATATACTAATCTGTGTTCTTTTGATTTTTAACACCATAAACTTATTATTTAACTTCCTTGTTCTTTTGATTTTTAATACCATAAACCTATTACTTAAACTCTTTTAGAAAATATTAATAATTTTCTAAGATAGATCGAGAAAACCATAGTATGCTCCAGAGTCCAAACATTCAACGAGTAACATTTTCTACTAAAATCCCCAAACATTCAACGAGTAACATTTTCTACTAAAATCCAAACAAATACCACTGTGCCATTGTGTGATTTATTTTTGCATTTTGGAAAACTAAAAATTTATTGTTTTTTTTGGAAAATTGAAAGTAAGGTGATATAACAGCCTGCAAAATGAACAACAGAGAAAAAGTTGCAAATGCGTGCCATGATCTTTAAAGCAACTAACAGTTGGGAAAAAAATTGGAAATACTTTAAAAAAACAAAGTAATGTTTATAAATCAGATTGCATTGCATATGTAAATCCAGCTAAATAGTTAAAGTTACATAAAATCTCATTTCTTTGATATCTTGACTACAGAGAAACTGCCATTGTAGCATCCACACAAATCTTCATTTCTTAGGGTCATTAACGTTGATGTAATGTTGTTTGGCTGGCATGAGCAACCACGCATATGGCTCATGACAACTCCCATCGTAGAAGTTACACCTGCCATAGGTAGAATAGATGCAATATATCTTTTTGTGCCTCAACATTTTACTGCATCTAGGTTTGAGTGGCCAGCCATGTACATGGCATGAACACTGGCACCGATCATCATGTGATCGTGCTCCGCACCCCCAACATCACAAATCGCCATGATCATCTATGGATGGGAGCGTAGGATATCGGATGAACTGGAGTGGAATGCCAGGGGCACATGGTAGCAGGTACCGGGAGGTGAAGCCCGCCGCCGGGCCTCTTGGAGGAGCCATTGTGGTTGCTACCGTAGCAGCAAGGGGTCGACTCCTCTGTTGCTGGTGTCCTCGCTTGTGATGAAAATTACGATGGAAGTCAATGCTCTTGTGAAAATTACGATGGCAGTCACAGGCAGGGAACTTGAGGGCCTCCAGAGTGCCTTCAACACCGATTCATGCTGCACCCATTGTTTGCGTCGCCTCACCCCAGATGCTAGCCGCATGGTTCTTCAGGCATTCTCTATGGGCAACAAATATTTTTTGAGCAAATGGAAGGCGGGAGACGGTGATCTATAACATTCAAATTTTGAAATTTGAAATTAAACTGGACCATCCCATCTCATTAATCGTACGCTTTCATCATTATTCACCATCCATGATTACGAAATGGAACCATGCATGCATACATCCTGCACGCGGAGTCGCCACAACCGGAAAAGGGGAAGCCGGATTTCCATTTCGTAGAATGGTTAGCAATGGGCATGGCATCACGTACTGTTCGGTACAGTCTTAGAGGGCATTAAATAACGAATACACTGGAAAATATTGGTTGCCGTGGCGTCGTGGGTGGCGGAGGGGAGAGGAGCGGCGCCTGGGAGAGGTGGCGGAGGATGCCATGCGGGGTCCACCGTCTGGGTTGCTGCCATCGCCGTTTGCTGGGAGGAGTCGCCGGAGGGGCTGATCGGGAGCTGTCACATCAGCTCCCGATTCGTCGAAAGAAAGACTCCTCCTTCGGCTGGGCTCCTCCCCTCCGCTAATAAATGATTTAAGCATATTGTGATAGTACTCAAAGTGACAAAATAATCTGGAATCAATGTCACATTTAATGTTGTATGATTTTTTACATTTGGCTAGAGGCGACAGAAGAACATGGAATCAATGTCACACATTTCTCGTGCGGCTCTCCAACTACGTCACACATTTCTCGTGTGGCTCTCCCACTTAGATCCATATCATTTTTTTGTGTGGACATGACAGAATAATCAATAGTCCTCATAATTGACCTCCCATTTCGAAGATAAAGTGCCCCACCTTGTTAAGTTCTCCTTTTACAAGTAGAATAAAGGATAAAGCGGGCTATTTGGGTTGTGCAGAGTCCCCTCTCACTTTTCCAAAGGATGACTTCAGATTAATAGACTTAGGGTTGTCTCACAATTAAGGGTAGGATACATTTATGTTGGGCAAGAGGGTATCCTACATTAAACCATAAGGAAATTTAACAATGTTATTTCCAATGATTCTCATCCTTCGTGAGGATAATTTAGAGAATTTAACATCTCTTAGTGTGAATAATCCAATACACTATTTTATTTTTATTTTAAAATTTTAATTAAAAAATGTTTAATTTATTATTAAATAATAATTTTGAAAATATATATATATATATATATATATATATATATATAAATATATTTAAAAACATATTTTATAAATTTATATAAAATATATATTTTTATTACAATAACATTATTTTATATAATGTGGTTGGTGTCATTTTGTATTAATAGCTAAATAACTGTGTTAGTGATATAATTTAACTAATTTTTTTTTTAATAATGTTTTAAAATATAATTAATTTAACTATTTTATTTAAGCAGTTCAATTATATAATTAAATGATTTAAATGTTAATAAGTATCAATGTATGATAGTCTAAACACTTCATCATGCATTTCAAATTAATAAAATTAAAAAAAAAATCACAAGAATGAACTAAATTATAACTTTATTAAAATTTATTATTTTTATTATTGATGATAAAAAGAATTAATATATAAGCTGGGTGGTCGAGCTGTTGGGGTGCGGTCCGTGCAGTGCCAAGGGCCCCTAGTGGTAGAGGTGGTGTGAGAGCAAGGCGGGGTGGTCGTGTAGCTGGTGGTGGCAAGAAGGGCATAGACGTACGTGAAGCTCGAGCAGGCGTGTGGGGTCGGAATCGTCGGTCGGGGCATGTAGTCGCTGCCAGCCGACATAATCGCTTGGACTTTTGTCGCGATTTGCTTCAGTCTGTTCTGGATCGCCTGGAACTTTATGATTGGGTCAAAAAGGAAGAACACGAAGTTGTCATTACTACGCTCAATCAATTGCATTACTTTCAATGTAATGTTCTAGAAAGGATTGTGGTGGTGTGGCGGGGTCAAAATTTGCTAACTGAAAAGGTGGAGAAGCTAGAAAGGTGGTTGGCTCACTTCAAGTAGCATGTACAGTTTACCTATCATCCCCCTCCCTGTCCAGGGACTGGGCCAGACAATCCATCTTCCATCACTTCTGACGATTGAGCAAGGTTACAGGGGTTCTTCTGGTTTTGTTGGTCTTTTGGTGCTTTTGGCATGTTAAGCTTTGGATTGTTCCTTTAGTTTTGTTACTATTTCTTTGTCATATGGTGCTAGCATTAGTCAACAAACCCGTTCGGGGGTAGACTATTTTCATTTTTCTATCTATGTACTTTTCTTTTGATGAAAGAATAGAACCTTGATTTACAAAATAAAAAAAATAAAAAAATTAATATATAAGTATTGAGGGGTTTTCGCAGTGCATTATATTAGATATCATTTTTGGGATTCAACTACGTTAATTAAGTCATTCATCTATGACCATTTCCATAAGAGGTAGTCGTAACAGACTAATTTCTCATTATTTTTTAATAGTCCACTTAGCACCCATTGCATCGGGTGACGCTCACAAGGGTAAAGAAGTGAGATTGAAACTAGTAAAATGAATCACATAGCGTCAATCATCATGGAAATGGTCATAGATGAATGACTTACTTAACACAATTGAATCCCAAAAAATGATATCTAATTAATATATAAGTTAAACATATATACATTAAAAAATGTAACAAAATTCTTAAGCACACAGAGTCACCTCACTTCATTATGGAGATTATTAATCTGTACATTGGTTTTGTTACAATATTATGAGTCAATACCATGGTTTATTAACACCATATGTCCAAAAAACCATAATTCATTTCATATGACATTTCATAAAAGACAAAAAACATAATTATTTGAAAATTAAATTTCATCTTAATTTATGTATACTATCAAAAATATTCTATAAAAATTAAATCCATAGCATCTCTTAATAATTCTTAATAATTATCTCGATATTTTATAAGAAATTGTACACTAACTTTTCCAAAAGATAATTATAGATTAATGAACTCGGAACTGGTTCCACTTTTAAAGATAAGAAGCTATATTGTTGTTGGACCTTTAAGATAATGATTAAGTGGACGGTAGTCATATATTAGATGATTCAATAGATGTTATTGCCAATGATCTTTGATCATTTTCATCAGCAATGATTGGTGACTTAATGTCGTGCATTCTTATTGAAGGTGTGCACATTTACATTTTTATGTGTGACAAATAAATTTTGAATTATACAATTTTTTAATCTTATTTTTATTATTTTAATATTAAAAACAAAAGTTTTGTATATTCATTTTGTGTTTAATGATTTAGATAGACAATAATGTATATTGATATATATTATTTTAATGTTTAATGATAAGATTGAGATGATGTAACTTGATACATATAATTTTTTTATATTAATTTTATTTAGATGTGTTATTTATCCCATAAATAATTATGATTCATTTAAGTTTGAATTGAGTTGTAATTATGATACAAATTTATTTTATTTCTAGTATGATAATTTTATTGAAAATGATAGGAATATATTATATGTTTTTATTAATATAAGAAATAATGTAAATAATATTGATAAGGAATTTTTTATTTATTTATGTGGATAGTGATCTTGCAGAGAGTTAAGATTTTTTTATGTGCAACCTTGCATGATGTTGTTGATCTCTGGAAAGTTGAAGCATCATCAAAGGGTTGAAGAGCAGGGATAGTGTTTTTATCCATAGAGGAAAGTGTCGTTTTATGTGTCTTTGCAAGTCGCAAAATGTTCTCCCTGGTGCTATGTTCTTTGGGCCCTTGAGGACCATCAACGATTTTTATTGGATAAATATCTACATGTTTGTGGGCGTTCTAAGATTAGGATGGCAAGCAAAAGACCAAACATACAACCCCAGATCTGCTTCGACGGCAATGGATCTACCATCATAGAGTGGTTACATCGGGACTATAATACTGGAATTTCGACCAAAAATTTTTTGTCACCAAATCTGAATAAGAATACAAGCTTTGGTGTGATGGGACCTTGAATTGAGGAGTCACAAAATTCAAACAAGAAAGGCTCAATCACACATGAAGAAATGACTCTCCCTTTTAGATATGAAATGTTCAGAAGAAAAGGTGATCTTTTCGACATTCTATATGCATGATATTTTGTTTGATATGGGCGTTTCATTCCTTAGACCCCAAAATTGATTATATTTGAGTGAAGATATATTAACTTTATATCAAGTTATCTATGGATGTCCTCTCTGGCATTTAGATCCATATCTGAACAAAAGTCAGAAAGAAAGAGAAAAATACAAGATCTTTGTCAAGAATTTAAATGGGAAGGCCACAATCCTTTGATATAGGGGTACAAATCTAGTGGAAGAACTGATGCAAAGTATCCAAAATGACTGGGGATTATCAGTAACACATCATGTTTTTATATATGAATGAAAATTTCTACGAGACTCTCTCCAACTAAAATATTATGGCGTGGAAAAGGATTCTATCATAATTTTAAATTCGAGGATGCAGGGGGTTATACAACCTTCACAAACCCTAATAGAAAACCTAGAAACCTTAATGGATCTATCTCATTCAGGGATGCATTGAAAGGGAAGACTGTTGCTCCAACTGATCAGATCTAAAATCTGCTAGGACCTTATGTTGTCGAGCAAATGGAAAAGGTACCAACTATGGACGTAAAAACCCCAGAGGTAAAATCATACTTTGTTGATCTACAATCTAAGGCTCTAATATGTCAACTTAATGGTTTTTGCTTTATACCAGAAGACTTATATCAGTCGATGTAAGTTCTTGGGAAATAAACAGTGATCTCTACTTATGCTCTAAAGGATTCTTCATAGTACAATTTGATACAAAACAAGTTATGGAGGAAGTTCGAAATGAAGGGCCATGGTTTTGGGGTAGCGACAGGTTTTTGGTTACCTGATGGTTCCTGGAGTTGATGCAACAAGCATGGTGGTAAAAATTATGTTAGTTTGGGTGAGGTTTCAAAATCTCCCTCTTCATTTCGTGAACCACAAAGTTTTGGAGGATATAAAAAATATGGTAATATCCCCAAAGAAATAACCGATAATAAGCAAATAGAATACCAAGCGAGATAAAGAAAATATAACGCTAAACGAGATCAGCAGATGTGACACACAGAATACCAGAAACTGAGCCATTTTATTAATCGGAAAGTACATAGAGAGGAGTACAATAAATCAGAGTAAGTGCACCTATCCTTGCCCTAGGCAAGTGGAGACCCTCTCAACAGAAAATGGCTGCAACAAGGACAGCGTCCTGGCTGCTCTGCAAGCTGAAGATGAACTGCGCTGGTACTGGGGGCCGGGCGACCGTGCGCCGGTCTCCCCGCCGCGAAGCCTCTCGATGAGCATGTTGTCTGCGCTCGTGGCGGCGCAAACAGATGGAGCACCGGTCACCCAAACCTCCAGCGGACGGATAGATCGACTCCGAGAAGGCTAGAAAACGGCCCAGGCCTACCTCACCCAAGCTTTGCTCATCGGATCGGCGTCTGCCAGTGGATGTTGCTCACCGAATGCTCGGTCTGTTTGGATGCGGCCTCCAAACCAGATACCGTCCCTTCCCTTCACCGGTCTGGAAGTCCTCCTTATCGGATACGCTGCAAACCTTCGGATCTATGCGGATCGACAATATCTCTTGAGATCTACGGCCTCTGGGGGTACAGGATGCGATGTTATCCTTCGGATGCGGACTGAATGCCGCGATATCTCCTCAGATCTGCAACTCCCCAAGCTGGATCTGGGGCTAAACCTCCAGATCTGCAACATACAAGACTAGATCTGCAAGTATCTGCTCAGATCTACCCTTTTCAAGGTTGGATCTAACAATGGGCCTTCAGATCTGCAACCCTTTCCTTCAGAAATAGACAGCGTCCTCACTCCCAGGCTAGACAGCGTTCTTCTCTTCCTGAACAGCGTTCTCCCTTGCCAGATCTGGACTGCGTCCTTCCTGGGACAGCGTCCTCACCCTTCTGAATAGAACAGCGTCCTCTCTCCTGATGAGACAACGTCCTCTCCTCACTGAACTGCGCAGCCACAAGAGGGCTTTCTCCTCCTCAGATTTGCTTCAGAAACTGCTGCTGCTTTGCTACTGGAACTGAAAAGTGTACTCAGGACAAACCTTACTAGGGCGGGCACTCGAAGTCCCCCGAAGCTAAGGGTGAAACCAGAAATAACCTTACCAGGGCAGGCACTCAAAGTCCCCCGAGGCTAAGGGTGAGATCTCCGACCGGAGACACTCGTGCACTAAACAGTGCTGCAGACCGACTAAACAACCGGCGTGCTGAAGCAGACAAAGTCTAGCTATCGATAAGAATATCAAATCATGAATGATCCAAATGAGGTGAGAACCTCTCCTTTTATAATGTCAAACTCCCTCCAAAACTTAACTCTCCCTGGATCTGCGCAGTTTACCTTGGGTTAGCCTGATGCCTCCCCCATCATACTCAAGTGGACCCCCAAGGCCCCCTCTCTAAGTTACAACGTCACTCTACTAGGAAAAAGAACACTTTATTATAAAGTGAGGTGACTAAAGTGAGGTGACCCCTCTTATTTCTCACTTTATTTATTATTTCTATCTAAAGCGGCAAAATAAAGAAAAAATGCAATATTCCAATTAGCAAGGCTAATTGGGAATATTACAGTCTCCCCCGGCAAAACGTTGCTTGTCCTCAAGCAACTGAAGTGAGGGATGCTGTAAGATCTTCTCATCTTCCCAAGTGGCATCCTCATCTGGCAGATTCTTCCATCTCACCAAGAACTCTCTGATCTTCCTGCTCCGCAGCTGTCTCTCCCTGGTGTCAATAATGGCCTCTGGCTGTAATACCAAGTGCCCCTCATCATCTGTCGGTGGTAGCTCCCCGGTGACTGTCACATGCTGGCCCAGTGCCTTCTTCAGGCATGATACATGGAAAATGTTATGAATCCGGCTGCCTTGGGGCAGCTCCAACTCATATGCAACCTGTCCGATCCTACGAATCACCCTGTATGGTCCATAAAAGCGAGGTTTAAGTTTCTCTGCCCCCTTCTGTTTGAGTGAAGACTGGCGGTATGGCTGTAACCGTAGGTAGACCAAATCCCCTACCTCAAAGTGTCTCTCCACTCGGCCCCTGTCTGCATATAATTTCTGCTGATTTTGTGCGGTGGCTATGTTGTCCTTGAGAGCCCGGAGGATGTCTTGGCTCTCTTGGATCCATAATTTGGCTCGTGGAGCCCTGCTAACACCAAACATCACGTCCACAAAAGATAAGGAATGGTATCCATACAACGCATAGAAAGGTGTCATGCCAATGGTCATGTGGTGGGTAGTGTTGTAGCAGTACTCGCCCAGATGTAGCCATTTCAACCATGCTCTCTGCTGCCCACTGACGTAGTTACGCAAGTAGCCCTCCAGCCACTTGTTGACTATCTCTGTCTGCCCGTCTGTCTGGGGATGATAGCTAGTGCTCGGTGTCAACTCAGTCCCTACCAATCGAAAGAGCTCCTGCCAAAAACCACCCATAAAACGGCTGTCTCTGTCACTAACGATGGTCTTGGGCCGACCATGTAATCTGAAAATCTCCCGGAAGAACAGCTCTGCCACCTGCGCTGCTGTATAATGTGCCGAAATGGCGAAAAAGTGAGCATACTTCGTTAGCCGATCAACTACCACGAAGATGCAGTCCTTGCCCTGCACTGTGGGCAAACCCGTGATGAAGTCCATCGAAACACTCTCCCACTTCCCCTCTGGAATGGGAAGCGGCTGCAACAACCCTGCGGGATGGGTCATCTCCCCTTTGTTCCGCTGGCAAACCTCACACTCCCGAACATGCTGGAGTACGTCCTCCTTGAGGCCCTTCCATGCAAATCTCTCCCGGATGGCCCTGTACATCTTGGTGAACCCTTGATGGCCCGCCAATGGTGAATCATGAGAGGCATGGAGTATCTTCTCCTTGAGCTGAGATCCCTCAGTCAAGAAGATCCTATCCCTGTAATAGATGACCTCATCGGCCACCCTGTATCTGCTATCTGCTACCTGTCCATCCAGCACCTCACATGCGAATCTATCCTTGGAATACTCAACCAGTAGTCGAGCCTTCCAATCAGCGTCCAAGCTCATGAGGGATAATGTGGCTGGTCTACGGGAGAGGGCATCTGCTACCACGTTGTTCTTCCCCTTGACATACTCTATGTCAAAGTCGTAAGCCTGGATCTTGTTGATCCACTTCTGCTGCCTCTCCTGTAACTGCTTCTGCTCCAGAAAGTACTTCAGGCTGTTATGATCTGTCCTGACCCTGAATCTGCTACCTACCAAGTACTGCCGGAATTTGGCCAAGGCATGCATGATGGCCAACATCTCCTTGTCATAGATGGGATAAAGTCTCTCATGTGGAAGGAGCTTCCGGCTCTCGAACGCAATCGGATGACCCTCCTGCATCAAGACTGCTCCAATCCCTTCCCCAGATGCATCGCACTCTAGGACAAAGGGTTGAGTGAAATCGGGCAATGCCAGCACCGGACAACTACTCATTACCTCCTTGAGCTTATCAAAAGCTCGCTGGGCGGTATCCGTCCAACTGAATGCCCCCTTCCTCGTCAGCTCTGTGAGGGGTGCAGCAAGCTGTGAGAAGCCCTTGACGAACTTCCTGTAGTAAGTACAGATACCAATGAATCCTCTAAGCTCTGTCACATTCCGCGGCTCTGGCCAGTCCCTGATAGCCCGGATCTTCTCGTCGTGGACTCTCACCCCGTCCACTCCTATGATGTGTCCCAAATACAGCATCTCTGTCAACCCAAACTCACACTTGGAGAGCTTGGCAAAGAACTGCTGCTCCTCCAAAATGTGCAAGACCGTCTCAATGTGCTGGAGGTGCTCCTCCCAGGTCCTGCTGTATATGAGGATATCATCAAAGAAAACCAGCACGAACTTCCTCAGATGATCCCTGAAAATATGGTTCATGCAAGACTGGAAAGTAGCAGGTGCATTGGTCAGCCCAAACGGCACGACCAGAAACTCAAAGTGCCCATAGTGACACCTGAAAGCAGTTTTGGGAATGTCCTGTTCCCTCATGCGTATCTGATGGTACCCGGATCTCAAATCAATCTTTGAGAAGAACCGTGCTCCCCTCAACTCATCCATCAACTCATCGATCCTGGGAATGGGGTACCTGTTCTTCAGGGTCTTTTTGTTCAAAGCCCTGTAATCAATGCACATGCGTAATGTGCCGTCCTTCTTCTTCACCAGCACTACTGAAGAAGCGAAAGGAGGGGGGGCCAGTCTTTGGTCGAATGACGCAGGGCGACAACTCTCGAAGATGGCGGCTCTGTCACTAAAGTTGGGCCTTGGGATGGGGTGGTGATCACTGCCTGTATCCCCTGCTCCAACTCGATGGTGTGCTCAAACCCCCGATCTGGTGGCTGTCCTGGTGGAATGTCTCCAAAAACTACTGCATACCTGTCGAGGAGAGTCTGTAGATCAGGGTGCACCGCCCTTCCCGTATCTACTATCTCTGAAGCCCGCAACTCGACTACCCACTCTATATCTCCCCTACGGAATGTCGCATCCATGCTGTGTGCCGATACTGTCTGGGGCGGATATGTGTTCTGTCCTCGGATCTTCTCATGCCTCCCCGTCTTGGGATCATCCCACTCCATTTCCAAGGCCTTCCAATCTGTTGTGACCTTACCCAGAGTAATAAGCAACTGAACTCCCAATATCACATTGGTGTCCGGAATGTCCACCACAAAGAAGTGATCGGTCAATGTATAGGTGCCCATCGTCACCGATAACTCCGGTACATATCGAGCACAAGCCATGGTCTGATGTCCTGGAACCAAAACTGAAAACCCATCAAAGCTCTCCGTGGGTATGCCTCTCCGTGCGACCATCTGGGCATCGATGAAGTTGTGGGTGGCCCCACTGTCGACTAGAACTGAAACACGCTGTCCGCGCACTGTCCCTCGTACGCGCAATGTCAGATACTTGGGGACTCCTCGTAATGCTGCTAGAGCTCCCCCCGTAGGTGCGAATGATGCCCCCCCTGCATCGGGTGGTGGAGGTGGTAAGGTACTCTGCGCTGCATAACATTCTCCTGCCTCCTCATCATCCATCTCATCCTCTTCTCCACTGCCCTCGGAGAAGACCTCTATGAAATGTGCCTTCCCTGTTGTGCACTTGTGTCCTGGTGCCCACGGCTCCTGGCAGGTGAAGCATAATCGCTTCCGTCTCAGCTCTCTCCTAGCCTCATCATCATACTGTCCTCGTCCGGGATTCGCCTTGGGAGGCGGAACCCTCGTGTCCTTACCCTTAGGCTGGAAAGCCTGTCGCTGGGGATAAGGTGGCCGAGTCCTAGGCAAGACATCTTGTAGGTCACGGGCCCTACTGATAGCATCCTGTAGCGTAGCCGGTTTGTTCGACCGGACTAGACCACGAAGTGGTTCTGACAGCCCTTCTACAAACATCGTGATCAACCGAGCTGTTGATATGTCAGGTACCATCATTGAAACCCTCAAGAAGTCTGAGATGTATGCCTCTGCACTCCCTGTCTGTCTGAGCTTGGTCAGCTCGAGGAAAGGCTGATCCGGGTCCTTCTGGTCAAAACGTTCCACCACTCTCCTGGTGAACTCAGCATATGTAGTTACTGCGGAATGCCCCAGTGTTGTCAACCCATGAAACCACCAGTTCTGGGCCTCACCCTCTAGATGTAATGCGGCCATCTTAATGGCCTCCCTCTCTGGCATCTGGTTAAGCTGAAAATAGAGGTCTAGTTTCTCCACCCAAGACTTGGCTGTAGTCTTCGGTGAACCATCAAACATCGGCAAGTGAAATTTGCTGGCTGCACGGTTACTATCACGGTGGGAGCCACGTCCCTTATTTCGATCATGAGACTTGCCGCCACATCGGAACTGGATATATTGATTAAAAGGAAAAGCATCCATGAACTCCTGTCCCATGCTCCGCCAATCTGCAAACAGAGCCGCATGCTGATCTAGATTCCCATCTTGTGGTGTTGTCCGCTCCTCTTCCTCTACCGGAAAGGTAGGCATGGTAGGTCGTGTGGGTGCGGAATCGACCCTCTGTGCTGTCACAATGGGAATAGCATCCGCTATGTAGCTAGATACGCCCGATCCTTCCCCCACCTGGAAAACCCTGGGGGGTTCCTTCTGCGTCCCCTCTGCAATCTTCTTCACATCCTGCATGAATGCATCCATCTTCTCAGTAAACTTTGCAAACATGGCCTCCATTGGATTCCCGCCGTTCGTCTCTCGAATCGAATCACTCCCCCCCAAAGAAACGGGGTTACCCCGGATGTCATAGACTCGCTAGCACCACAGCCGAGCTGTAAATATGCTCGATACCACCGTAATATCCCCCAAAGGGAAATAACCGATACATAAATGAAATACACCAATACGGATATAGAAAATATAACGCCGAACCCGCATCACCGAATCATAGCACATGGAATACCGTAAACCGAGCCATTTTATTAATCGAAAGTACATAGAGAGGAGTACAATAAATCGGAGTAAGTGCACCTATCCTTGCCCTAGGCAAGTGGAGACCCTCTCAACGAGATAATGGCCGCAACAAGGACAGCGGCCCTAGCCGCTTCGAATGTCGAAGATGAACCGCGCCGGGTACCGGGGGCTGAAAACCGATGAAATGGCCGATCTCCAACCCGCAAACCCTCTCCAATGAAAAACGCCCGACTCTGCGTAGTGACAAGCAGTAACAGATGGGGCACTAGTCACCCGGACCTCCAAACGGATAGATCGCCTACCGTGGGCTAGAAAACGCCGTTGAGCCTACCTCTCCCAAGTCTCGCTCATCGGATCGGCGTCCTACCAAGTGGATCCGCTCCGAATGCTCAGATCGCTAGATCCGAAGCCTCCAAACCGGATCTGCGTCCTTCCCTTCCCCGATCTGCGTCCTCCCCTATCGAGATCTGCTACCAAACCTTCGGATCTATACTCGGATCCGACAATATCTCTTCGCATCTACGACTTCTAGGGGCTGGATCTCGATGTTAACCCTTCGGGATCCGGGACTAGATCCGCCAATATTTCCTCGGATCTCGCAACTCCCCAAGCCGGATCTAGGGCTAGACCTCCCGATCCGCAACATACAAGACTAGATCCGCAAGTATCCGCTCGTATCTACCCTTTCCAAGATTGGATCTAACAATGGGCCTTCGGATCCGCAACCCTTCTCTTCGAAAATAGACAACGTCCCTTGCTCTCGGAGCTAGACGGCGTTCTTCTCCTCCCTCGAACAGCGTTCTCCCTTGCCGCATCCGGGATCGCGGGCCCCCTTCCCGGGGACAAAGCATCCTCACCCTCCTACATAAAACGGCGTCCTCTTTCCGGGTGAGACGGCGTCCTCTCCTCAATGAACTGCGCGGCCCACTAGAGGGCTTTCTCCTCCTCGGATTTGCTTCGTAAACTGCCGTCGCTCACGTCTACTGGGAACCGAAAAGTGTACTCGGAAACAAACCTTACTAGGGCGGGCACTCGAAGTCCCCGAAGCTAAGGGTGAAACCAGAAAAACCTTACAGGGGCCGGCACTCGAAGTCCCCCGAGGCTAAGGGTGAGATCTCCGACCGGGAGACACTCGTGCACTAAACAAGGTCTGTGCAGCCCGACTAAACAACCGGCGTCGTCGAAAGCGGATACAAAGTCTAGCTATCAATAAGAATATCAAATCATGAATGATCAAATGAGGTGGGAGCCTCTCCTTTTATAACATCAAACTCCCTCCAAAACTTAACTCTCCCCGGATCTGCGTAGCTTTACCTTGGGTTAGCCTCGATGCCTCCCCCATCATATCCACATGGACCCCCCAAGGCCCCCCTCTCTAAGTTACAACGTCAATCTACTAGGAAAAAAGAACACTTTATTATAAAGTGAGGTGACTAAAGTGAGGTGACCCCTCTTATTTCTCACTTTATTTATTATTTCTATCTAAAGCGGCAAAATAAAGCAAAAATGTAATATTCCAATTAGCAAGGCTAATTGGGAATATTACAAAAGCATCCACGATTTTTGATGATTTTTTTGGCAATTTTTTACGATTTTATCGCGATTTTTACGATTTTTATCGCGAATTTTACATTTTGGAAAAAAGTCTTGGCGATTTTTTCATGATTTTTTTGGTGGTTTTTACGATTTTTTTAGCGATTTTTTACAATTTTTTGGCGATTTTTTTCAAAAATGAAAAAAATCGCCAATTAAATCGGCGATTTAATCGTCATGCGGAAAAAAAATCGTGATTTAATCGCGATGTTCACAACACTCGGGCTGAAGTGCATGCTAAGCGCTCCATCATGGACGGGGTCAAGGATCATGTGGTCCCACACATAGCGAGAAGAAGACGGCTAATGATATGTGGAAAGCGTTAACCACAATGTATCAAGGGAAATCCATCCAAAAGAAGATGCTTCTAGAGAACCAAATGAGGTTGTTTATGATGAATAAGGGGGGAGAAAATCGATCCTTTCCTCTTTAGGTTGTAGACGATCCGGAATCAGTGATTGCCATAGGGGTTAAAGTGGATGATGATTTCATGGTGAGGACTACTCTAAATGCACTCACAGATGATTGGGAAACGTTTTTCCCAAAGCATCTTGGGCGACAGGGGCCTTCCAAGCCGGGATGACATGCGGGCTATCCTCCGACAAGAGGAAATCTACCGGATGACCAAGAGACAAACCAACACCGGATCAAGCAAAGTGAAGAAGGAGGAAGAGGAAGATGCAGACCCTAGCATCTAAGAAGCGACAAGGGAAAAAGAAGTGGGAAGCTGTCAAAGATAAAATGTTTTAGATGTGGTGAACTTAGACACTTCACCACCAATTTTCCTCTAAGGAAGAAGGACAAGGAAGCTTCTAATTCCAAGGTCGCGGCGACTCAAAAAGACGATGGCTTCGATGATGATGTGGCCATGAGTGGTCATGTACCTCGAGAGAATAGGTGGGGCGATATTGATCCGTAGAGCAACTATAGAGTGGAGGCGAGGATCCTTGAGTAGCCCAACTCTTGGATCACATACGTGCTATAAGAGCCTTAAGACGATAGCGGGGATGAGCTGGAGTAGTGGGTGCGAGAGGATCACGGTGAAGCGAGGGTAGAGTTGAACATGGTAGAGGGAGCAACGCAGTGCGGGAGGTAGCGATAGCATCGAAGCAACAATGTAGAGGGGCTAATGGGACTTCGGTGGCACAAAGAATGATAGTGCATACGCGATGAAAGTGTTGTAGTAGCACAATGGCTTCAAGAAGACAAGCGTAGAGCAGCGAAAGACCAAAGGAGCTTCGATGATGAGATGCAGCCCTAACCGACTTGTCTGTCGGTGTTTGGACGAGGGGTCCCTTAATTGCTTACTTCTCAACAACCGAGTTGCGATACGGCAGTTAGCGATGGCAGTGCTTATAGGCAACATGATGCAAACGACTTTGAGAGGGAGCTGCACAGTACAAATGTGGCGATGACCGTGAGCGAGTCATGGGCAGCGAGACGAGAGAGCAACAACGGCGTGTTGATGGAGGGCAATAGGCCAAGCATTAGCACGAGGGACCAATGCCGGAGATCGGGGCGGTACTTTAGTGTGTTAGTATTGTTAGAGCACATTCCTTACTAAGAGGGAGTGTTGAGATTTTGAGGTAGCATCGGATGTGCTCTAGCTCTAAAATTTTGTGGAGGAGTTGGAGTACATGAGATCTCCAAGACCCAAAAAAGCGTTGGGAGAAATTCCATATGGTTTGATAGTTATTCAAATAATTATTATTTTTAATTAAGGACCCTAAGTCTAACTTTAGAAAATTAAAAGATTAAAGTGAATTAAATTAAACATGTGATGAGAATAATGTTCTAAGTTACGTGGATCAAGCGACTTCTAATCTTAGTCGTTGATTAGAGATTAGATCACAGCTCGTTGATTTTCCAATGAGAAAAAGTGTAAGAGAAGGGCTTGGGGTTAGTTGTAGAACACACACATTGCGCGAGCACCGAAGCTAATTTAAAATTTTGGGGCGTGGTTTGCTAAGAATTTCGAGAGAGTTTCCAATGCGACGAGGGGCGTATTGGTGAGGGATTCCGATCCAAGGCCAAGAAATACAACAGCGGCAGAGAGGCGAGCATATCCAGAGCAGCACGAGATGGCGGCCCAATGCTACGCGAGTCAGCGAGAGCCCGGAGAAGGGCGGCGCGAGAGGCGAGCAAGAGCCACACAGGGCCCGGTCAGAGGCGGCGCGAGGGAGCGATGTAGGCCCGCAGAGGGTGACACGGGCCCTTCCAAAACAACGCGGAGGCTAACGCAAGCCGGTAAGGCTGATGCAAAGGGCCGAGGAGAAGCGTTGGGGGTTTCCGGTGGGCCGAAAGGGCTCGAGTTCGTAAATCCCATTTGAGGGTGTGAATCAGCCATATTTTCTATCTCCGAGTGAAAGAGGTATTGTTGCCATGATTTTCTCTCGTAGGGCCGACCATGTCCGGTGCCTAGAAATTGTTGTATTCGGATTCTACATAATAATAAAACCCTCCGAGCTAGTTGGACCGGTTTTCCCCGCATTGGGTTTTTTCACGCGAGACATTTGTCCGAAAAATCTGTGTCACTTTGTCATATGAGCATTATATTCGTAAATGATTTGTATGTGTAGGGTCTGCTATTTGTGTTTGCTTCACTGCTTTTTTTTGAAAATTCAGATTAATAACTTTTACAAATAATCAAGTAGGAGAAGTAAATCAATGGTTAGCGATGAGGGTTTTTTAGATTAAGAAATTTTCACATGCAAAACCCCCAAGCTTAGATTTCAAGCCCACAAGCCCATTTGTGGCACTTTGACCTCCAACCCTCGAACACTAGGGCTTGGAGTACCTCCCCAAGCTACACAAAAAATCAACATTTAGTGTTGTACACCAATAGTTCAATAGAAAACAATGTGCCTTGGAAGTAATTGAACTGTATATAGAACTTAGTAGGTAATAGGAATTGTATATGCTTTTAAAAAGAAAAAGAATATATTCTGAAATTTCCGCATAATACTTTTCTCACCAGAAAAGTTTGGCCACCATAAAACACTCTTGAAAAATCATTGAAAAGCACTTGGATATTTTGGAGCCCTGACAAAGAGAGTTGATTCAGAGTGAGCTTGGAGCTGATTCGGCACTGTTTGTGGGCTAATTTCTATCGATAGCTGATTGTGATGATAAGTTCCAATATGCTTTTTTTTCACTCAACAGTTATTAACTACTTTGTTGAGATGTTGATAAAGAAAAGTGTTAGCACTCTACTGGAGCTTCCATTTTAATGCCTATTAGTGGGTTTCAGCCACTAAACATGTTTAAGCCCTGAAATGCTCGCTCTCTTTAGTTTTAAGGGATTAGTTTAGGGTATCTTTGAAAGTAATTTTGTGTTCTAGTATTCTATATATAAATTTGTAGAGAGTGTTTATGAGTACTGCCCCAGGTAGGCTTCAGCTAATGGGAAGTCAGAGCTTGTAAAAGAATTTATAGATCACACAATGAAAATTAAATTGAGGAAACTTCACAAGGAGTTTCAACCTTTTTCCCAAGTTTGCACAAAATTGAAATATTGACTTTCTTCAAGAAGTTCCTCCTTCACCCGAATCTCCACAAATATATTTACTTTCTTCTCTTCTTTAAGCCACCTGCAATATACAGAAAAGAGTACAGACTGGCCAAATTATATACCGACATTGTAAATAATCTGGTATTATACAACCCAAAGCACAAAAGTGGTTCATGAAAATTACGAATCACAACAAACAAACAAAAACAGTAACATGATTTTAAATTTAAATTCAAATGAGGGCGTAAATGTAAATATCTGTGCAACATGCTCAGCTAGAAAGAAACAGAAATAGAGTATGTGTATGTTCAACCTCATTAAAAAATCGATAAAAATTCTAAGCTGCACAATATGCACTTCTATGAATACAGAGAACATACTAGTCAAGTGATATACAGCAACCCTGAAAAATACAGTAAAATATAGTCGACAATTTTTTCGCATGGGAAAAGGGACTCACACAGGTATTAAAATAATTGACAAATTAAAGTTCAATGATAGATCTATATTCAATTCAATTTCAGATTTATGTAAACATTATTAGTCAGTTTCAATACAAACAAAATTTGTACCCACATCCAAAAATCTGAAATTTTTTAGACTAACTCAATGCACATAAAAAACTGTTGGTTGAATCATTTATGATTTTTCTATAACAATAGAAACAATGTGATAAACAAGTTTCCATACAAAACAACAAACTCATTCTGCATAGTCTGATAGGATTATTTTCTTGAACGTTTAGTTTGTGTGAAACTATGAAACTAACTTATTGGGCAGTGACAAAAAAGATATTATGATAAGGAAATATCTGCTATTCAGGTATACTGATTTGTTGAACTGATTTTCCCCTCGTTACCCTTTATATTGAACGTGACGACTAACATGTGTGATCTTCATCACGAATATGGATGTCAGGCCTATATGTCACCCATGATACCGTCCATATGTGTGATGGAGATCACACGTGCTACCCTTCATAGCCATGATGCCATGCATATGAGTGATGAAGATCACACATGCTACCCCTCATATTGGTATGGATGACGATGACATGCACCTCAGTATTATTATATTATTGGTTATCTTCAAGTCTTCGGATCACCTCGCTCAATGATGGTGCTAGCTCCTTGCTTCATGGTATTTGCATGGATTGATGAGATATGACTCTTATAGAGGAGCCTTTTGACACATGACATGTCTATTTTACTCTTCTAATGATGTTTAATGAATAGACCACTACTTCCATACAATGCTCCCCCTCTTGCCATGTGGGTTTCATGTACACTACTTGATGTTTTAAAGGAGTGACCAATAGTTTTAAAGGCTAATTTGGTGTGGTATGGGCACTTATCTTTGAGAAGCACTTCACTTTTCACATGGTTGGCTTCATGACACATATACTTTGCCAATTTTGAGAAAGTTATATGCCTTGGGAATCACAACAAGGTTTGTCTAGTGCATTGCAGCATCACTTAGGGCATTGTGATACTGCCCTAAGGTGTTGTGACATGCATTGTGAATTTTGCATTCTCCTAGAGCAATGGAGGAGCTTGGTCATAGGTCCGGCATGACGATATATTTTCAATGGATATGGGTCTCATCATTTTAGCATAAGATTCAAGTGGTCTTCGACTTATGGATGATGATTGATGGCATAGCACATTTGATGAGGGTGCACCAAGGTTTGATGTGTCTATCATAAACTCATGATGCTATTTGATGAGATAAACACTCAAACCTTTGGGGGGCACTATATTCTTTCATGGTATTTTGGGCTTACATGTTATAGTTAGAGGGGCCAATGGTCAACCCACTCCTTGTGGCATGTTACCGCAAAATCTCTAACACCCTAGTGCAAAAGCCTCACTAAGCACTCTATATTAAGGGCAACAATGGGATCAACCACCATTATCACCTAACTCATTGTTCCCCTCGCTATCTATGGATGGATATTATCCCCACGAGGGAGGCTTCCCCAACAAATCTCAGAGCTTAATTAACCCACAAATTCTTAAGCTAAATACCCTCCAAGGGTTCTTCTAAACAAAACACCCAAGGACGACATTCAATAAATTAGGGGCTCACGGGTGAGATGAGAGATAATTCAAGATAACGATTTCAAAGGACCTATGGCTAAATCTAGAGGGCTTTGAATAGTCCTAGAGAGGCTGAATAAGATCCCAAACACATGCTAACTTTAAATTGTCAATTGTTGTTCTAAATTAGGGTTTTAGAACAATACAATTCAAAACATGCAAAATATATGACAACAATTATAAAACAACCTATAAATGGTGAAAAAAAAAGTAAACAAAGCTATTGAATGACTAAATAAGGAAAGAGTTCAGTTTCAATGGTTGAAAATGCATAAAACAATTATGAAACCCTAAATGCCATCCCTAAAGAGATGGCTGAAAATTACATTAAAAATTATATTTTGCTTTTTCAATTAGTAAATGCAAAACCTAACCCTAGGGACTATGAGGTCCAAGGTACTTTATGCTATTAAATGCAAATTCTAGATTTTTCTATCACCTAAGCCTAATTTACCCTAGAAAAACAAAAAATTAAAAATTTAAGGTTTTAAAATTTATAAATTTTTAAAAAAATCGACACAACAATGGACTAGTGCCTTTTCTCAATCCTAGGCTAATGGAGACAAAGGGTGAGAAGATCGATTGGAAAGAGTTATGAGATAATTTTTTTTGTTTAGAAATCAATACTAGTAGATTAGGGTTTGATTTCTTCTTTTCTTGATAATTACTTGTGAATTATGTTGTCTTCTTTTACTTCTTTATTATATTATCTTTCATCAAGCAATTACCAAATTATGTGTGTATGAAGATCGAAAAACCCACGAGACACAAGATGTAGGCACTGCGCGGGGAAAAACCCCCTCTCTAGGGGAAAAACCCAGATCAAAATTCTCTTTCGTCAATAGTTTTCCGGAGACTCTTCAACCTAGACATAGGCTAAACCTTCCTCCACACCAAGTCAACCCTTCCAGACCTACAACCATGTAGCAGATAGCAATTTCACCCTAGCAACTTCAACTATGCAGCAACATGCAACGATGAGGTAGCAATTAGCAACAACAACACTAGAAAAACTTTGATCTTCCAAACTAGGGCACGAGAGGGAGAGAGAGAGGTGCCAAAATTTTGATTTTCTTCTTCTCCTTCTCCTTAGCCAAACTCGCACTCCTTTTAGCCTTCTTTTCCTCCACACTTTTCCTAGCTACTTCTTGAGATATCGAACTTGAGTGAGTGAGATGGTCCAAATGAATTCTATCTCGCTCCAATATATAGGCTCCAAGTGAGGTCGAATTGCATAGTTTGAGGTTGATTTGATCTCCTTTAGGTCGACTTGGTGCGAAGGTGACATAATTCATATTTGATTCAAAAATAATTATTTTCACATGATTCGAATGCCCAAGAAGGGTCTTATAAAAGGTACAATGACTCTAATGACTCAATATTAATCTTAGGAGTCCACAATGGGGACTTTGACTAATATAATGATGACCCAAGCATGAAACCCATGTTTTAATAAATCATTGTAACAATAATAAAAATTATTTTTCTTAATTCTTTTGACAAGTACATTACATAGTGTCTCAATTACATTTATGAAGACCAAACCTAGTTACAATTTTCAACACTTTTTTCCACCAAAACCCTAGCGACTTTCCATAAATTGGTGATTTAAGGAAAAGAAGCTCTACCAAGTTTACCTGATGGAAACTTGGTGATAATCTCACAAAAGGAGATGTTACGACCATTAAAGATTCAACACATTGAGATGAAAATTTCAGGTGAAACTCTAATTATACAACAATTTCAAAATGGAAGAAGATACTCAATATAATTGCACAAACTCACCATAGAATCACTTCATCATCCAAGAGAAAATTCCTCCAATCACAATATCCTCTCCAAGATGATTCACTAGATCAATGATCCATTGCATCTAAGATAAGATAAGATAAGACAATTTTATTAATATCCAATGAATGACCACAAAAGTAGGTCAATGGGCTCTGAAGGATACATCCAGGTACAAGTACAATGCGGGAGTACAAACACAACTCCTAGAAAATGTCGAAGCTAAAACTAGGATAAAATGAAGTAAATAATGATACAACAATAGGATGGCCTAAAAAACATGTATATCAACTGGATCAAAGGCCCTCAATGATGTAGAAGACTAAGTGAATAATTCCAAGGTTGGAGGTCAATGATGTCAAGAATTGCCAAGTCCGATATCCGATGACAAAGGGGGCAACATGTTGAGAAATCAATAGGCTTACGTATTAGAGTTGATTTCTTTGTCACGATAATTAGTTGCGAATTTGTTGGCTTTATTATTATTATGTTCTCCTATTTCATCAAGCAATTGTCAAAATATAAATAAATAAGATCACAAGAAACAAGGAACACAAGATGTAGTCTCTCCAAGCCAAGGAAAAAAACTCCACAAGGGGGAAAACCCAGAAAATCTCCTCTTCTTATAGAATCAAATCAAAGTGAGAAATCCGAGACACAAATCCAACCTCCAAGAAGCCAAATCAAGCCCTCCAAATTATGCTTCATCGTGATAGGATCCATCAATTTTAGTCATAGGAGATCACATCAATGATGTGTTTTAAAACTCCGACTCAAGTTCGGAACCAAATCGAGGGTTGACTTCAACTCAGACTCCGAGCTCGAGTATCAACTCAGCTAGTTTGGTTTCAATGACTCGGTCTTTTGTAAAAAAATACATTAAATATTATATTTTTTTATAAAAAAACATAATTTTAAAGATTTTCATTCATGTTTCCAAATACAAAGCATTACAATATAGACAAAAGACAACATATGATCAAAGTAGGCTCATGAATAAATCCATTATATCAAAATTGCACCCGGTGCATTGTCCAATCACATAGTAGTAAGTACATCGTACATTACTACATACATGATGATGATATAAAGATCGAACAAAAAACATAACCAAGGAGGCTCTAAATGGCCTCTACAACAAAACATGAATAGTCACTCTTTTGCTAGACATACGACAAAGCAATATCCTCCGGCTCAAACTGCGAACTAGAGGGAGAAAATACTCAGCTCCTCCTCATCATCAACATCCTCAACTAGAATTGTAACACGTTGAGTACGAGATAGACGAGTTATGCACTTCGACGTGGGTCGACTAGAGGGAAGTACTGCGGGCGCAACCAGAGGACGGGGTCCGGGCCTACTACTAGTGGATCTGCATTGAGTCGAGCCTCTACCTCATGTATTGAAGTCCAGTCCCCACACCAATATCCTCATCGAGTCAAACTTTGGTGGACAAGCCTCACTACCCAATCGCGATGTCGGATCAATATCCTCCAACACAATGGGATCTAAATCGAGTCTTTTGTTCGACGCAATTAGTTGCGTCTTGGTTGAAGTCTCAACGAGAGATTATAAGAAGAAACTCGATGGGGCTTGGAGAACACACTTGACAATTCGATTTCACTATGGGGTTGATTTCCCAGGAGTAGTAGCGTTTTGTTGCCTGGGAGAGAGAGCTAGTGAGCTCGAAGCAATGAGAGAAGGGCGAGGGATAGTAAGGCCGAAGGAAGAGTTTTCAGATCCAGTGAGTGCATTGTAGAGAGTCGAGTGAGTGCCACAGAGAGGCGATGTAGAGCCACGCGAGAGGCGATGAGGGTGCTTCATAGGAGATTTTGTATTTTGCTAGGGAGAAACGATGATTTAGTGCCGGAAGTCAGAAGAGAGTTTGGAGGCCAAGAGGATCCATTTCCCGGACAACAGTCGGCAAGATAGCAAGAGGAGAAGAAGTTTCGGGTTTGTGGGATGCGGAGCAGCACGAGCGGCGAGGGAGTAGGTCATATCGAGCTAAGGTCGGTGTCGGATCGCGAGTGGGAGTGAGATTTTTCTCACTAGATTTCTTGCCGTCATTTCTCCTGTATGGATTCCTAGATTTAAGCATCCATAGTTTTGTACTCATATTTACTATCGCATAATAACCAAACCCTCGATTTCGCTGTCCAATTTTCTCGAATTGGGTTTTTCCAAGGACTTAGTCCAAAAATAACTATGTATTTTTTGTGTGTGTGCATTCTAGCGTTTACTTTTCTTCCATCGTATTTATTTTGTGAAAGTTGGGTGTGTATTAGTTTGGATATTTACGGTAGTACACAATAAATAATATGTTTGATTAATTTAACAAATATAAGAAATTCTATTAGATGTTGCATAGGGATTCGGAGTATTCGAATTTTGACACGAAATGATGGTGGGAATTCCCGCTTGGAAATTCCTTGTGTTGAGACAATATGGATGTCTTGGCTAAGCAACTCAAGAGAACTAATGTTAAATTGTCAAATGATCAAAAGCTCGTCCAAATGAGAGCCTCAATGTTCTATTTATAATAGATGGCCCTCTCGTTCTTGGTGGCCCCCACTCTCCACTAGTCTGCACCCTTTCTCTTTCTCTCTCCTCTAGGACACATGAATTGCTCCATCGGATGCCGATTTACTTCTCTTATGGCCCCCACATTCCACTAGAGTTATAATTTATATTTCTCCTAAGTCCCATACGCCAAAAATGTCTCGAAAGCTCGGATTACAAAATTTTGCTATGCCTAGCACCACCCAAAGGATTCGGCTAACCTCCTCAAGTGAAAAAACAAAAATTGGGGATATTACAAAGCTATCTCGAGGGAAAAACCCAATCAAGAACTCATCCTTCAATAGATTCATATGACGGTGAGACAACCAAGACCCTATACCAATAGACCTTCCTCCTCCACCAAGTCAACCTTCTATGATGCAACAACCTTCAATCTTCTCTTCTTGTTCAGCAACTTCAGACCCCAACAACATCCTAGAAACTTCAATCCTAGTTCACGCAGCTACTACAAAAATTTCGATCTCCCAACTACTGCGGATCCCGACATTAGAACTTCGATCCTCAGCAGTGAGAGAATTTTGGTCCCGACTTTAGCTCAATAACTTCGCACGTGTGAGAGAAAGATAGCCCAAAAAACTCGTTTTCCTCCTTCCATCTACTCTCCTTCCTCTTCTTGTGCAACTTCGTACTCTTTTTTGCAACTTGCAACTTTACTGCAAATAAAACTTGATAAGAGAGTGTGTCAAATGAGGTCGAGTTTCTCTAATATATAGGCTTCTAATGAAGTCGAATTACCTTGTTTGAGGCCAACTTGGTGGAAGAGGCCTAAATGACCTATTTTACAATAAAATAATTTTCTTTCTTGACAAATAATTCCCAATAAGGGTTCTTTACAATGATATGGACAAGGACACTTGACATAAACCCTAGAGATCTACAATGGAGACCTTGACCTAAAAATAATTGACCCAAGCATGAAACCCATGCTTTAATAGGTCAATTTATATAATAAAAATTATTTTTTTTCTCTTTCTTTTGATAAATACATTTCATTATGACTCAAGTACAATTATGAAGAGCAAACCTAGTTACATTCTTCAACAAGTTTGAGCCTTGTCTTTAAGTTGAGTGTCTATCCTAGGCCTATCTCTGTCACCTCCAAGCCTTAGACTTGAACATCCATTAGGTGACCTATATAGGGAAGCCCTCAGTGTGGTGAAAAGAGAGCATGAGGTGGTGGTTGTGGTGACGAGTGGGCACACTTCACTTAGTGTTGTCACTTGGTATAGTTTTTGTCTTGTGAGCTCCCCTCGCAAAACCTTCCTAGATTTTGAGGCAACATAACCAACATAAATCATAACAAAGGCTGATAAACCTTCACAAACACAATGTAAACCAAATATGGGCATGGAGCACAACTCCCAAAAAGTATAATAACGCCAAATTACACAATAACCCCTAGATTTTTAGTATTTACTATTTTAGGAGAATACCTCAAAATAACACAAAACATTTATATATCAAAAGCATAAGTTCATGTATATTAATGATTGTATTGACCTCTTATATATACAAGTTCTCACTCATTACCCATTTAGACCCAATACTAGTCCAACCAACTATTACGTATGCATTTGAACCCATATATACCCCTTTAGGCACATTACATACATTACAGGCTGAAATAACTTGTTTCCTAAAATACTCCTATGAGGACACATAGGAGGACCACAATAGATAAATGATGATTCAAACAACTCTCCAAGGTGCCATTCAGGCATAAATCAAAAGTTACATCACATAGGTTGTCACTGGTAAATATTGCATATCCTAACATGATCTAGAGTCATTTTGTAATCTAAAGACAAAAAAAAGGAATAGACAAACATTCAATCATGTCACACAATCCTAAATTTTTTACATTTATTCAGGCATTCCAAAGTTAGGTGTATATCTGAAAGCATTTCTTCAAATATAGTGTAAAATGACTTGCCTATGAGTTATTGAAATAGGATTAGGTTAACGACTTTATTCAGACTCCTTTTGTCATCTCTAAGTTTTAACAGCTTTAAATTAAGACAACAGATGAAATAACTACCTGACCATATCTTTGCATGTTTCTCTTACTGAAGTGGAGTTGGGCTTCGTTAAGATGATCACAGATTGTGGAAGTGAATCCCACTCCAAAGTTATCTAAGAACAGAAACCAAAAAATGAAATTCAGTAATATGCAGAAGAAAAAAATGAATAAAAAATATAGATGCTACTATTTAGCACTTAAGAGCCCCTTACTCATTTCAATGTTCCCATAAGGATTAATTAAATATTTAAAAAACTTTCCTCATATAAATGAAATATTTTTTGCATGAAATACTCAAAGAGTCAAAAGACAACAAATCGTAAGATGGGAATAGAGTATACATAGACAAATTACAAGTTAATAAATTCAAGTACTATAACTGTATAACATATTAATATAGCTGCATAGTTCAGACATCTTAGGCATTAATAACCTATTTTTGTACCTGCTTACTGCTGCGAACTGCAGTGGTAATGTTGCCACTTTCAAACGAGACCACGTCATGCTTATGCCGTGTATTTTTTATTAGCATTTCCCCAAGAAAGTGTGAACAATGACTGCAGAGTTTAAAAGGTGACTAATCAGAAAAACTTCAAAGGTAATGACTATTTTCCCTGCAACAATTTTCTACAGATTTTAAAGATTAGACAGAGGCCAGATTTACTAATAGAAATACAAGTCAACATGAGTATTTCAGACTTTCTATTCACTACTTTCTGCCAAGGATCTATGAAGAAAATAGTAAATGCTTCCCTCATTCTACTCTGGTCTATCATAACGAGAGAATGATAAATTAATAAATGAACTGTATTCCTACTGTAATGGAGTAATAAATTATTCACAGAAGCAAATGTCTAGAGAGGAAATTCTTGCTTCCAACTTAATATATAGATAAAAACAGACCTATGATGAAGTGATTGGTATATAATAAAACCTAGTACTTGGTAAGAATACCCCAGTGTTGCTCATCACTAATGCTTTTGGACATCTAGATGGTGTTTAAAACCAGTTACTAGATGAACAATGATTTTTTGTTTGGATTTCACAAAGACCAGTGCCTATCAAATTGGGCTATGGATTCAATATCCAAAAAACAAGAGGGTCTGGATATGTCAGAGAAGATGTAATTGGTCTATCAGTGATTTACCATAATTAGTCCAAAAACAGATTTTAAATTATGCAAGAATAAGTGAGATTCCTTAGACAAGATGCACCATCACAACCATGAAATTTAAGGCAACCATAATGTGTGACCAATTAATAAAAAAAGGAACAGACATAATATGAAACCCTAGATAGAAGTAGATAAAGCAGAACAGCCTTCTTATTGAAAAAAACAGATGACAATACATCATTTCTTTAAATCTGATTTTACAATAAAGATCAAGAGGACCAAATAGGTCTTATCTTACCAGAAAATTACAGCATCAAAATCCTCCAATATTTCGAGGTTACATCAAGGATTAGGGATGGTTTAACAGCCTCAACTGTAATCTCTTCTTTGTGACAACTTGCCCTTCTATAAGATTATTTCAGCAGTAACTAATGGCACTTCCTGCAAAAACCATAATCATCCATGAAAAGAATGAAGAGATGGAAAAAACTTCACATTGAATTGCCCTTCCAATCCTCCCCAATTTGGCATGAAGCGAGGACAAAGCAGGGACGTTTTTTGGAAGTGAAGCATCGGAAGCGTCATTTTCCAAAAATCTAGGAAGTGAAGTGTCTCAGAAAGAGTCTATATATATATATATATATATATATATATATTCGTATTTATATTTAGAAAAAACATCCAAAATACCAAATTAGTTGTAGAAGATATGAGAACATGCATATTTGTACATAAATCAAGATAGATATGGCATCCATTGTACATCAATTATTAAATATTCGAGCATCAACCATCTAGAATCTAGATTCCTCTCCTCTTGTCTAGCCTTTGCCTTGACTTTGATTCTCTAGGGATATTAGTCAACATTGCCCAATTTTGATCAAATGGCCTTGTTGTTGCCTAAGATGCACCCTAGATTAATGTGGGAAACGTCACTAATCCCACTAGGTGTGGCCTTAAAGGTGAAACGCTCAGATATAGGGTTGTCACTTGATCCCAACTCTCTCCATTTACGCTCTCTCCTAGCTAAGCTAAAGGGGGTAGTCCCTAAGGAAGATATCTAAAGGAAAGCTTGTTAGAGATAACAGGTTCTAGGAGATGGTTAGCAAGGCAATCACCATTCAATATAACTTGAAATGAAATTAGAAACTGATTTAGCAACTACAAATGTTTATGAGCATATAAACACCAACAATATATATCCAATAGATTTCAAAAGATACCCTGCAAGACTAATTGTATGAAATCAGTGCACTTCAAATATAACTTGCAAGAAATATATGCTCAAGAAAAAAAATAAAAAATACTTGCAAATGAGATATGATTTTCAAGTTACAAGAATAGCAAGCTGCAAAACAAGTGTTAGTTGATCAAAACCACAATAGATTATACACCAATTTGAGATATGAGCAACACAATGAAATATAGCTTGCAAGAGAATAAAGCTTGTACTTTAAAAGAGAGATGTTCAAGTATGATATAACATTAAAGGACAATTAATATGAGCACATGAAAATGAAATATAAAGTACAAGGATATGAAATGCTTGCAAGTAGATTAAGTGCTCACAGCCCAACTTGTACAATAATCAATTGTATGAAAAATGTTGTCAATTAGTGTGCGAAGAAAAGTGGTCTTAATAAATTTTATTAAATGCCTAATCTAAGGTGTGACTTCCCCTCAATTCCTTCAACTTGGTAAGGAGTGAGGTGGTTGCAAGAAAGGCTAAGTGAGAAGGCTAAGGCCTCATTAACGATACCCCCTTAGGACTCTAGTACAACCCACGTGCCTTCGTTCCTACAAGGGACTCGGCAACAAGAGAAGCTCGTGAGGTCACACATTTTAACCTTTGTTCCAAACTCAAATTTAAGGAGATTGAAAGATAGTTGAGGGAAGGTTGTCCTATATATCCATCAACCAATCTTATGCTTTATTGAGAAATGTAACTAGTATCGGTCTTCATAATTGCATTTGAGTTATGATGTAATGTATTTGTCAAAAGAAAGAAAAAGACAATTTATTGTAAAAGAAAATTATTTTAAGCATGGGTTTCATGCTTTATTTATTTTATTTTTAGGTCTAAGCACCCATTGTGTGATTCTAGGGTTTATGTCATGAGTCATAGTCCTTGGCATTATGATCCAAACCCTTCTTGGGCTTTGTATGTCAAGGAATAAATTTATTTTTGAGTCAAAATTGTATTTTATGCCTCCACCAAGTCGGCCTTCCCTCCGATCAAGTTGGCCTCATTGAAGGAATTCGACCTCACGGAAAGACTATAAAAGCAATGCCATTCAACCTATTTGAGCATTCATTCATTCAACAAGTTCAATCTGAAATTTGAAGTGAAGAAAGAAGTGTGAAATACCTATAAAGGAAGGAGAAACCCTAGCAAAGAAGGAGATACTTGTCAAGTAAAAATAAGTTGAAAATCTCTCTTTTTCGCCACACGTGTGAATTTCAAGTTCTTTGCGGGAGAGGTCGAAGTTGCGGATCTGCGATGGGGCCAAAATTTTGTTGTAGAAGGACAAGTATGTGTTTGTTGCGGTGTTGAAGAAGGCTAACTCTTGTTGATGTAATATTCCCAATTAGCTTTGCTAATTGGAATATTTCATTTTTGTTTAATTTAGCTAGAAGTAATAAATAAAGTGAGAAATAAGAGGGTTACCTCACTTTAGTCACCTCACTTTATAAATAAAGTGTTTTTTCCTAGTTGATTGACGTTATAACTTACAGAGGGGCCTTGGGGGTCCACATGAGTATGATGTGAGGCATCGTCGACCCTAGTTAATCGCGCAGAGCCAAGGAGAGTGAAGGACGCGAGTTAAGGTTTTGGAGGGAGTTGCACTATCAAAGGGTGGGGTTCTCACCTCATTTGGGCATGCATGATTTGATATTGATATTGAGAGCTAGACTTCTCCGCTTCACGACGCCGGTTGTTTAGTCGGTCTGCAAGACTCGTTTAGTGCAACCGAGTGTCTCCGGTCGGAGATCTCACCCTTAGCCTCGAGGGACTTCAAGTGCGGCTCGCCCCGGTAAGTTATTCCGGTTTCACCCTTAGCTCCTCGGGGGACTTCGAGTGCCCGCCCTAGTAAGGTTATTTTCCGAGTAACATCCTTCGCGTCTCGAGTGGGAATTGGTAGCGATTTCAGTGGAGATTTGGAGAGGAAGAAGCCCTGCTTGTAGTGCGTTAGCATCTAAAGCGTGCGTAACGCCGTTTCGGGGGAAGAAGGACGCGGCTCGGATCCGAGAAGGAGGACGCCTGCTCCGAGGGGAAGAAAGGACGCGAGATCGAGACTTAGAGAGAGGACGTTGTTCCGGGAGAGGAAGAAGGGCAACGCATCCGAAGGCACATTAGTAGATCCAGACCTTTGGAGATTGCGGATACGAGGAGATATTTGCGTGATCTAGTTCTGCAGGGTGCAGATCCGGAAAGATAGCGATTAGATCCAGCCGGGAGATTGCGGATTCGAGGAGATGTTGGCGGATCCAGCCTAGATCCGAAGAGATAACATCAGATCCAAAGCCTTGGAGGTTGGCAGATCCGAGGAGATATTGCGGATCCGAAAGATAGATACGAAGAGATAGCAAGAGATCCGAGCTAGGAGGACGCGTGATCCGGTGGGATAGGGACGCAGATCTGGATTGGAGGCTTCGCATCCAGGTAGGTCCGAGCATATGGGACGCCGATCCGATGAGCATGATCTTGTGAGTGGGCGTCGGCAGGCGTTTTCCAAAGATTTCTAGTCTTGAGAGGTCGATCTATTCATCCGGAGGTTTTGTGTCTAGTACTCCATTCGTTTCGCGCTGTCACTAGCAGTAGAGGCAGCGTTTTATTGGTGAGGGTTTGGAGAATTGAGATCAGCCATCTTCCGGTCTTCGGTTACGGCTCATTGCATTCCAAGCAACAGACTCTTCTTGCTAGGCTAGGACTGTCTGTCCTTATTTGTAGCCATTATCAAATCCGAGAGGGTCTCCACTTGCCTGAGGGGCAAGGATAGGTGCACTCATTCGCAGTTATCTTGTACTCCTCTCTATGTACTTTCGGATTAATAAAATGGCTCGGTTTTCTCGCATTTCTATGTGTACTTGTTCCATGATCCGGTTCCAGGCATTGCATTTTCTATACTCAGATGGCATATTTTCGTGTATTACTTGGTTATTTCCTTTGGGGATATTACGGTGGTATCGAAACATAATTCGCTCAGCTCCCGTGGTCTATGACATCGGAAAGAGATCATGCGCAGGCACAGCGCTTGCAATACCGGAAACGTGCGTTGGGAAAAGGGCCAAAATAAAAAAGGTCAAATTTTGAAGTTTGGAATGAGGAGAAACGTTTTTCCGGGTTTTTCCGGGTTTTGGGCAAGGATTACCTTCCCAAATTCTTGGAATTTTCAGAGCAGTTTCCGGTGGGTAACCGCAGGTCGAAGTTAAGCGAGTAGTATGGATTTACAGGCCACTGGTAGAGCTTTACGAGCGACACCGCGGAGGGGACACGAGAGCGAGCGAGGATCCGATGGCGTACACGAACGAGAAGCCGGATGCAATCATCCATCACATGCGGGGATATGTCACGGAGGCTCTCTGGCCATGGAGAGTCGTCCCGGATAGCACCCTAGAGTTCTTCGGACGGGTGAGGGATCGGGTGTGTCTCGCCACGTACGCGAGTGCACCATGCTATCCCCATTGTGACGGCTCGACGGTCCACTATGCCCACATTCTTGCGCGAAGACACGAGGGACGTGGAGTGCGGGGAGGTGCACGGAGGATAATCCAAGACCCACACGTCCTACCATGCCTACCTTCACGGTGGAGGACGAAGAGGCCCGACAAAGACCGAGAGAGTTGAGTCCCGACTTGACGGGCAACCGTTTGCGAGTAGGCAGCTCGGCAGTGCATTCATGGATACTCTCCCTTCGAGCGCTATCTCCAGTGTCGGTGCGCATCAAACCCCGAGCGAAAAGACAAGGCACGGATACCACCGTGATGACCACCGCACGCCTAGTAGAGATTATGTTCAGCTCCGGCGTGATAGTGAGACCTCCACAACTTTCACACAGAGGGAACAAGCACTCACATGATAGGGGCTTACGAGTACACGGTAGGATGGATTCCATCTACCGACATTTGACGGGTCATCCGAGGCGCTCGATGAAAGAGCTTGGGTGGACAAGTTGGATACCTCTTTCCACTTGGCGAGTATCAAAGAGGAAAAGCCATTAAAATGGTTACCTCACACTTGGAGGATGAGGACACACAGATTGCAGGGAGTTCGAGGATGCTCTAGTGAGACACAAGACTCACCGTCATTAGAGTCCTCCTTGACCGTATCGTCTGATATCGTAGTGGAGGAGGTAGAGCCTACTCGATAGAGCCATCCACCGAGGTGATGATCGGAGCCATGTCCGAGTCTTCGGATGGTAGCAAACGACACGACGATGGGTGAGGTATCGAAGATATATCCATTATCGATGAGGCACTAGGAGATACAGAGGTATTGGATGATGGTCGCATAAACGGTATCGTCGGCTTCGACGGACCTTCGAGTTTTGAGGGAGAAGGCCGTGGTCAAGACGGGAGACCATTTTGTTGCGGGGACTGTGAGCCGGAGGGTATGAGAGTGACTTGTGCCGAGTCTGGCGGCACAAGTTGGTCCGCATTGGGGGAACAGTGACTCACCGATGGTACAACCGGAGGGCACGAGGGAGCGTCGATCATTCCCCTCGTGCATGCATGAATGGGACTAGCGCGATTGTTGGGTCATCTCTTCCCCTATTAGAGAGAGAGGAGCGAGCCACCTAGTCGGGTCTCATATATTGACTTGGATAATGGTATGAGACGATTAGAGTTGCACAGGTACAGCGTGCCACGTGTTGAGGTTGGATGGCGAGAGATTTTGAGTTGGTACTCGATGTGAAGCGAGACTATGGATGAAGAGGAGGTCTCAAGGAGAGATCTCACCGGAGATGCACTTCGACACACCATGGGGTGCAATGACTTTCTTCCCTTCTCACAAGAGCAAATAGAAGATGGTGGACATCTTAGGATGGATAACATCTCTCATGCTTGTGTTGGACATCCCTTGAGCCATACACATCATGATGGGAGGTTTTTGCCTACCACCTATTTGATTCTTGATAGGGTCTCATTGGTCCTTGAGAAGTTTATATTTCGAAATCCCATGAAGTGCAAAATCGAGAAATTTGATTTGGGAGGATGGTAGCCCTCATGGGAGGAGTACCGAGGATGAGGAGAAGGAGACATCCACAAGTGATTGAGTGGATGGGGATGATGAGCAAGGAACTAGGAGGCTACTTGCGGACCGTGCTACCAGCAGGGCGAGGAGGCTTGGTGCTACTGACATTCCTCCGAAAGGAGTTTGGCCATCACTTGGCAAACACTCTTCCTAAGAGTAGGAGGTTGGGGGAAGAGAAGGATGGATACTTGCATCATTGAGCAAAGCATAGAGTATGGATGCATGGTGTTGATGTGTTACTCATATATCATTCATTGTGTCTTCATCACATGAGTTGCATGATGGAGGTATGGGGAGGCAACACAATTTCTTGTTGCTTTGTCGGAGAGCAAGGCGGATTTGCCCCCACACTTTGCATGATGTTGCAGAGGAGGAGATGGCACTATCTCCATGGTCTTTGATGGGGAAGCACCTCCATCTTGGGAGGTATTCCATATTTATTGCAGCATTATTAGAGGAGTCTTTGACAAGGAGCATGTCAAAGAACGTAGTCTTGTAATCGACAGAACTCATTTGCATGAGCTCACGCGTTGTCACCTTGGAGCGGGAACATTATGGATGAAGTGTGCACAGCGAAAGATATGGTGGATCTATAACCCATAGGTCCTGTAGATCACTTCATATTTGTTGCACTAAGAGGAGGGAATGATGATAGAGACATCTATGGCATGTTCTTCTTGACTTTCGGGTTTCCAAGCATGAGGAGGATTACCTTCTTGCACCACATGAGACCCTTTCAGAGCATTTCCTTCATTTTGCTCTTGATCATGTCTTCATTTGCTGATATAGATCAGATCCGTATGGGAGGCTTGATTATGAGAGAGACACATGAGTGAATGTGCCTTTGAGTATTTTCTGCACTACATGTTCTAATAGGAGCATGGGAGGAGGCATGGCCACCACTACTACATATGTGTTCTCTTTTGAGGTGGGCCATGAGATTGATATTCATCCATTGTACGGCCTATGGGCAAGTGTTTGGCCTTATGTTGTTGTCATATTCAGCCATTTACTATCCATTAGTAGATGTGATGAATCTTGTACATTGACTTGCCATGTAATTTTCCGAAGTTGTGAAGGGATGAGACTACGTTGTATCCTGTGAGAGATTGTTTGCATTATGTATCCTCATGTAGGACCTTCAGCAAACATCTCATTAGGGTGATCCATGATGACCATGTCATATTCTTCATGGATGGTTTGTTTTGGGGCCGACTTGTTCTTCATTGATAGAGGAACCCTTTCTATGGTGGATTGTTTTTCACTTTGCCATTGGAGGGCAATGATTTTGCGACCCTCAGGGATCGGCATAGACTCTACACTTGTCATGAGTGGAGGGAAGGACAGCATGGGGTAAGCTATGATGCTTGCCAAGTTCATATTTTCAGCCCACCTTCATTACCGCAGCTTGAGGTGGAAGGAGATTTTCGAGAGTTGCCTTGTTGGGAGGTGGCTCATTTTGTCCGGATGATTCGCCGGGAGATGGAGGATCCACGGAGGGAGATACTCCTCATTCTATTTTCGACTCCGTGCCTTGATGGGGAGAGAGGTGACGAGTTGGTTCACGGCTGATGGGCCAGCCTACACGCCATAGATGCAGAGCAGATGGCGGTCATGGTCTTCGAACACTGGCGGCGAGGCAAGTGGCAGATCAGAGCCATGGGACTTGGGCTATTATTGGCCATGGTGGCGATGGGACCCGGGCGGATTGTTGGTTGGCCGGTATCATGAGAAATCAGTTTGGGATCCCGGCATTGAGATATCCCTTCGTATCGAGGGTGATGCGGGAGATAGAGAGGTTTCGGTGGGACCCGGGCACATTTTGCGAGTGATCGGTGAGGAGCATCGGCTAGAGAGTAGGCTTGTTCAAGCAGCTGTGAGAACAAGCAATTTTTTGCCGGATAGAGGATGCCACTTGGGAGAGCGAGCAGACTTTACAGCATCCATCACTTCGACTGCTTTTCGAGGACAAGCAACGTTTTGTCAGGAGATCAGTATTATTCTAATTAGCTTGCTAATTGGAATATTTCATTTTGTTTAATTTTGTAGCTAGAAGTAATAAATAAAGTGAGAAATAAGAGGGGTTATCACTTTAGTCACCTCACTTTATAAATAAAGTGTTTTTTCCTAGTTGATTGACGTTATAACTTAAAGAGGGGGCCTTGGGGGTCCCACATGAGTATGATGGGGAGGCACTGCGGGTCGACCCAGGTTAACCAGCGCGAGGCACGAGAGTGAAGGACACGAGTTAAGGTTTTGGAGGGAGTTTAGCACTATAAAAGGTGGGGTTCTCACCTCATTTGGGCATGCATGATTTGATATTGATATTGAGAGCTAGACTTGGGCTCCGTCTGAGCACGCCGGCTGTTTAGTCGGTCTAGCACGACCTTGTTAGTGCAACCGAGTGTCTCCGGTCGGAGATCTCACCCTTAGCTCTCGGGGACTTCGAGTGCCCGCTCGGTAAGGTTATTTCTGCCTCACTCTTGGCTTCTCGGGGACTTCGAGTGCCCGCTCTAGTAAGGCTATTTTTACTCGAGTAACATCCTTCGCCTGCGGTGGGAATTGGTAGCAGTTTCAGGTGGAGATTTGGAGAGGAAGAAAGCCCTCTTGTGGCTCACGCAGTCCCAAACGAGCGGCACGCTGTCTGGGGAAGAAGGACGCAGCTCAGATCTCGAGAAGGAGGACGCTACTGTTCAGGGGAAGAAAGGACGTCAGATCTGACTTAGAGAGAGGACGGCGCTCAGAGGAAGAAGGACGCAGTACCGAAAGGGCACATTAGTAGATCCGGACTTGGAGATTGCGGATCCGAGGAGATATCTGCAGATCTAGTTCACGTAGGGTGCGGTACGGAAAGATAGCATTAGATCCGGCTCGGGAGATTACGGGATCCGAGGGAGATATGGCGGCATCCGACCTGAGATCTCAAGAGATATCATCGATCTCAGCCCTTGGAGGTTGGCGGATCCGAGGAGGATATTGCAGTATCCAGAGCATAGATCCGAAGAGATAGCGGTAGATCGCGAGCTAGGAGGACGCGGATCTGTAGGGATAGGACGCGGTCCGGTTGGAGGCCGGATCCGATAGATCCGAGCATATGAGGACGCGATCCGATGAGCATGATCTTGTGAGTGGGCCTTGACAGCGTTTTCGCATTTCTAGTCTTGAGAGAGACAGATCTATTCATCCGGAGGTTTTTGTGTCCAGTACTCCATCCGTTTCTGCACAGTCACTAGCAGGGGGACGCGTTTTTATTGGTGAGGGTTTGGAGGATTGAGATCGGCCATCTTCCGACCTTTCGACTTGCAACTCCATTGCATTCCAAGACAGCTTCTTCACCGGCCTAGGACGCTGTCCTTATTTGTAGCCATTATCGGATCGCGAGAGGGTCTCCACTTGCCTAGGGCAAGGATAGGTGCACTCATTCGCGTTATCTTGTACTCCCATCTCTATGTACTTTCGATTAATAAAATGGCTCTGGGTCTTTCGGCATTCTATGTGTACTTGTTCCATGATCCGGATTTCCCGCATTGTATTTTCTATATCCCGTATGCATATTTCTGTGTATTACCGGTTATTTCACCTTTGGGGATATTACGCATTGACTAGAAGTTGATCATCTTGGAAGGACTATCTTGAGAGGCTGACTTGGTGGATTGGAGTGCGGTCTTTGTCTTGGTCAAAAAGGTCTTGGTCATCTCATTTGATTTGATTTGGGGTCCACTTCCTTGTCCCCCGATGCATCTATTTTCTTCCAGGTTGGTTATCATAGGGTGTTGCCATGGACCGAAAATCATGGTCTCGAACCTCTTCGAAATTTATGTAGTATATCTTCCTTGCCCTAGGAATTCTTATGCCACACTTCCAATCCTAGAAAATAATGCATCAACCCCAAATCCTTCATGTCGAATTTATGAGCCTAGATTCTTCTTGTTGTCCTTTATGAGCCTAGATGATCCTATAAGAAACGGATCATCTACATTTAATACCAGAATTAGTAGCTCATTCTCCACCATCAAATAGTAGAGATTGGGATGCTGCATCACACTTGATGAATCCCTAAATCCGCCGTAAGTAGTTGTCAATACTGACCATACCAAGCTTTGGGTGCCTGCTTGAGCCCATACGAGGGCTTTCCTCAATCTGCACACATGAGTTTTCTTCTCATGGGTTTCAAAGCCTTCAGGGATGTTCTATGTACACCTCCTCTTCTATCACCCCATTCAAGAATGTTGTCTTGACATCCATTTTGTGAATCTCCCATCCTATCTCGAGACTGCTAGGGATATAACAAATCGCATGGAGGTGTATACGGCTACAAGGGCGAAGGTCTCCTCATAGTCAATTTCTTCTTTCTACGCACATACCCCTTTGCTACGAACCTAACCTTGTACTTCTCCACGCTACCATCTGCAAGTAGTACTTGATCTTGTAGATCCATCTCGATCCTACAACTAATCTATCCTCCTATATAGGTACTATAGATTTTTGGTAGGATCGGGATGTGCTCTAGCTCCGAAATTTTGTGGAGGGGCTAGAACACATGAGATCTCCAAGACCCAAAAATCGTTTGGAAAATTTTTTGCCCGTAATGAATGTTATTCAAATAATTAATTATTTTTTAATGGAGCCTAAGTTAAAACTTAGGGAATTAAAATAATTAAAGTGAATTAATATAAATGTGGGTGAGAAGCTTCTAAGTGATGAAGACCAAGTAATCTTAGTCGTTGATTAAAGATTAGATCACGACCATTGATTTCTCAACAAGAAAAGTATAAAGGAAGGCTTGAGGGTCGAGTTGGAGGAATAGACACGGAGTGAATCTAGAGATCGAATTCTTCTAAACGGAGCGATTGCTCGGACGAAGATAAGATCTCGAGTGATTCAACAACGTGTGAGGGGCGGACAGCGCTATTGGTCGAAGGACCAAGAGAACATAGCAAAGAGGTAGACGAAGGGAGACAGCAGAGGAAGCGCAGTGACCACGAAAGAGGTGACAGCAATCCCGAAAGGGGTGACGCGAGCCCATGCGGGCCGCGCGGCTGGCTCCAAGGGATAGTCCAGAATTTTGCGCTTGGAGATCGGGGCTTCCTAATCCGGGAGGGCTAAAACTCAATTTTCTAAGAGCGCGTATCAGCGCAGAGAGGAGGTGACGCGGTCATCAACCATCCCCACGCAGCCTACGCATCTACGCACGCGAGGCGGTGCGAGGAGGGAGGGCCGGGGTTTCGCGAGCTGCGATCCGGATCGACGCGGACTTGCGATAGCAGGAGGTAAAACTCACTATTTTATCTATCTGCCGGGATTTTTTCTATGTTGGATCAGCCCGATTTGGCACCCTAGTTAGTACTCGTAAATCGTTGCTTAATAATAAAAACCCTCGGATCTACCGCATCGGTTTTACCACATTGGGTTTTTCACGGGGACGATAGTCCAAAAATAAGTATCCTTTGTGTGATTGTCTCATTTATTTTTCAATACTTGATCTATATATTTGCGTGGACTATAATATATTTGCATTAATATTTACCTGAAAAATTATGTAAATAAACTTGTTAATTGAAGAACACAAGTAGGAAATACAAATCGGTTAATCGCAGTAGGATTTTTGTTTGCAAAATCTAGAAATTTTCACATGGTATCGCAGCGATTGCAGGATCAAGGAGAGTTGAAGCCATCAACGAAAGAATCGAAGGAAATTTGCTACGGGAAAGTAGCTCTGTCTCGAGAGACGCAGCGCGAGTCTCGAACGATAGTAGCTAAGAAGGGTAACGCGATCACTAGAAGGCTCCCGCAGGGCCTGTGTCAACTCGCTAGGGTGACATTGTAGGCACGGACAGCGCGCATTGGTTGTTGGGCCAGCGGAGAGGCTATTGTGTCTCAATTTTCCGATTGTCATGGTTGGAGGTGAAGTGCGGTTCAACTTCAAGTTAGTTCGCCGGTGGGACTCGTGATTCTTTTGGTGCGTAAACGGTGTCTAGTGGGGCAAAAGCAAAGTAGAGGGAATCGGTTCCTCGGAAGATTTCTTGCCAAGAAGTCTAGATCTAGTGTTGAGCAGAGCAACAAAATAAATCATAGAGGAGTGCTTCGAAATTTGTTGACGGGTAAGGATTTTCGTGAAGAAAATCGAGATTCGAAGCGTCGTGTTCCTTAGAGGGATTTCTAGCGCCAAAGAAATCTGCATCCGAGTTTTTTTGGGGCGGTAGAGGGAGAAAGGAACTTGTTCGACATTTGGTTGTTCGGTAGAGATGGCAACAAGTAGGTTGCATGACACTTGAGGGAATGTCTTCCTGAGAGAATTTCGAGCCAAGGAATTTGATTTCTCACCTTTGGAGCGCAGTAGTAGCCGGAGCGCGATCTACTTACTCCGAGCGGGGAGTGCGTAGAGCCGGTCGATAGTACGACGCGAAAAGGAGAGAGGAGGCATTTGACATTTTGGAAAGATCATTTCCTTCTCCGAGTTTTGAGTTTCCATATACTTGCAGACTCTACGAGGATCTGGGCAAAAAATCAACTTCTAGTTGTCGGTAACAGATTGCTCGGAGGAGGTGCAAATTGTATAGTGTGAGTTGCAAAGAGAGGAAGGGTCCCAACCGGGGACTCAGGCTTAAAAGGGGCACCGTGACCCGTGAGGAGAAGTACGAGAACAAGTGAGGGGCAGGTGATCCTTGAGGTGCCCAAACTCTTGGATCACATACGGCTACGAGAGCCCTTAATGATAGTAGCAAAATGACGAGAGTCGATTGGTGCGAGGGATGATGGAGCGACAATGGCAAAGCTAGAGCGCCAAAGTCTGAAGCACGAGAAGAGTAGAGGCAACAACGGTCGTAGCGATGAGCAAGACACCGACATAATGGTGCGGCGCGGTGCGAGCAGTGCTCACATAATGCAAGAGTAGCAGCAGGTGCAGCAGTAGCATCGAGAGGGTCGGTGCAAATTAGCGACCAGAGGGAGCTTCAACATCGAGGGTGCATCCAACCGACTCGGTATGTCAATATTTGGGATGTTTTTTAGTTTCTTAACTCTCCACAACTAAGTTGCGGCACGTGCCGATTTAGCAAAGGTGGCAATGTTATGGGCAGAATGATGCAGCATTTTGAGAGGGAGTTGCAATACGAGTGCATACGGTAGTGACGGTAGGTGAGTCATGGGTAGCGAGTACAAATTGCAACAACATAGTGGATGTGGGGCGGTAGACACAGAGCATCAACAGATCAGCGAGAGGACCGATGTCGTGGATTAGGGTGATGCTTCTTGAGGGAAGTATTGCTAGACCACATTCTCGGCTAAGAGGGAGTGTTGATTTTTGGGTAGCATCGGATGTGCTCTAGCTCGAAATTTTGTGGAGGGGCTAGAACACATGAGATCTCCAAGACCCGGTAAATCGTTTGGAGAAATTCGCCGGAATGAATGTTATTCAAATAATTAATTATTTTTTAATGGAGCCTCGGTTAAAACTTAGGGAATTAAAATAATTAAATTGAATTAATATAAATGTGGGTGAGAAGCTTCTAAGTGATGAGGAACAAGTTTATTTTAATCTTAGCCATTGATTAAAGATTAGATCGACGACCGTTGATTTCTCAACGGAAAAGTATAAAGGAAGGCTTGAGGGTCGGGTTGGAGAATACACACAAGTGAGTGAATCCGAGATCGAATTTTTTTGATGGAGTAGTGCTCGGACAAAGATAGGATCTAAGTGATTCGGCAACAATGAGGGGCAAAAAGGGCGAGTTATTGGTCGAAGGACCAAAAGTACATAGAAGAGAGGCAACAAAGACAGCGGAGGAAGCAACGCAGCCACCGGGAGAGGTGACACTGGGTCCCACGAAGGGTGACACAGCCCACATAGGGCTCTACACAGTGGGCCGCACGAGTGGCTCAAGGGATAGTCCGAATTTTGCTCGGAGATTGGGGTTTATGAGTTGAGAGGGTTGAAACTCGATTTTACGAGAGCGCATCCGGCGCGAGAGGAGGTGACGCAGCCATCAGCCATCCCCACACGAGGGTTGCGCATTCATGCGCGCGGAGGCAACGCAAAGGGAGTTGAGGTTTTCGCCCATTTTGATCCTAGATCAACCAAAACTTGCGGTGTGAGGTAAAACTCACTATCTTATCCGTACCCATTTGAGATTTTTCTCTATTGGGTGAGCCGGATTTGGCACCCTAGTTGTACTCGAGCTCGCCGCTTAATAATAAAAACCCTCGGATCTCCCGCATTGATTTTCCCACATGCAGGTTTTCCAAGGACGTTAGTCCACAAATAAGTGTGTCCTTTGTGTGATTGTCTCATTTATTTTTCAGGTACTTGATCCGTATACTTGTGTAGTACCGGTGTATTTGCATTAATATTTACCTGAATAATTACGTAAATAAAATTGTTAATTGAAGAACACAAGTAGGAAATGCAAATTAGTTAATCGCAATAGGATTCTTGTTTGTAAGATCCGAGAAATTTTCCACGAGTACAACTTCCCGGACATCATTTGTCGTGATAGAACTATATTCTTCTACCATGGCGACCCACCCATACTTGGTGTTATACACCTTCCTAAAAAGCTCGAGGGTTCTCTACCCTATACTACCAATGCTTGGTATCCGTGAGGTTGTGTACTAGATTCCGGGAGCTCCAATGAACTCCTCCCGTAATATCCCTGGATGGGATATTTTAACTAAAAATGCGTAGAAAAAAGATCGAATACCATAATTTTGCCGTAAAATAAACATTTATTCAATAGAAGATTGCCATGTAAAATAAAGACGGGAAATGCCGCAATCCAATACCATATAGAACGTAAAGGAAAATCTCGCCTTTTATTATGGATAATAGAAAGGGTTTACATATAGATCTGACCCAAGAAGAGCCGAGATAGAAAACGCGGCCACCAAGATAAGTCGTTGAACGGCACCGGCCACAAACTCGCATCGTCGCACTCTCCTCCGCAACGAACTGAAAGCCGAACCCACCGCAACCGATGAAGCCCAAGTTGAAGATCCTGAATGATCCTCACTCCAATATCACCGAAGCTCGTAGAAATCTTCGAATGAAGTCCCCTCAAAGAGAGTTGGGGTTTCGTCCAACACTCACAACTCACCCAAGGGTTTCCGTCCCGGGGCGCATGCAGTAGAATCCACGTTCTCAAACCTCTCATACACAAGAAAATGATCTATACCAGAGATGTCTCCCAATGGCCTCCTCCCTTCCTTTTATAGATCCCTTGGAGCCTTCTAGAGCATTATTTTATTATTATTTTATTTATGGAGCACTTTTCCCTTTTTATTAAAATATTATAAAATATTCCTTTTTAATGCGGTAAAAGGGTATATCGGCTACCACGCCTCCTCTGGGTCACCGAAATCTCTCGTCTAACTCGTCCCATCGTGTAGGTCTCCTCGTCCCGGCTCCGATGAGCTATTTCGCACTAAGGTGTTCCATCGCATATTCCTCCCGAAAATGCCACCTTGAGCATAATTAGAATGAGTTAAGCCCATAAATAACTCAAAATTCCGAAAGTTATCTCAATGCATCCCAACGAAAGCCAAACCCAGCTTCTGATGATGGAGTATATCAAGCGAATGCCTCCCGTACACCATGAAAACTCCTCAAAACTCCCTCCGAAAAGCTCCCCGAGCCCACCGATAGCACCCAACTGCACCGTGACCCCGTCTCGCTCCCAACTCGGAAGTCCCTCCCAGCTCCTCGTTATGGATGATGCCAAAAATGGGAATATTGCGACCTCCCGCCCCAAGATTGCTTGCCCTCAAGCAATCGAAATAGGTGGACCACCCACTGGCCCCGCCGCATCTCGTACCCAGATGCCCCGGATCCCATACCAACCTCCCGGGTGCCGCCGTGCACCCGTGTCAAACCTCTCGTACCGTACCCCTCAATGCCGGGATCCCAAACTGATCTCTCTCTCGTCCCGCTCAACAAACAATCCTCCGATCCCATCGCCACCGGCCAATCATCGCCCAAGTCCCACGGCTCGGCCGCACACCGCCCCTCACCGACTATAGCCGATGCCCCATGAAATGAAGTCGGCCAACAAGCATCAATGCTCCCCGGCCCTCGTTGTGCCGTACCTATAACCGCATAAGCTGCTCCACCAACTGCATACCAACTCATCACCTCTCTCCAATCCAACTCCCGGCTCAATCCCACGCCGATCCCCTTGCTCGAAATCGGGAAGGAGTCCTGGCAACGACAATCGGTGCCCTCCTGCCAACCTGGAACCCGTAACAAAGAACTATGTCCAAGGGCCCCCGCTCTACTATGCTCCCTATGAAGAATATTGTACCACCAAGAGGGTACCAACTCATGATCTCCTCGCGTCCATCCCTGGAAGAAGAATCCGATGTAGCAACAAATCGCATATGGAATATGCCTAGAGTGTCGCTGCCACCCCGTAATCGACTCTACACCGATCCGCCCTATCCGTCAAAGAAAGTCGCTCCTAGGAAGAAGCCCTCTCCCTATAATGGGCCAAAGTGGGCAAGATATGCCGCAAGCCCCATCGATGTACTCCCGGAGAGTACTACTCACCGAAAATACATCGGAATTACCGATTGCGGGCACATCTATCGACACCATCGATGTGTCGGCCCAAAGATGGATGCTCCAACTTGCCCCTCCGATTGTACCATCGGGGAATCTAGTCGTTTCCCAATGCGGACCAACTTGGCCGCCGACTTGGCACAAGTCACTCGCATACCCTCCACCCTCCCGGTCCCCGCAATAAAAATGGCCTCCCGTACCGACGTGGCCTTCTCTCTCAAAACACGAAGGTCCGTCCGAGCCCGATGATACCGTCATCGCGACCATCATCCATCACTCGTCTCCGTACTGGTGCCCTAGCTCCCTCGCAAAACTATCCCATCGACCTCAATGTCTCCAGAGGATATGGACTGCGAGTCGGTGTCCGCGCATCCGACCGCTCTCCTCCAAAGGCCGACCCCAATGTTAGCCGTGCACATCTATCATAGGCCCGGTGTGGGTGCCCATCCGGATCTCACCCAAGGAAATGTCATGCCCGATGTCCATAGTATCCTCCTCCGCCGACTCGAGCTCCATCATATGTTGCTCGTGAATCGTCACAAGTGACTCATCACCCGCAGTATCACCTACGCCTCTCGATCGTCACCCCGCACACTAGAACACGGCCTCCGGTCTACCGTCATCATCATCTCTGCATGGCCGCTCTCGCTCCCGGAAGCATCCTCAACCGATCCCATGGACTCTCCTCGAAGAAGAGCCCTCACCCCGGCATACGGAGGGAATGTCTACCTCGCTCTACCTTTGCCACCTCATCCGCATCTCTCACACATGAGTGATCGTGCCCCCAAGGTTCTTTCGTGCAAATGAAGCAAAGTCCCTTCCTCCTCGGCTCATTTCTCGTCACCGACCGACGGGAACCGGAGCCGCTCCCTCCCTCGGGTCAACCTGTCTCCCGAGAAACTCAATATTTCTCGCTCAACTAGCCCTTGGGCTAGCCTACAAGCGACAGGGCGAGACCAACCGCTTCCTCCTCCAAATGTTCGGCAACCCTAGTCTCGCAACTTCGGCAAATGGTCTCATCGTCTCTCGTACATGACGACAAGATGGGACCGCATGTGTGGTATGACAAGATTAGGATGATGTTTCCTAATGCTAAAGAAGCATCGGAACATCTCGCCAAAATCAGTCATCACACTTAAGATAGAACATGATCTCATAAGTTTGGTCCATAGCCATGGCTTCTAGAACCTTAGACTTCCTCCTAAATGTAGCGCCCGCATGAGTTTGTCCAAATCCCGAAAGGCTCCTACTATCAATCCGAAAATTCTCCTCATAATATCATCATTGTAGGGAGGGTAGGGTGTCGTTATCCTCGGGATATCGCCGAAACAAGAGGCAACTATCGACCGGACTCTCCCACTTGGATGTTCCAAGAATCGCTTGTATTAATGCAAGCATAGACGGCTCCAAAGCCCAATCCAAACACCACTCGATTGCTGTACCTTTGAGAGACAGATTCCGACTTCCTCTAACACGGGAAAGTCATTTTCTAACTTCCCACTCTTCAACCGCATCCCCCGTACATACAAACAATTTCCCACTTCTCTCTCCCTTTGTGTATTCCTCAGATGCTCTTGATGGAGCAATTTATGTACCTTCTTGGTGAAGGGTCCGCCGTTCGATTAGTTCTCTCGCTTTTCCGCTTTTATTTTCATCAATCCGTTTAGAAGTTCCTCCATGGTTCAACCAATGGAAAGACCACTCGTTTTCGAGTTCAATGCACTTCCCGGAAATCGCCAATTTTTGAGAGGAATGATGGTACACAATGATACCTTCGGTCCTAACCACAACCGATATCTATATTTCTAAGCCCGAATTTTATATATATATATATGTTGTTTTACGTAAAGAAAGGACAAGGCGATAACGATGCTTACCACATCGACGATAGACGTATCGATTACAAACTCGTAAATTACCGATATAATTTGCTTAGCTATCAAATATTACAAGTGAGCAGATAAGAATGATAGAACCCAGTAATCACGTCGCTTGGCATATATGCCGTTCGAAAGCTCCAACCGATCTCCATCCAAACGAACTAATTTCGCTCACCCCCTCGGGACATTCAACCCATATTTGACGGCTGTATAGACAATCTCAGCTCAAAACATTTTATGAACATGTCATCTCCAAAGGATGCTGACATAAGAGCATCACTCAAGAATACATTCTCGTTAAACCCCAAGAAAACCCTTGGACGATGAATTAAACCCTCTCACCGACGAATCGAATGAACTCAACTATGCAAACAATACCCTCAACTCGTGTCTCAATACCAGGTTATAATATCGGGGACTCAACAACATTACGTATGCTCAACACCGATCTCGTGACTATGACGCCTCTCCTACCGTGTAGACATTCCCACGCATGACAGTGAATTCAATAAACAATTGTACCGCTCAATGTGGTTCCTTTCACTCCATTGCAAATCAGACAATGTCACGCTTTTGCGCACGTTGTCACGTTCTAGCATCTACAGATTTTTATCTCAATGCACGTCCATTCCTCAAAATTAATTTCACACACAATTAAAAGTTGTCTCGTCTATTTTTTCAACAATTTACGACTTTCACGCATAAAATTGCGGCTCGACTAGCCTTAGCGTACAAGCTCCCACAATTGTGCACAACGATTTTAATGTAGGTGCTAATCGTGCCTCTTTGAAAGCGTGTTACCCAACAATTAATCGCTACGTAGAGCGTGCTCAACGATGATGCACTCTAAACTCGGCCATCGTTACAAGGGTCTTCTCTCTCCGTGGGGAAATAGCAAATATTCAACAACGATACATGTAATTTGTCTTCCATATCGGCGTGAACCTATAGATCTTCGGGATCGTAATTTCTGCGTGCTCATCGGTTGTTTCCATTCACGCAGTCGCCTGCGAAACTAAGCCCCATTCTTATGTAGACACAAGACTTAATCTTGCTCCGTGCGGATGAGTATTCTCGAGACCTCTACCTCGTGGAATACAGGAACCAATGTTAGTGAACTTCAATCGATCTTGACCCGAATCGATAAACTCGCTCGCGGTGACGTGGTCTCGTCCACGGTGGTCTAATGACCCATAACACGTTGCGTCACTCCTTAATTCATATAGTGTGTTTCTAGCTTCCTACACACTTTGTATAATTATATTTTGAGCATTAGATACACTACTCGAGGTTATGATGGTTCACACACGACAACTATGATTTTGCCAATGTGCGTAATGGTTTCGGCTCGTGGAAATAATTTTTCCCAAGTTCGAGTATATGCCGTTGCATCTTCAAACAAAGTTGATGGCAAGATCCTCCTACCGAACAACCGTGATGTAACAAGCACGATACCGCCCTGGAATTTGATGCACCACGGTTTCTGTACCTACGGTTGATCCCATTATGAAATCGATCACATACTTAGTGGTACATTACTTGAAAGATCATGGCGACATCATCCATCACGTCATGGTAGCGGCTAAACCGCGGTCCCATAGTCGTCTATCCAACCTTCTGTGGGTTTAATGTTTGCCGGGACGTTCTTTATTCGGATTGCCAGATCGCTGGCCCTCACGTGGTGGTATTACCACCAAATCAAATCATAGGAAAAATGGGTGGGTGCGACTCGACCCAATAGATCTTGTGAAATGCTCTCGCAAACAATTAGTTTTGGTCCAAGAGATTATACTCAACTTTGTCGGAATAAGATAGACACTCGATCATGGCTTCAAAATAACCAATGATGAATTGATCCGCAATAAACGATGGCTTTGGCGCCTTTGACGATCCGCAAATAAACCCTTCCGATACTAATAGTCGTAAATCGACAATTGTAATGTCAATCGCCGCATATGAACTGAGCCGAAACCCGTCGTGCTGAACCAAGACTTTGCTCCGATACCACCGTAATATCGATGGGATATTTTAACTAAAATGCAGAAAAAGACCGAATACCATAATTTTGTCGTAAAATAAACATTTATTCAACATGTATGATTGCCATGTAAAATAAAGACAGAAATGTCATGATCCAATACCATATAGAACACGAAAGGAAAGATCCCAGCTTTTTATTATGGATAATAGAAAGGGTTTTTACACATAGACCGACCCAAGAAGAGCCGAGAGCAGAAAACTCGGCCACCAAGATAAGTCGTTGAACGGCAATGGCCACAAATTGCACCGCTCGCACTTCCTCCGGCAATGTACTCGAAATCGAACTCCATCAGCAATCGATGAGCCCAAGTTGAAGATCCGAATGATCTTCACTCCAATATCACCGAAGCCCGTGGAAACTTCTGAATGAAGTCCCTCAAAGACTGCTTGTTTCGTCCAACACTCACAACTCACCCAAGGGTTTCCGTCCCGCTGCTCACCGACGTAGAGAATCCACGTTCTCAAACCTCTCATACACAAGAAAATGATCTATACTCGCAGATGTCTCCCAATGGCCTCCTCCCTTCCTTTTATAGATCCCTTGGAGCCTTCTACAGCATTATTTTATTATTATTTTATTTATGGAGCACTATTCCCTTTTTATTAAAATATTATAAAATATTCCTTTTTAATGCGTAAAAGGGTATATCGCCTACCACGCCCTCCTTCCGGTCACCGAAATCTCTCGTCTAACCTCGCCCCATCGTGTAGGTCTCCTCGTCCCTGCTCCGAGGAGCTATTACGACTAAGGTGACTTCCATCGCATATTCCTCCCGAAATGCCACCTTGAGCATAATCAGCCGAAGTTAAGCCTATAACAACTCCGAACTCCGAAAGTTACTTCCGAATGCATCGAACGAAAGCCAACCGCTTTCTGATGATGGAGTATATCAAGCGAATGCCTCCCGTACACCATGAAAACTCCTCAAAACTCCTCCGAGCTCCCGAGCCCACCGATAGCACCAACCGCACCGTGACCCGTCCGCTCCCTAACTCGGAAGTCCCTCCTAGCCCTCGTTATGGATGATGCCAAAAATGGGAATATTACATCCTCCTCGCATCCCTTAGTGTTTGTCATGCCTCCCTCACCTGTTCTACCACTAGTGGTAGGAGGTTATCTCAATTCCTCCTCCTATTCTTGTTGTTCCATTTGTCGAGAACTACCGAATCTTCTCCTCCCGAGGAAATGCTAGTACTAGTCATCGTACTCGATCTTGGTGTATGTCCTCTTGCATGTCCTTCCGCTTCCCCTATCGTTGTTGGACTAAAGGAACTTCGCCGACCGATCCTCTCGCTAGCATATCACGAGATTTCCTAAAAGCTCTATATTCCATGAACTTAGCATCTCGTCTCACTACAATTTTCCCCGCTACTAGGAATCTAGATTCCGTATGCTTTTGAGGTCTCACCATATCCTACAAGATACCCCTTTGCAATCTCGTCAAGTTTACTTCTCTTTCTCATCTAGTACGTGACAATATGCCGACTTCCGATATCCAGAGATGTCCTACTTCGTCTTCCTCGTGAAAACTCCTTCGTGTGCTTTCCCAATGCTCGTGAGGAGTTCTATTATGAATATACACGGTTTGTGTTACATGCCTCTGCCCATAAGAATCTAGGCGGTCTAGGTCATATAACATAGCTTTTGTTACCCCAACAATAGTTCTTTTCTTTCACTCCGCTACACCATTCGTGGATTGTATGGAGTTGTCCACTCTCTCTTGATGCCCTCCTTTGCGTAAAAATCTATGAAGTCTTTGTCCGTATATTCTCCACATTATCTCGAGCACAACACCTTTATTATCTTCCCTCTGTCATGTTCTCCACGAGAGCTTTAAACTCTCTAAATCAATCAAAGGCCTTGTACTTGGTCTTTAAGAAGTAGATACAGTGTTTTCCCGGAGTAATCATCAATGAAGGTGACAAAGTATTTGCCACCGCCGAGAGCTCTAGTGGACATTGGGCCACAAATGTCCGAGTGTATCAATCCCAATATGCCTTCTCGCTTGGTTATCACTTCTTTGGAAAAGTCGCCTCGGCGTAATTCCCTAATACGCATCCTCTGCATACGCCATCATTCTCTATACCGAGGACTCGGTACTTCGATAACGAGCCTCTTTAAATATCCTCTGCTCCATGTGCAAATGTTCCATTCTCCTATGCCATAGTTCATTCAGATTTCTCACGCCATCAATATTGTTGCCTATTAGTGCCATTGGACTCGAGTTGCAATTTGTATGGTCTATTGCTTCGAGTTCCAATTTTCCTCTTCTTCTTCCAAACTTTCGGATGCTTGACGTATGCCTTCTTCCCAATGAAGTATACATCATATCCCTGTCTTGTAATCGGGACACCGAAATCAGATTCATTCCTAGCCCCGGCACATGCAGCACATTAATGGCCCTCATGCCGGTTCCTTCTTCTGTCCGAAACACTATGGTGCCTCTCCCCTACCGGAGTGCACTTTTTTGTTTCCCATAGTGATCCGGAAGTCCATCTCGCTCTTCTTAATAGCTCGAGAAATATTCTCATACCCTGCGATGTGAGTCGAGCTTCTCCCGCGTATCAATGTACCAAACACCTCGCGATGTTGAAATTGACAAACATGTGAAATCTTCTTCCAATCTAGAAGACAATTCGGAGACATCTAAATTTTCCATACTTATTTGTGCTATTTTTCCCTTCGACACTTTTGCAATCCAAAAAGCTGCGTCGTCTCTGCTGCATCGCTCTACGTTGAAATTGTCGTAACTCCCACTCGTCATCGGGAAAATTTCGATCCCGAAATCTCTCGCCTGACTCACTCAAAGAGAGATTTTCCATGAAAATTTGTCTTCCGGACTAGACTCGCGCAATACTTCAAGAATCCGATTTCATCGCCTATGCGCTCTCCTCGACCTCCTCTTCTATTCAACATGGTTCTTCTGATTTGTTTTCTTTTCTCTGATACCATGTGAAAATTCCATTATCAAATCCCATCGTTAAAGCACTCGATTAAATTTCTTATATTTGTTTAATCGAACAAATTATTTAACGTATGCTACGGTAAATATCGAAATAAAATACACTACACCCTTCACAATAAGAAAAAGCAAGGAAAAACTACTAGCACAAGTATACACACACTAAAGCGTTATTTTTGGAGAATTGTCCCCGGTAAAAACCCAATGCGGGAAAAACTAGCGTAGCAAACTCGAGGGTTTGTATATTATGCAAGAATTTTCGTAGTACAAGTCTATGATTGTCGAATCCGATAAATCATACCGAGAAATCGACTAGTAAAATCTCGTGAGACAAATCACTCTGCCACGAGAATCCGGCACCGACTCATTCCCCAAACCGAGATGCTTTGTGTTGGCTCTATGCGCGGATCGTGTCACTTTGCGCAGCTCTCGCATCACAAACTCGTAGTTGTTCTCTATCTTTGTGATGGATCTCTTTGTCGGCGCGGAAACTAGAATCGACGACCTCCCGCAAACTTCCTTCGTGAACCGGCATTGACCCTTTGTTGTCTCAAAGAAAAAACGAACTCCCTCTACAACTCCGCGCGTAACCAACATAGCCTCTACGTCACTAGCTCGCGCACGAGCCTATCTCGTTTCTTTTTACTACCTACTTTGCTATGCACTCTCTAGATCGAGAATTCTTCCTCCTAGAAATTATCCCCTCGCTCTGTGAGAAATTATCCCTAAGCATTGTTCACTAAAGAATTTTGATCTCCGGATTCTTTCTCCATCTCGATGTGTTTTTTTCCAAATGCCACTCCAAGTCCTTCTTATAATCTTCTCGTTGAGATTCCAACGCGCGAGATTACATCGTTAATCAACAACTAAGATTAAACTCGACTTGATCTTCGTCTTCTCCTAGAAGATTCACACTGCGTTTTAATTAATGTCCATTAATTATTTTAATTTCCTAAGTTTAGACTTAGGGTCTCATTAAAAATAATTAATTATTTTCATAAAACATGATCGGAGTGGAATTTCCCAAAAATGCTTTTTGGGTTCTTGGGAATACATGTGCCTAAGCCTTCCCCGCAAAATTTCGTACTTAGAGCACATTCCGATGCTACCGCAAATCAACACCTTCAATCATCAAAGCCATAGCTTCTAATTCCAGCTTCTCTATACTTCACCCTATCAAAGCATCACTTGATTCTTCTATAGGCCTTTTCATATTTCCTTTGACTAAATCTAAGACCTTGCTCTTTTCAAGGATAATGTCAATCATTTTCTTCCAAGACCTATAATTTGTAGCTCCTTCAAGGTTGTTCTCTCCTTTATAGTGTTAGACATCTTCTCTTGAAGATAGTGAAGACTTCTTTCCTCTAATGGACTTCTTATAACTTCCTTAATCAAGTCCTTGAGATCGCCTTACTCCTTTCACCAAAGCTTTGATTCCATGTTAGGAGATCGAAAGGCAAAAAGGATCCTCTTGTTCTTGATTATTTATTTGTGATCTTCTTTAGTTCTTATTATGTTCTTCTTATCTTTCTTCTTATTAGTTCATCAAACAAATATCAAAGCAAATACACATAGATTAAGGACACCGATGTAGGCCAGCGGCCAGTGGCAAAATCCCACTCTTGGGGAAAACCCAGTCAAGAATTCTTCCTTCAATAGTGATTCTTGAGACTCTAGACCTTGACCCCGACTTCCTCCACACCACGTTAGCCTTCCTTGTGATCCTTCCCGAATATGGCGGCAGTAGAAGCACTATGATGTAGTTTCTTTGACCCAGGAACTTCGACCTTACTTCTGAGACTTCTGCAAAAATTTCAAACTTAGAGCACATTCGATGCTACCACAAATCAACACCTTCAACCATCAAAGCCATAGCTACTAATTCCAATTCTCTATACTTCACCCTATCAAAGATCACTTGATTCTTCTATAAGCCTTTTCATATTTCCTTTGACTAAATCTAAGACCTTGCTCTTTTCAAGGATAATGTCAATCATTTTCTTCCAAGACCTATAATTTGTAGCTCCTTCAAGGTTGTTCTCTCCCTTTATAGTGTTAGACATCTTTCTTGAAGATAGTGAAGACTTCTTTCCTCTAGTGAACTTCTTATAACTTCCTTAATCAAGTCCTTGAGACGCCTTACTCCTTCTTTCACCAAAGCTTTGATTCCATGTTAGAGAATCGAAAAAGGCAAAAGTTCCTCTTGTTCTTGATTATTTATTTGTGATCTTCTTTAGTTCTTATTATGTTCTTCTTATCTTTCTTCTTATTAGTTCATCAAACAAATATCAAAGCAAATACACATAGATTAAGGACACCGTCTGAGCCCACGGCTCGACGCAAAATCCCACTCCTGGGGAAAACCCGCCGGTACTCCTTCCTTCAATAGTGATTCTTGAGACTCCTAGACCTTGACCCGACTTCCTCCACACCAAGTCAGCCTTCCTTGTGATCCTTCCTGAAACATGGCAGCAGTAGAAGCACTATGATGTAGTTTCTTTGACCTCGGAACTTCGACCTTGCTTCTTGAGACTTCGATCTTGGGGTAGAGACTTGTTCTAGCTTAAAAAGACTTTGATTTAGGCCCAATATATCTTCTCCAAGCAACAACATTCAGCAAAACAAACTTCGACTTCCTCTTTCTCTTGGCAGCGACACCTTGGCAGCACCTAATGCAACAAATGTTGCAACAAAACTATGAGAACTTCGATCTCCCAAACTATAGCTTGAAATGCAAAGAGAAGCAAGGCTAAAACTTTGATTTTCTTCAACTCTATAAGTGTACCCAAAACCGAATCCGTGAAAAGTCCTCCTTCACTTCGCAAATTTCTCTTGTTGCATCTTCCGCGATCGAATTCGTGTTATAGTAAGATGGTTCCAAGTGAGTTCGATTCCACCTGTATATATAGGCTTGAGATGAGCTCGAATTCTCGGGCTTAAGGCCGACTCGTGTGGAGGCTTCATAAATTATATTTTACTCAATACTTGACCTAGTTGCATGATTCAAAAAGCCCAATATGGATCAATTTAAATCGCAATAATCCTATAGACTCATAATAAAACCTAGAAGTCCACAATAGGGACTTTGACCTAAAATAAATATGACCCAAGCATGAAACCCATGCTTTAATAGTTCATTTAATAATAATATAAAATTCTTTTTCTTTATTCTTTTTGACAAGTACAATAAGTATTGACTCAAGTACAATTTATGAAGACCAAACCTAGTTACATTCTTCAACAAGTCGATTCTCCCTTTTAGGTGGTCCCCACACACCACTTAACCACATTTCCTTTCTCGAAAGTTTATTTCTCCAAAAAATAAAGTGAGTAGCTCCTCAACATACTTTTCCTAAGTTTTATTCGCTAAAATACTTTATAATGCCAAATTGCAAAAATGAAGAATTTACTTAGCAAAATTAATTATCAGTAGACATGACAATGACATAAGAATGTTTATCTAACTATCCACTCTCAAATGGGTGTTACAAATATAGCACGAACCTTGTTACCCATCCACATATATTGTTAACCCTAGGTGAAATTTGGTGTCCTCTCGACGCAACATGCTAGCTAGCAACCCCCTATCATGATCCATAGATAGCCTACTCAAGTGCCTCTCATCCATTCTTCAATCAATGTATTCGTTGGTCTAGCATACTCATCCAATGAAGGTGGGCCATCCATTCCGAGGTCCATTAACCAATTTTGCATTCAAGTGCTTTCATTTAATGTTTAAGGTATTCGGTATGGATTGTGGGTTAAAATTAGATTATAGACAACTATTGGTTGTGTACTTGTTCTCTTCACTCATGTAGCACAATTTCCCCACAGTCCAAGCAGGTTGCCTTCCTTAGGTCTTCTTTCACCGTCATGGAGGGGCACAAATAGGAGCCTCGATAGATGGTGGCATTCCATGTGATTCATACTTTATACTTGACATCATTTTCACTTTCGTTATCCCATATTTTGATTGCTTGTCGTGAATCATTCGTATTGGTTCTCTCGTTGGCCTTGTCCTATGAGAAAAAGGGGTTGGAAATGCCCAAGGTTGATGCAACAGAGAAAAAAAGAAAAAGCATAAACCAAATGTTAAAATGCAAGAGAATAGCAAGGGATATAAAGCAATCAAAAGCCAATTATAACTTGAACTTTACCCCCTCTTATATAGCCACTTGTCCCTAAGATTATCCATGCATATGATGCCTATCAAAGTAAAAATGAACTCTCAAAGAAAGCACCTAGACCCAATGATGCACAACCACCCATCATTAAAGGGGAATTGTATCATCACTATTTCACTATAAAGCATTCAAGCTTTTTAAAAAAGCAATATCAAGAAAGAAAAAGGTAAATATGGTGGCTTGGAAAAACCAAGGAAAGGTAAGGTAACTCAAGTAGCTAAGTGCTCCCTCTACAAAGTCGCTCATGGACAAATTCGCTTTTACTAACAACCTAGTATAAGACTATGACACCTTTCATGAAGTAAACCCCAAATCATAACGCCTATCATATGAAATAGTTAACCTCAGGAATTGCTCCCTCCCCAGGATTGGAACCAATTCGATTAAGGTCACATTGTAATATTCCCCACCAGCTTTTGCTAATTGGAATATTTCATTTTTTGTCTAATTTTTGCCGCTTTAGATAGAAATAATAAATAAAGTGAGAAATAAGAGGGGGTCACCTCACTTTAGTCACCTCACTTTATAAATAAAGTGTTCTTTTCCTAGTTGATTGACGTTGTAACTTAGAGAGGGGGCCTCGTCCACATGAGTATGATGGGGAGGCATCAAGCACCCAAGATTAACCGCAGTGCCAAGGTGAGTGAAGGACGCAGTTAGGAGTTTTTGGAGGGAGTTTAGCATTATAAAAGGTGGGGTTCTCACCTCATTTGGTTATGCATGATTTGATATTGATATTGAGAGCTAGACTTGTCTAGCTTCAAGACGCCGGTTGTTTAGCTCATGCCGAAGATCGTTTAGTGCAACCGAGTGTCTTCGCTCGGAGATCTCACCCTTAGCCTCGGGGACTTCGAGTGCGTCGCGGGTAAGGTTATTTCGGTTTCACCCTTAGTCTTTCGCGACCCCCGAGTGCTCCTCGCCCTAGTAAGGTTAATTTCTCGAGTAACACCCTTTCCGCTCAAAGCAAGCAAGCACAGCTTCTCCGCACAGTGCTTGGAGAGGAAGAAGCCCCTTCTTGTGGCCGCTACAGCATCCGAGCAGGAGGGACGCCGCTCCAAGGGGAAAGAGGATCGCAGACGTCCCTTAGAGTGAGGACGCCGTTCCAGAAGGACGCAGCCTCGGACGTCCGAGAAGGAGGGGACGCCGGTCCCAGAGGAGAAAGCACGCAGACCGAGCTCCAGAGAGGCAGGACGCCGTTCCAGGAGGCAGTAAGGACTTGCATCTAAAGGCACATCGGACGCATCCAGCACTTAGAGATTGCATGATCCGAGGAGATACTTTGCAGCATCTAGTTCCGTAGGGTGCAGTATCCTCGAGGAGTAGCATTAGATCCGGGTACTTGGAGGATTCGTATCCGAAGAGATATTGGTAGATCCGCGCTCTTTGGAGGGCGCGATCTCCAAGGAGACAGCATCGCATCCGGCCCTTGGATGGTTCAGCATCTCGAGGAGATATTGTCGCATCCGGCCCTAGATCCCAAGAGACAGCGAGATCTCGCTCTGCGAGGACGCAGTATCCGGAGGAGGAGGACGCATCGGGATTGGAAGGCTTCGCGACGGCAGATCCGAGCACATAGGACGCCGATCCATCGTAGGAGGACGCCGATCCGATGAGCAACGGTCGTGCGTATGCAAGCAGCTTTGCGATGGCCGGTGCGTCTCTGGCTCAGCGAGGAGCCGAGCTTTTCTATCCGGGAGGGTTTTGTGGCCAGCATTCGATTCTGTCAAGGCCGCGCCGTCACCAGCAGCAGGCGCGCGAAGCTCCGTGCGAGGGTTTGGAGGATTGGAGATCAGCCCTTTCCGCCTTCGCCTTGTAGCTCCGAGGCATTCCAGCAGCGAAATTTCCTCTGGCTGCGCCCAGGACGCCGTCATTTGCAGCCATTGTTTATCCGAGAGGTCTATACTTGCCTCGCAAGGATAGGTGCACTTACCCGATTATCTTGTACTCCCGCCTATATGTTCCGAAATTAATAAAATGGCTTAGCATTCGCGCATCTCTATGTGGACTTGATCTACCATCCGGTTCCAGCATTTGTTTTATGTATTTTCCGTCTCGGGCATATTTCCGTGTACATCGGGTCGTCTCTTTCGCATGTACAGGCAGTATCAGTAGCATAGATCCGCTCCACCGTGTGCTAGCGATCTATGACGTCGGGGGATAACCCCTACATCTATCGAAGGAACGCAGAGAGGCCGAGAGTGGGTGGAAGTTTCCTTTCTGGGAAGTGATTCCGATCGTGAGCCACCGAAAGCAGATTCGGGAGACGGAAAGTACCGTGAGGGACACGTAAGCGAGCAGTTCCGATGGCGATGCACGAATGAGAAGCCGGATGCAATCATCCATCACATGCAAAGGATATGTCAAAGAGGCTTGCACGTAGAGGTAGCACAAAGAGAACCCCCTAGGGTTTTCCGGGCCTGAGAAGGATCGGGTATGTCTCACCATATACCAAAGGCATGATGCTATTCCCATTGTAACTGACTGCGCGATCCACTATGCCCACATTCTGCCGGAGACACAGGACAGGAGTGCGGGGAAGTGCACAGAGGGATAATCCGATGCACCCACACGGCGTACCATGCCTACCTTCCGGTAGAGGACGAGGGGTCGACGCACCAAGAGAGGTGAGTCCAACTCAATATGCACTCGTTTTTGCAGAGTGGCGGGGGCTTAGGACAGGCCTTCATGGATACTCTCCCTATGAGCGCTATCTCCGCATCATGTGGCATAAAACCCCCGAGCATGAGCAAGACACAAGACAAGGGGCGTGGATCCCACCGTGATGGCCACCGTGCGGCTAGTAAATTCCATTTGCCTATGTTTGATGGTTCATCGAAGACTACGGCGCAAAGTCCCTGGTGGAGAAGCCGGACATCTATTTTCAGCTTAACCGGATGTCGGAGATGGAGGCCATTAAGATGGCTACATTGCATTTAGAGGGTGAGGCCCGAGATCGGTGGTTTCATGGGATGGCAACACCGGGGACATTCCACGTTGACGACATATGCCGAGTTCACGGAGAGTGGTGGAGCGTTTTGACGAGGGAGGGATCCGGAGCGACGATTTTGTTGAGCCGACTAAGCTCGGGGACGCATCGGGAGTGCAGAGGCATACATCTCGGACTTCTTGAGGGTTTCGTGATGGTACTCGACTTATCGACAGCTCGATGGTCTATATGTTTGTGGAGGCTGTCGTAGCCACTTCGTGGCCTGGTCCCGTCGAACAAAACCGGCCACACTACGGTGATGCCATCGTAGGCTCGTGACTTGACGGTGATGTCTTGCCCGATGACCGCGCCACCTTATCCCCGCACGTGCTTTCAACCCTAGGGTAAGGACACGAGGATTCCGCCTCCCAAGGCGAATCCGGGACGAGGGCGATTGAGGATGAGGCCGGAGAGAGCCGAGGAGGAAGCGATTGTGCTTCACTTGCCGCGAGCCATGGGCGCGGGACACAAAATGTGCGTCGGGGAAGGCACATTTCATAGAAGTATTCTCCGAGAGTAGCGGAGAAGAGGATGAGAAGGAGGATGAGGAGACAGTGGATGTTACGCAAAGACACGTAGTACCTTGCCACCCTCCACCACCCGAGACAAAAAGGTGGGGCATCATTTGCACCTACCGGGGGAGCTCTAGCAGCCTTGCGAGGAGTCCCCAAGTATTTGACCTTGCGCGTGCGGGGAACAGGTACGCGGACAAGCGGGTTTCGGTCTTAGTTGATAGTGGGGCCACCCACAACTTCATTGATGCCCGCATGGTTGAGCGGAGAGGCATACCGACGAAGGGCTTTGATGGGTTTTCTGTTTTGGTACCGTGAGATCGTACCATGGCATGCTCGATATGTACCCGAGTTATCGTTGACGATGGGCACCTATACATTGACCGATCACTTCTTTGTGGTGGACATTCCCTGACACCAATGTGATATTGGGGGTTCAGTGGCTTATTACTCGGGGAAGGTCACGACGGATTGAAGGCCTTAGAGATGGAGTGGGATGATCCCAAGACGGGGAAGCATGAGAAGATACGGCGTAACACCCTATCCACCCCGGCACGCACGCACACACATGGGCAGGCGACTTTCCGCAAGGGAGACATAGAGTGGCGTAGAGCCGCGCGGGCTTCGCAGGCAGATACGAGGACCCGACCGTGCATCCCGATCTGCGCTCCATTCTCGACAGATATGCGCAGCTTTGGGGACATCCCGCCAGACGGCCCACCGGATCGGGGGTTTGAGCACACGATCGAGCCGAGCAGGGATGCAGGCGGTGATTACCACACCGTATAGGCATCCCAAGGCCTATCGTGATGAGATAGAGCGGGCCATTCGGGAGTTGTCGGCTCTTGGGCACATCCGACCCAAGACCACGATCCTTTTGCTTCTTCAAGTAGTGCTGTGAAGAAGAAGGACGGCACATTACGCATGCATTGATTACGTGGCTCGAACAAGAAGACCTCGAAGAACAGTACCCCATTCCCGGGATCGACGAGCCGATGGATGAGTTGAGAGGAGCACGGCTTCTTCTCAAAGATTGATTTGAGATCCGGTACCATCGATACGCATGAGGGAACAGACATTCCCAAGATCGCTTTCGAGGTGTCATTATGGGCACTTTGAGTTTCCGGTCATGCCATTTGGGTTGACCAATGCACTGCTACTTTCCGATCCTCGTATGAACCACATTTTCGGGGATCATCTCGAGGAAGTTCGTGCCGTTTTCCTTTGAGTGATATCCTTATATATAGCAGGGACTTGGGAGGAGCATCTCCAAGACATTGAGACGGTCTTGCGCATTTTGGAGGAGCGGCAGCTTTGCCAAGCTCTCCAAGTGTGAGTTTGATTGACGGGAGATGTCGTATCTCTGGGACACATTATAGGAGTGGACGGGTGAGAGTTCCACGAGGAGAAGATCAGGGCCATCGGAGATTGGCCGGAGCCGAGAAATGTGACGGAACTTCGGGGATTTGTTGGTATCTGCACTTATTACAGGAAGTTCGTCAAGAGTTTCTCTCAGCTTGCTGCACCCCTTACAGATTTGACGAAGAAGGGGGCATTCAATTGGTCACATACAACGCAGCGGGCCTTTGACAGGCTCAAGGAGGTGATGAGCAGCTGCCTAGTACTTGCATTGCCGGATTTCACGCAGTTGTTTGTCCTAGAGTGTGATGCATCGGGAGAGGGGATCGGTGCAGTATTGATGCAGGGAGGTCACCCGATAGCTTTTAAGAGTCGGAAGCTCCTTCCACATGAGCGGTTATATGCCATATATGACAAGGAGATGTTGGCCATCATGCATGCCTTGGCCAAATTTCGGCAGTACCTGGTGGGTAACATGTTCAGGGTGAGGATTGACCACAACAGCCTCAGGTTATTTTTAGAGAAGAAGTAGCGACAGGAGAGGCAACATAAGTGGGTCAGCAAGATCCAGGCCTACGACTTTGACATCGAGTATGTCAAAGGGAAGAACAACGTGGTGGCTGATGCACTTTCACGGAGACCAGCCGCGTTGTCCTTGATGAGTTTGGACGCAGATTGGAGGGCTCGACTTTTGGTGGAGTACTCCAAGGACAGGTTTGCTTGCAAGGTTCTGGATGGACAGGTGACGGATGATCGATACAGGGTGATGGATGAGATCATCTACTACAGGGACAAGATCTTCTTGACTGAGGGCTCTCAGCTCAAGAAGAAGATACTACAGGCTTCTCATGATTCACCATTGGCTGGTCACCATGGGTTTACCAAAACCTACAGGGCCATCAGAGAGAGATTCTCATGGAAGGGCCTCAAGGAGGACGTACTCCAGCATGTTAGGGAGTGCGAAGTTTGCCAGTGCAACAAGGGGGAGATTAACCATCCAGCAGGGTTGTTGTAGCCTCTTCCCATTCCGGAGGGGAAATTGGAGAGTATTTTGATGGATTTCATCACAGGGTTGCCCACGGTGCAGGGCAAGGACTGTATATTTGTCGTCGTTGATCGATTGACAAAATATGCACACTTTTTCGCCATATCCGCGCACTATACAGCAGCACAGGTGGCAGAGCTGTTCTTCCGGGATATCTTCAGGTTACATGGTCTTCTCAAGACCATTGTCAGTGACAGGGACAACCGCTTCATGGGCGGATTTTGGCAGGAGCTTTTTCGGTTGGTGGGGACAGAGTTGACACCGAGTACCAGCTACCACCCACAGACAGACGGGCAGACGGAGATAGTTAACAAGTGGCTGGAGGGATACTTGTGTAACTATGTCAGTGGGCAGCAGAGAGCATGGCTGAAGTGGCTGCACCTAGGAGAATACTGCTACAACACCACCCATCACATGTCTATCGGTATGTCTCCGTTTTATGCATTGTATGGTTATCATGCTTTATTTTTCGTTGATGTGATGTTTGGTGCCAGCAAGGCTTCGGGAGCCAAGATTTGGATCCAAGAGAGTCAGGACATCCTCCGAGCTCTCAAGGATAACCTAGCTATAGCACAGAATCAACAGAAGCTGTATGCCGACAAGGGTCGAGTGGAGAGACAGTTTGAGGTAGGGGACTTGGTCTACCTATGCTTGCAGCCATACTGACAGTCGACTCTGAAGCAGAAGGGGGCTGAAAAGCTCAAGCCCCGCTTTTATGGACCATACAAGGTGATACGCAGGGTTGGACAGGTTGCCTATGAGTTGGAGCTGCCCCAAGGCAACAAGATTCATAACATTTTTCATGTATCATGCCTGAAGAAGGCTTTGGGATAGCAGGTGACAGTGACGGACGAGCTTCTGCCTACAGATGATGAGGGGCATTTGGTGCTACAGCCGGAGGCCATCATTGATGTTAGAGAGAGGTAGTTGCTGAGCAGGACAGTCCAGGAATTCTTGGTGAGGTGGAAGAATTTGCCGGATGAGGATGCCACTTGGGAGAGCGAGAAGATCTTGTAGCATCCATCACTACAGTTGCTTGGGGTCAAGTAACATTTTGTCGGGGGAGATCGCTAATTGGAAATATTAACTTTGATCAATTTTGCCTTCTATAGTTAGAAATATAAATAAAGTGAGTGAGAGGGGACATAACTCACTAAAATAAAGTGCACTTCCTAGTAGACTCAACGTTGTGACTTAAGTGGGCCAAGGGGTGCCAAGAGACCACGTAGAGGGGGGACTCACTTAGACCACGTGGGCCATGACAACGCAGTTTAGTTGGCAACGTGGGCCAAAGGGAGGCTACGTTGGAGATGGTGGGGCCTAGGGTTGAGAGAGGCCCATTTTTATAAAAAGGAGGAGAGCCTCATTTCCTCATTCGAGTTTATGCATATTGAGTTGGTCACTACGACTTTGAGCACGCTGGCTGTTTAGCTTGTCTATAGCACTGTTTAGTGCATTGAGTGTCTCCGTTCGGAGATCTCACCAGTATTTTGCGGGAGGATTGGTGTTTGGCATTTGTGGAGGAGTAGTGCATCCATAGACTGCGCAGTCTTGAGAGGGAGCACACAGTCCATATTGAGGGAGCTCCGGTGTGGCATTCTTTCGGAGGATTTTTGTCAGGAGATTGAGCAAAGGGCCAGCCCTTGCCTATTAGAGACTTTTGGTTGAGCGGGAGGTCATATTTTGGAATATTCCATTCAGTCTCGGCGCAGAGCCTTTTGGATAGTGTAGGTCCCCAAGGGGGTATTTTCGAGGGTCGACCATTCCAGAAACGCTCTCTGGGCTTCTCTGGGTATTGTGAGTAGAGGCGGATTCCAGAGTTTCAGCTCATTCCGAGTAGGGGAGTAGCCCCAACTACTCATTTGGTTCCAGCAATAGCAGTTACACGGCAGTTTTCCAGCAGTTTGGATGCAGATCAGAGAGCAGCCATTCCATCGATATTCTGAGAGTATTCCTACACTTGCCTGGTGCAAGTCGAGGTGCCATCACTCTGATCACCTCTTGTACTCATTGGTATTTCTCAGTATAATAAAATGGCTCAGTATTCTCTCTATTTTATGTGTATCTGTCGTATATATTGTTTCTAGCATTTCATGTACTGTTGTATGATCCGCATCACTGCTTATTTCCCCTTTGAGACATTCCGTTGTTATACCATCTGTTGTGTTTTGCCCATACTCTATAGACGGAGTCTGGTGAGGGCCAGGTAGCCTCCAGATCTCATCCTCTTTTCAGAGGTGAAATATCTGGTAAACGCCCCTCCAGTCCATCTCTGGTTTAGAGTTGACTGTGTTTGAGAGATATCCCTGAAAGGGGATATTACAGCTGTTGATGCTCGACTGCTGCTCCTCATCCACTGTGCTGCTGCTCTCTGTACTGCTGCCCATGACACTACCACTGCCACTGCCTCATTTGTACTGTAGCTCCCTCTCAAATGCTGCATCATGTTGTCCATAGCACTACCACTACTAACTGTTGCACTGCAACTCAGTTGCTGAGAAGTAAACAACTGAAGGACATCACCCAAAATACTGACATACAAGTTAGTTTTGGCTTCATCTTGATACTAAAGCACCCTCTGTTGTTGCTTTGCGCTGACCCTCTGAAGCTCTGCGCTTTTTTCTGCTCTGCACTGCGTAAGCACTTTCTTTGCGCTGCTGCTACCTCTCCTCTGCGTTGCTCGAGCCTTCAGCATCCCACTACCGCCATTGTAACTCCACGATCTTTTGCACCAACTAACTCCAGTCATCTTGCTACTGTCTTTAAGGGCTCTCGTAGCTCGTATGTGATCCAATAGTTTGGGCACCTCAAGGATCCTACCCCCCATTTGTAGTTCAAGAGAACTACAGATCAATGTTGCCCCACCTCTTCTCTGGAGGTACATGAGCACTCACGACAACATCGTCATCATTGCCACTATACCCTTTGGTTGCTGCAACCTTGGAATCTGAATCTTCCTTGCCCTTCTTCTTCTGAGGACAAGTATTGGCGAAGTATCCCAATTCGCCACATCTAAAGCACTGGACCTTTGAGAGGTCCTTCTTCTTCTTCCCTTACTGCTGCCTCTATCCCTTTGATGCGAGAGCTACATCTTCCTCCTCCTGTTTCTTTATCTTGGCTCCTTCGCTACTATTGGACCTCTTCGTTATTCTCCTGATTTCTTCTTGACGAAGGATTTCCCACATGTCCTCCCAGTTTGGAAGTTGTGCTCTACCCAAAAACTTTGGACAAATGTCTCCAATCATCTATGACTGCATTCAAGGCAGTCCTCACCAAGAGACCGTCATTAGGAGTTGCCCCCATTACAACTAGCTGATCTCAGATAGCCTTCAATCTAAAGAGGAAGGGATCGATCTCCTCTCCCTTGTGCATCGCAAACAGTCACATCTGATTCTCCAGAAGAATCTTCCTCTGGATGGAGCTACCTTGATACAACGCTTCCAGTGCTTGCCACATTTCATTTGCCGTTTTCTCCTCGGCAATATCTGGGACCACGTGATCCTTCACCCCATCCATGATTAAGTGCTTAGCTTGCGCCTGATTTTCCTCATACTTCTTTAGAGGATCAACATCAACCAGAATGACCACAACCCTCTCGGCATGTTCTCTGATACGATACTCGTCAAGGACTGACAAGATCCTTGCTTTCTAGATAACAAAGTTAGATACACCGTCCAACTTGTCTTGATCCCTCAATCCATTCGAGGCAATCTCTGCTAAAAAATGTCAAAGAAAAAAGGCTCTTCTCCCTTCTACTGCTGCTACTCTCAGCAAGAGACTGGATCTGGGATTCTTGGCGATAGAAACCCTCTAGATACTATGCTCTCTCTGACTAGTGATTTCCTTCACGGAAATACTCCACCAACTCTGTCGAATCAGTCCTCTACGATCACTTCACCGATCAAATCTCATATTTCTTGGCTAGAAAATCTGCTGAGGAATTGTTCCGCCTTACTTTGTCAACCCTGCTAGACACTGTTCTGCACTGAAAAAAACAATGTCCCACCAGCAACTTCGAAGATCAGAAAACTGCACTTCCAGCCACGACACCGGCACAACGTCACTCCCTCTTGGACTGCGTCACCCTCTTGGGTCTGCGTCAGCTCTGCGTGAGCTTGACAGGCTCTGCGTCACCCTTCTGGGCCTACATCAGCCTCTGTGTCAGCTCTGCTTGAGCAGACAGGCTTTGCGTCACCCCTGTTGGGTTTGCGCTGTCCCTTTGGTGCTGTGCTCCCTTTTCCTGGATTTGTGAGCTTCAGCTGTGCTCTTGCAGCAAAAAATCTTTAGCTCTTTGCTGATGGCTTCAACTTGATCTACAATAGCTCTGATACCATGTGAAAATTTTTGAACTTAAGTTACAGAAACCCTACTGTAGTTTTCTGATTTACTTCTGTTATTTGTTCTGTTTAATTAACAAATTATTTTTTTGAATTATTCCACAAAAACATCAAAGCAAATACTATTGCAACCTACACATACATACAGATCATTTACTGAAGCATAACACACACATGACAAAGGACACAATATTTTTTGGACAATGTCCCCGGAAAAATCCAATGCGGGAAAATCGGTGCAACAAATCTTAGAGGGTTTGTTTATTAAGCAGAATATTTGAATACAATCAAGGGCACCACTAGTGTTTTGCCCAATAGAGAAATCACGGCAAATGTACCTTTATCACCCAGAGACAAAAAATATGGTTGGTTCAGTTGAGGCTTCACACCTTCTGAATTGCTGAATATGAGCCCTTTCTGGCCCACTGGAAATCCCAACGCTGCCTTTCCTGGCACCGCGTCAGCTCTGCGTATCTGCTATAGCCTCTGTGCAACACAGACTGCTCCTGCGTCAACCCTTTGGGCTCAGCGCTGCCTCTACATCACCCTGAAGGGCCTACGTCAGCCTCTGCGTGAGCCTGGCTGGGCTGTGCCCCTTCTGCTGGGTCTCTGCTCTACTTGGTACGAAACTACCTCTCTGCCTATGTATTCTCAGCCTCAGATCTAAATATCCCTCGCCGATCTGCCCCTCACCAACACTGCAAGCTTATTCGAAAATTCTCAGCAAATCGCGCCCCAGAATGTCGTCTTAGCTCAAGTGCTACCACTCTGTGTGTGTTCTCCAACTGACCCCAAGCCTTCCTTTAAAACTTCTCTCGTAGAACATTCAACGACCGTGATCTAATCTCTAATCAATGACGAAGATTAGAAAAGACTTGATCCACGTCACTTAGAACATTCTCAACCACATGTTTAAATTAATTCCCTTTAAATATTTAATTTCCCTAAGTTAGAGTTAGGGTCTCCATTAAAATAATTGATTTTTGGAATAAATTAGGCTTCGGGTGGAATTTCTCCAAACGATTTCTGGGTCTTGGAGATCTCATATGTTCTAGCCTCTCCACAAATTTTCGGAGCTATAGCACATCCGATGCTACCCAAAATCTCAACAGAAGGTGATTGTTATCTTCAAGCTATCTCGTGATTGAATCCGAGTCAATATTGTTGGAGCTATCATCAAAGCTATCTTTGATCTTCATCATTCTCAAGGATCCAAGTTAATCTACTTCTTTACACCACTCTTGAAGAAGTCAATCTAAGAGGGAGCTTCTTCTGCTATCTACATCATCAACAAGAAATAAGCCAGTAGAGGAAGAAAGCATCTATTCAAGTAAGTATATTTATGACTTCATCTGAATTTGTCAAAATCTCTTTTTGCAAAGAAAGCAACAAACTGGTTGGGGTTTCAAACTTTCTTGCATGGAAGAAAAGGACAAATCTAAATCTTATTGAGAATGAAGTCATGGACTATATCAAAGGGTCATCAACTAGACCTTCAAAAGAAGATACTCAAGCACATGCCAAATACATGAAGCGATACATAAGAGCCCAGAGGATTCTTATAGAATCCATAAAGGACTCTCGCATCCCCTATGCATCAAAACTAGAGTCTTCAAAAGAAATATATGACAAATTGGTGGAGCTATTCTCAATGAGTACTGCAGGGGAAGTGATATCTCTAAGACAAGAACTATATAAGTTGAAGTTGTTAAGAGAGGAAGGAATCACTTCATATTTTATGAAGATTTTTGAAATGCGAGATCAACTGCAGGAATCGGAAGAAGTTATGTCTGATAGAGAAATGACTACAGTGGTACTGAATGCTCTACCAAAGGGATGGGGAAACTTAACTGGGAAGAAAGAAGCAACACCATTCTAGTATCTATGGTCTCTATGTAAGATAGAAGAGACAAGGTTAAAAGCTAAAGTTGATATAGGATCAAATGAAGAGAATCAAGCCTATGCTGCCATGTCAAAAAGAAAGGGAAGATTTGGTAAGTTTGGTACTCAGAAGAAAAGAAGAAACATGGATAAGATACGATGCTATGGATGTAATGAACTTGGCCACTATAAGAAGGATTGTCCCATATCTAATAAGGACGAGAGGAAAAAGGAAGAAGCCCATAACGCAAGAGAAATGGAAGAACCAAATTTAGAGAAACCTAAGAAAGAAGTGTGAAATTTTCAAGAGGAAAATATCTCTGCAATACTTAGTTTATTTCTCCTACTTATGAGATAAGTTATTTACAGATGTTTCAGTGAATTCTGAAATAAACACATTTGCAGATCTACACTATCGTTAAGAGCATAAGAACAGAAAGACAATTACACCAGTAGCACAATAGAAATAACCACATGAACACATATGTTTTTGGACAATTGTCCTCGGAAAAAAACCCAATGTGGGAAAACCGGTGCAATAGATGAGGGTTTTATATTTATCTTCAAATATGAAAAGTACATTTATAGGAGTTTGACGAGCAGAGAAAAATTAGCAAACACTTGGCTGAATTTTCTAGACCTTCCAGACAAATTTCGGATCCTCGGGGTGACCTCCTTCACCTTCTACGTCATCTAGCGTGAATGCTCTGTGCAGTCCCTCTCTGGATTGCGTGATTCTGCGTGGAGGGCTTCTTGTTGCTGATCAAATCACCCTTCCCTTCACCCTCCTGACTTCTGCTTCCCAATAACTGACTCCTCCCTCCTCCTTCTGCTTCTGCATCCCAACCTCTACAAACTCACCCACTAAAATCAAATTCTCTTGCTTCAGAATTGATTACTGAGAATGTCCCCGGCTTAATTTCCAAATGGCCCTCAAGTCTCTTCTTATAGTCTTCTTGCTGATGAATCAACAACCAAGATTATATCATTAATCAATGCCTCAGATTAAAAGATGACTTGATCTTTGTCCTCTAGAAGATTCACACTCTGCTCTATTAATACCCTTTAATTATTTAATTTCCCTAAGTTTATACTTAGGGTTTGCATTAAAATAATTAATTATTTTAATAAAGTCATATCCGAGTGGAATTTCCACAAACGATTTTTGGGTTCTCTGGATAACTGATGTCTAAGCCTCTCTACTAAAAATGAGACTGAGAACACTTTCTGATATTGTTGTACTGCTCTGACTCTACATCATCTGCTGTGCTGATGATGTCCTGGCTGCTGCTCCTCATCTCTGCACTGCTTCTTCCTATACTGCTGCCCTGCAACTGCAACATCCGTACTGCAGCGCCCTCTTCTTCTGAAGACCACCCTTTCCTCTAGTGGAAGGGGTTCTCGACCATCCCCATCTTCTCTCTAAAGTGAACTTGATCTTACTTAGAGCCTTTGTGAGGATATCTGCCACCTATTCTCCTATAGGAGTGTTTCGCAACTGTACTGCTCCCCTCTGGACATAGTCCATGATAAAGTGACACCGAATGTCAATGTGTTTCGATCGGTCATGAAACACAGGATTTTCAGAGAGCTTAATGCAGCTCTGATTATCGCACATAATCCCAGTTGGTTCTATCTACTTCTTGAGTAGGTTCAAGGGCAATTTGCAGAGCCATATGGCCTCGCACGAAGCTGTGCTTGCTGCCATGTCCTCTGCCTCAGCTGAGCTCAATGCTACGGACTTCTGTTTCCTGCTGCACTAGGAGGTCATTCCTGATCCGAGACCGAAACAATACCCTTTGGTACTTTTCCGATCTACTGTGCTTCCAGCCCAGTGTGCATCTGTGAACCCACTCAACTAGATCTCATTACTTCTGGTGTACTTCAGCCCATACTCGACTGTCCCTCTCAAGTATCTGAGAATATGTTTCGCTGTTGTCCAGTGAGCCCTCCTTGGTTCCACCATGAACTGACTAAGGGTATTCACTGCATAACAGATGTCTGGTCTCGTGTTGACCAGATACATCAATGATCCGATGAGTTGTCTGTACAATGTGGGATCAACCTCATCATCCTCTGATGTGTCTATCTTCTTCTAGTTAGTAATCATTGGCATGGCCATGGGTCTATAATCTTCCATCTGAAATCTCTTCAGAATTTTTGTCGTGTATCTTCCTTGTCCTAGGAAGATTTCCCCTTTCTGCTGTCAGACTTCTAAACCAAGAAAATAGTGCATCTGCCCCAGGTCCTTCATGTCGAATTCTGTTGCCAGATTCTCCTTGCTGTCTTTGATGAGCTTGAATGACCCGGTCAAAAACAGGTCATCCACATAAAGAACAAGAATAAGTGGCTCATCTCCTACTCTTAAGTAGTATAAATTTGGATCTGCGTCACTCTTGACGAACCCCATCTTCTGCAAATAGCCATCAATTCGACCATACCATGCCCTGGGGGCTTGTTTTAAGCCATACAAGGCTTTCTTAAGTCTGCAAACATGAGTCTTCTGCTCATGTGTCTCGAAGCCCTTTGGCTGCTATATGTACACTTCCTCCTTTATCACCCCGTTCAAGAACGCAGTCTTGACATCCATCTGGTGATTCTCCCATCCCACCTGCGCTGCTAGAGAGATGATGGATCTGATAGAAGTGTATCGTGCTACTGGAGCAAAAGTTTCTTCATAGTCAATGCCTTCCTTCTGGGCATACCCCTCTGCTACAAATCTTGCCTTGAATTTCTCTATGCTGCCATTTGCAACATATTTGATCTTGTAGATCCATCTGGATCCTACATCAGATTTGTCCTGTGGTCTAGGGACTACTTCCTAGACATCATTTGTCATGATGGAGGTATACTCCTCCACCATGGCATCCACCCATACCTGATGCTGCGCTGCTTCCCGAAAGTTAGAAGGTTCTCCAACCTAAGCTACCAGCGCCTGATATTTGTCAAGTTGTTTCCTTATCCTCTTTCCTTCTCTAGGGGCTCCAACAAATCCTTTTGCATCCCTAAGAATCTGTTGGAGTTCTCTGCTCGGTCTCTCATCAGTGGTGGGCGGTCTCACCTGTTCTTCCTCCTGTTCTTCATTGGAGGAGCTTCCCACAGAAATATTGTGCCTTGGAGAGGCACTGGACCTCTCCTCCATAGGTCGTTGAGGCTGTACCAGTGGATCTTCCTCAATCTACATATCTGTGGCTATCTCTCGAGATTTCCTAAAGGCATCCTCCAGGAATTTTACATCCCTTCTTACCACGACTTTCCTGCTCTCTGGATTCTGGAATATAGATGCAGTATGCCTTTGCATTCTCGCTATAGCCCATCAGAAAACCCTTTTCTGCAGTTTGATCGAGCTTCTTCCTCTTTTCATCTGGAACGTGGTAGTATGCTATGTTGTCAAATATCCTAATGTGGCTCACTTCTGGCTTGCTGCTTGTGAAGACACTCTCGGGAGGAACCTTCCCCAAAGCTCTATTGAGAACTCTGTTCTGAATATAAAATGTTGTGTCGCAGGCCTCTACCCATAAGAATTTGGGCATCTCTTAGTCGCACAACATTGCCCTTGCAGCTTCTATTATGGTTCAATTCTTCCGTTCTGCAACTCCATTTTGTTCTGGATTGTATGGAGCTGTCCATTCTCTCTTGATGCCTTCCTGTGCACATAAATTTGTGAAGTCTTTATCGATATATTCTCCACCGTTATCTGACTGCAACTTCTTGATCTTCTTCCCTGTAGAGTTCTCCACCAATGCTTTGAAATCTTTAAACCGATTAAAGACTTCATCTTTCGTCTTCAGAAAATAGATCCAAGTTTTCTTGGAATGATCATCAATGAAGGTGGCAAAATACTTTGCCCCACTGAGAGCTGTTGTGGACATCGGATCGCAAATGTCACGGTGTATTAACTCTAATGTACCTTTGGCTCTGCTGCTGCTTCTTGGAAATGTTGCCTTAGCGTACTTCCCTAGTACGCATCTCCTGCAAACTTCGTCTTTCTTCTTGCTGAGTTCAGGAGCCCCTATGACAGTATTTTTGAGAATCCCCAAGGCTCCATGATGTAGATGCCCCGTCCTTCTGTGCCATAATTCATTAAGATCTCTGTCGTCTGTACCGCTGATTAGGGCCACCGGAGATTCAAGCTGGAGCTTATACAACTTGTGACTCCTTACTCCGATTTGTGCCTTTTTGCTCCAGTTAGGGTGTTTGACTTACACATTACCTTGAATAAAGTATACATCATAGCCCTTGTTCTGAAGTTGAGACACCGTCATCCCCAACCCTGGTACATGCAAAACGTTCATGGCTCGAATCTTGTTGCCATCCTCAATCTGAAATGTTACAGTACCTCTCCCGATGGGGGTACATTTTTCCTTATTTCCCATAGTTATTTAGAAATTCATCTGTTCTTGATAGCTCGAAAAACATTCTCGAACACCCGTCATATGAGCAGATGCTCCATTGTCAATATACCAAACACTTGGAGGAGCTGTGCTTGACACACAGGCAAGACCCTCCTCTAGTCTAGATGCCAGCACCTTCATGTCGTGTTCTCTCTACATTTCTGCGTGCTCTGGAGGACTGCATGGGTCCCTTTGACTGCATGAACCCTTCCTTTGGTCCATGGCAGATCCTCCCTTACTGTTTTTAGCCCCTTGCTCTGATACCATGTGAAATTTTCAAGAGGAAAATATTTCTGCAATACTTGGTTTATTTTTCCTACTTATGAGATAAGTTATTTATAGATGCTTCAGTAAATTTTGAAATAAACATATTTGCAGATCTACACTATCTTTAAGAGCACAATAACAAAAAGATAATTACACCAGTAGCACAATAGAAATAACCACATGAACATAGATGTTTTTGGACAATTGTCCTGGGAAAAACCCAATGTGGGAATACCGGTGTAGCAGATGAGGGTTTTATATTTATCTTCAGAAATGGAAAGTACATTTACAGGAATCTGACGAGCAGAGAAAAATTAGCAAACACCTAGATGAATTTTCTAGACCTTCCAGACAAATTTCGGACCCTCGGGGTGGCCTCCTTCACCCTCTACGTCATCCAGTGTGAATGCTCTGCGCAGTCCCTCTCTGGACCGCGTGATTCTGCGTGGATGGGTTCTTGCTGCTGATCAGCGCACCCTTCCCTTCACCCTCCTGACTTCTGCTTCCCGATAACTGACTCCTCCCTCCTCCTTCTGCTTCTGCAACCTAGCCTCTACAAACTCACGCACTGAAGTCGAATTCTCTTGCTTCATAATTTATTTCCTTCGGGTACTGAGAGTGTCCCTGGCTTAATTTCCAAATGGCCCTCAAGTCTCTTCTTATAGTCTTCTTGCTGATGAATCAACGACCAAGATTATATCATTAATCAATGGCTCAGATTAAAAGATGACTTTATCTTCGTCCTCTAGAAGTTTCACACTCTGCTCTATTAATACCCTTTAATTATTTAATTTCCCTAAGTTTATACTTAGGATCTGCATTAAAATAATTAATTTTTTAATAAAGTCATATCCGAGTGGAATTTCCACAAATGATTTTTGGGTTCTCTGGATAACTAATGTCTAAGCCTCTCTACCGAAAATGAGACTTAGAACACTTTCTGATGCTATAGAAATCAACAAGAAGAAGTGAAAGATCTCTATTATGACTGAGATCATCCTCCTCTTTAAGAGGTATCTGTTGGTTGTAAAATAGAATGTTAGGAAGCATTGTATATTAGATAGATACATCACTTTAGAATTGGCATCATGATGGAAGCATTGAAGAAGGAGCACTTGTTATAGGAGGATGTCTGTAGCACATTGATAACCATGCTATAGAAATAATGGCTCCTGGGAACCTCACTGAAAACAACATTTATAAAAGACAATCATCAAGATCAAGTGTCATCATTCAATAATCAATATGGAAACAGGTGCATTTTCTAATGGAATCCTCTTTGGATTCACTAGTTTGAAAGAAATAAAAAGGTTTCATCGAGAATTCTCTTGCAGAATTATGGGATTAGGATGTGATGACATATTGATGAAGAAGGTCAAGAGACTGAAACTTTTCATTCTAAGGAAAGCTACTGCAGGACGACTAAAAGGAAAAGAGATGAGGTACATGTAAATTTATGCTTAGACTGGATGCTATGAAGTCATGTCATATGGTTGCATGTAGTATACTTCTATCTTCAGAAGTATGAACAAAAGAAAAATATAATTTCCTCCGATGCACAGGTTGCCAAAAGGCACGATCCACACCAGATGAAATCAACATAATGTCCTTGTATAGAATATGAGGTGGTTGTACAGAATCATGGAACCGCATACTGAAGCTCCTGGGAATGAAATAAAATTGTGTGGAGAAAGAAAGGAAGAGATTGTGAGAAATGCAACCATGATCAAAAGCAGTCAACATCCAAGGAAGCCAAGAAGACTTGACTAGAAAATCTCCTGGGAAGATATGTAGACTCTGATAGAAGTCTGGAAAAGATGGAGACCCTTGACAATACATATCTTTAGGAGATGTGTCAATCTGTAAACAAAGGATGCTGATGCCTACAAGAAGATGTCATGGTGAAATTTCATCACTAAGGTAACTTTTGGTTTAAAAGTTCATATTTATAATTAATTAATATCTGATGAGCTTATGCAGGGCTGCCAAATGTTTTCCACAAGTTGATAACCATATGGAAGGATGAAAGATCCTTGAAAGAAGTATGGTTCGAAGGAAAGCAGCATGGCATGAAGCTAGACCAGATGAGAAGATTGATGGATCACTTTCTGATAGAAGACATGACTCTTGGATGAAAGTGATGGATGATCTGTGCCCTATGAAGAGATCCCAAAGATGAATACTCCTCAACAACAAAGAAATTCATGACATTGAAGAAAGGATTTCTTCATGAGCAGCTGGGTCTTTTTCATCATTGCTGCTGCAAGTCCTTGATTAAGAGGGAGCCTGGTAATAAGTTTCTTACTTGGAAGAAACTTGGTAATTCCTAAGCCGAGAGGGAGCTTAGGTACATTCCTTGTACAGGAATGAGTACATTCCATTTGTGGAATATGTACTCCCTAGTTGGGAGGGAGAGATAGACACGTCATTTTGGTCTTCACTTGGGAAGACAAAATGGAGGATTGGGTAATAATCTGGCATTCGATACTCTTGAGGATGTATTAGGGCATCCGGGATAAGAGTAGTTGTGGAAGGACAAATATTCTTTGAGGACTAGGAATCCAAGATAAGAATAGTCCTAGACATATCCTGAGTGAACCTGGGTGGGATATGATCCAAGAGAGACAATGATGTAGGTGTCTATTCATCATTGGTCTCGCAAGCATTGGAGCTCGAAGATCTCGTGGAGAGATGGATCTGTTAGTCAAGGCCTTGCATTATGACAATGCTGGTTGATATGATGTTATTCAAATGAGATTACCAATCTGATTCTTCTTATGAGATTCTTTAGATTGAGAGTGACCATGTACCATTATGAATACCTCCCTAGTTAAAAGGGAGTGTTGAAAAGTGTAACTAGGTTCGGTCTTCATAATGACTTGTAATTATGAATTTATGTAATGAAGAAGACAAAGATAATAAAATGTATTTTGTAAATGCTTGCCTCATGGGTTTCATGAGTAAGGATTTTTTATTATAGGTCAAATACTTCTTTGTAATATTCCTAATTAGTAGCTTCGCTAATTAGAATATTAAATTTTGATAAATTTTGCTATCTGTAATGTTAGGTGGAAATAAGGTGGGCCAGGGACCCACAAATATTATTTGGGAAAAGCTAAAGTCAATTCCTATAGTCCCCAAGGGAAAATTGTGGCTTTAGTGGGGTCCGAGTGGCCAACATCAAATGAGTGGCAGCGTGAGGGAGGCTCGAAAGAGGTTGCGCTGGGTTGGCTCGAAGGAGAGGCTACGCAGTCTATGGTGAGGCCCAAGACGAACATTGAGGTTCACTTGACGAAAGGAAGGGAGGGAAACATCATTCCTCATTCATTCACTTATCTTTCTGATTGTCATTTTGACATAGCACGCTTGTGCTAGGTGCCAAGTCTGTAGTGCTGTTTAGCACACGAGATATTCAGGCGAAGATCTCAACCTGTGCCTCGGGGGACTTCGAGTGGGTGCTCAGGAGAGGAGTTTTACCATTTTGGAAGAGCATTTCATAGCTGAGATTGCAGGAGGAGTGTGATCACTTCAGGAACTGCGTGGAGGACACAGTGACTGCACAGTGGAGGACGCAGTCCAGTGAGGATGTTGTTCTGGGAGGCGAGAAGAGACGTAAATTGTAGCTGAGATTTGGTGGGGAAGCTGAGTGCTTCTTGATAGGGTTATTGCTCATCTTTTGGGGCAGTTTTGCAATGGATTCTTCAGGTGTGGAGCTTCAGCTAGCAGCGCAGTGGGTCAAGCCCAACAGGGACAATTTTCCGAAGTCAGCCATTCCACAATTCCTTCACAGGTTTTTGTGGGTTTCATGAGTAGAGTCCAGTGTTCAAGTTCCGAAATTTTCTGAGCACTAGAAGCAGCCCAACCAACAGTTTGAAGTTTGCAGTGACTGCATTTCTAGGTAGAGCAGCGCAACACCAGAGCCACGCGGAGCCATTTCCAGAGGGTCATTCGAGGAGGATGTCTGTAGCACGGGATATCATAATTTCTTGGGAAATAATTTCTCCGAGGTCAGAATTACCTCGGTATGCTTCTTTCTCCTTCTTCTGACGGTTTCTGCACCAGCAACTGCTATAGCAAAAAATTGCGTCCCACCAGTACACTGTTTTGCACTGAATCTGCTATTGCGCTGCTCCCTCTGCCGTTGAAAACTCACGAATTGGAAACTCCTACCTCTCCGTCGACTCACTCAGAGAGATATTTCCTCTCAAATCTTGCCCTCCTGGCAATGGACTACGTAATCCCTTGGGGATACGATATGCTACCTATTCAACTCTACGATCTCCCTTTTCTCCTCAGTGCTGGCTCTTCTGGCTTTGCTCTCTTGCTTCACCTGCACTATGATACCATGTGAAAACTCGGTGACCCGAATTCCTATTGCAACAAATTGATATTACTTCGCCTACTTGTTAAATTCTACAAGTTATTTAATGTGTTCTACAAGTAAATATCGAAGCAAATACAACTCCAACCATCACTAAATAAATAAAATGCGGAAGACAAGTACTAATAAAGAAGAAATACAACACACACAAGTGACACCGTTATTTTGTTGAGATTTTGGGGTAGCATCAGATGTGCTCTAGCTCTGAAATTTTGTGGAGGAGCTGGAGTACATGAGATCTCCAAGACCCAGAAATCATTTTGAGAAATTCCATCTGGTTTGATAGTTATTGAAATAATTAATCTTTTTAATTAAGGACCCTAAGTCTAACTTAGGAAAATTAAAAGATTAAAGTGAATTAAATTAAACATTTGATGAGAATGTTCTAAGTGACGTGGATCAAGCAACTTCTAATATTAGCCGTTGATTAGAGATTAGATCACCATCGTTGGTTTGCCAACGAAAAATGTCTAAGAGAAGGTCTTGGGGTCAGTTAGAGAACACAAACATTGGCAGAGCACTGAAGCTAACTTGAAATTTTAGGGCGTGGTTTGCTTAGAATTTCAGAAAGAGTTTGCAGTGCAGTGAGTGGCAGTATTAGCAAGGGATTCTGATCCAAGGCCAAGAATACAATAGTGGCAAAGAGGCAACATATCCAACAGCTCAAAGGGCAGCCAGTGCTACGCAGTCTAGCCAGAGCCCATTTAGGGCAGCGCAGAGGCAGTAGGAGCCACGCAGGGTTGACGCAAGCCTAGTCAGGGCAGCGCAGGCATAGTGTAAGCCCAGAGAGGGTGACTCAGGGCCTTGTAGAGTAGCGCAGAGAATGACGCAGGTCAGTAAGGCTGATGCAAAGGGTTGAGGAGTAGCGCTTGGGTTTTCGGTGGGCTAGAAAGGGCTTGAGTTCTATAAATCCCGTTTGAGGGTGTGAATCAGCCATATTTTTTGTCTCTGAGTGAAAGAGGTATTGTTGCCATGATTTTATCTGTAGGAACAACCATGTTTGGTGCCCAGAAATTGTTGTATTCAAATTCTGCATAATAATAAAACCCTCTAGAGCTAGCTGCACCGGTTTTCCTGCATTGGGTTTTTCCGGGGACATTTGTCCGAAAAATCTGTGTGTCACTTTGTCATATGAGCGTTTTATTCAGTAAATGATTTGTATGTTGTAATATTCCCAATTAGCAGCAGCTAATTGGAAATATTAATTTTGATTAATTTTGCCTTTATAAAGTTAAAATAAAAATAAAGTGGGTGAAAGGAGAATATATCTCACTAAAATAAAGTGCACTCCCTAGTAGCACAACGTTGTAACTTAAGTGAACCAAGGGGGGCAAAAGGACCACGTAGGGAAGGGGCCCACGTGAACACTTGGAGAGACAGCGCAGGTTGAGTTGGCAGCATAGGGGCCAAGGAGGCTACGTTGGATGAGAGGCCTAGGGTTTGAGAGAGAGAGGCCAACGTTACATAAGGAGGAGAGCCTCCTCATTTGGAGCATTCGTTGTTGATGATATTGAGCTGGTCGTTTTGAATTCTTGAGCACGCTGGTTGTTTAGCCTGTCTATAGCACTGTTTAGTGCATTGAGTGTCTTCGGTCGGAGATCTCGCCCTTAGCCCCGGGGGACTTCGAGTACCTACTCGGGCAAGGTATTTTCTTCAGCATTTTGTGGGAGGTTTTGGTGTTTGGTTTTGTTGCGGAGCTGAGCATTCAAAGAGACTGCGCAGTCATTGAGAGGGAGGACGCAACCCATCTAGGAGGAGCTCCGGTTTGGGATTTTTGCAGGGGTTTGTGCCGGGAGATTGAGCAGAGGGTCAACCTTTGCCTTTGGGAGGATTTTGGTGGAGTTTGAGGCGGCATTTCATTCATTCCTATTCAGCCTCTGCGTAGAGCCTTGGAGGCCAGCGTAATTCCCCAAGGGGGTGTTTTTCGGGGGTCGGCCATTTCTGATATGGTTTCTGGGTTTTGCTGAGATTGGTGAGTAGAGGAGGATTCCAGATTTTCAGCTCATTTCGGCAAGGGGAGCAACCCCTAGTCTTCAGTTCATTCCAGCAGTAGCAGCTACACGGGAGTTTTCCAACAGCTGGGACACAGTTCAGAGAGCAGCCATTTCCTGTGCATTCTGAGAGTATTTCTTCACTTGCCTTGAGCAAGTTTAGGTGCCATCACTTTGATCACCTATTGTACTTCATTATATTTCTCAGTTTAATAAAATGGCTTAGCATTCTCTCTCTATATTTCTGGATGATTTGTCGTATATTCTTTCTATGCTATTGTATGTCTACTGCACTGTTATCTTTATATATTTCCGGGCATTCTAGTTCTATACCACTTGGTGTGTTTATCTCACACTCTTAGACAGAGTCTAGAAAGGGCTAGGTAGCCTCCGGATTTCGTCCTCTTTTCAGAGGCGGCATATCCGGTAAATGCCCTCCCAGTCCATCTCCGGTTGGAGTTTGCCGTGTTTTAGAGATATCCCCGAAACGGGATATTACATATGTGTAGGCTGCTATTTGTGTTTACTTTCCTGTTTTTCTGAATATTCAGATTAATAACTTGTATAAATAATCAAGTAGGAGAAGTAAATCGATAGTTAGCAGTAGGGTTTCTTGGATTAAGAAATTTTCACATGGTACCAGAGCATGATAGATCAGCTGAATCTCCAGCAAATCGGCTGAAGAAGTTTTTGCTGCAGAGAGTGGTAGTTGAAGCAACAGAGATCCGGAGAGGGCAGTGCAGCACTAGGAGGACGCAGTCCCAGTGGAGGCCACGGAGGGGCTAACGCAATCCTAGCTGAGTGACACAAAGGCAACGCAGAGCCTTCCAGGGTGACGTAGGAGCAGCTTGCGCTGCGCAGAGCTAGTTTGCTCACGTAGAGGCCAACTAGAGGGACTTAGTTGTAAATTTATGTAGATGTTCTATGCTTGACGCAACTTTACTTTCTCTTCAATATTAGATAGCAATCACATAAACAATAAAGTAAAATGCTGATAGAACATACCAGTAGATCAATAGAAGACAAGCCAGAAATATATAAGTGTGTTGGTGCGCTATGGCGGTCAACAGGATGCTTCAACCAGCAAAGTCTCAATATGGTCAGCCAACCAGCAATGTCACACAACCCTCTAGGACAGTCAAACGGTCAACTCAAGAGTCAACTGAAAAATTCAACGGTCAACACAAATAGCAACAACAGCTAGGTCAACGCTGAAAAGTCAAAGTCAACGTTTTGCCTCGGGAATAGTGCCAAAAATGCAGATTAGAGAATGGAACTTTTGGGAGAGTTTAAGGTCAATTTGACCTTGCGTTGACCAAAGTCAACGCTAGTCAAAGTTTGCTGCAGAAACCCTAGACCGAAATTAGAAACGTATTGCTGCTGGAATTTTCCCACGTGTGGAGAAAAGAGCCACCAAGGACATCGAACCAATCAGATGAGGAGAGAGAAGTGTGTGAGTATGAGATGAGTGAAAATGTCCTCCAACGTTGACCAATATATATCCATCAGTGAGGGTGTGTGACACCATTGTTGGGGCACAAAACCTTAAGGCCGACCTACACATATCTTGAATAAATTCAAAATAAATTTTTTGCTCATCGGATCAAGATGATATTTAGATCGATCTTGCACCTCTCTGAAAGTGGAACCCAATAAAAATATTGGTATCTTCATCTGAGCATCACAACATGGAGTTTGGACCTAGTTGTCCAAAATTAACACTCCCTCTCAACTAGGGAGAACTCCATCCACCTGTGCAATCCAAACATCGTACGTCATCTCGCCGTAACTTGCTTTGCTAGCTTCTTTATTTCAGAACAGAAGTGGGTCAGTCACAAAGACATCATTCCCGGCTGACAGATTCAACCCAGAGGTCTGAAACCTCTATAGGACTCACAAAGAGTCTCATACCAACCCAAGTTGGTTTCTCTGACCCGAAGTCAGTAGGAGGTCCGAAACCTCACTAGACTTGATCCCAAATCAAGTGGTTGGACCGTGCCATCCTAGATAGAGAGTATGAGAATCTCTGATGCATCCATCAGCCTTTGCTACTAGTCTCTAACTTTTCCCACATCACTGGTCAAATGAGAGGTACTTCCCATAAGTCCTGAACTCAATGGGTAGGATGCATACGGGGCACAGATAATGGGAGGTGAACCAACTCAATCATCACAATGGTGGCGCAGAAGCACACCAGCAAGGTTCGATAAGCCTAGCCCTGTGGTTGCTTATAGCTCCGAGAAGCTATCCCCAAAGCCCCTCAGAGCTCCCAAAGCTCATCGTCCAACATGACCCTCAGCATAGGGTCGTTCCACGATACCAAGACTCTCACGGAAGGTTAGGAACTTGACCTTCCCCAGGGGCTTTGTGAAAATATCCGCGACCTGCTCATCAGTTCCTATATACCATATCACGGATAAAGTGGTACCTGCGTTAAGTGTGTTGGTGCATTACGGTGGTCAATAAGATGCTTCAACCAGCGAAGTCTCAATATGGTTAGCCAACCAACAATGTCACACAACCCTCTAGGACAGTCAAACGGTCAACTCAAAAGTCAACCCAAAAAGTCAATGGTCAACACAAACAGTAGCTGTAGCTAGGTCAATGCAGAAAAGTCAAAGTCAACGTTTTGCCTTAGGAATAGTGCCAAAAAATGCGGATTAGGAAAATCGAACTTCTGGGAGAGTTTTAGGTCAATTTGACCTTGCATTGACCAAAGTCAACACTGGTCAAAGTTTGCTGCAGAAACCCTAGACCGAAATCAGAAATGTGCTGCTGTTGGAATTTTCCCACGTGTGGAGAGAAGAGCCACCAAGGACTTCGAACCAATCATATGAGGAGAGAGAAATGTGTGAGGATGAGATGAGTGAAAATGTCCTCCAACGTTGACCAATATATATCCATCAGTGAGGGTGTGTGACACAACTGCTGGGGCATAAAACCTTAAGGCCGACCTGCACATATCTTGAATAAATTCAAAATAAATGTTCTGCTCATCGGATCAAGATGATCTTTAGATCGATCTTGCACCTCTCCGAAAGAGGAACCCAATAAAAATATTGGTATCTTCATCTGAGCATCACAACATGGAGTTTGGACCTAGTTGTCCAAAATTAACATTAGCACAGTTCAAGTTGCTGTGCAGATTTGCCGTAGTCTAGAAGCAGATCTTTAGATCTTCAGCAGTTGCTGGTGTGGTGGGGATTCTGTAGGTTCAGAATCATGCTTAGCTAAGCTGAAAATGAGCGGGAGGAGAACAACCACTCAACAAATTTTTTGCCAAAGAAATCTGAGGATCAATCAGGAGGGTGATCGAAGAGGGTTGATTCAGAGGATTTGGTAGATTTCCAAGGGAGGAAATCAGTTGTCAGAGGGAGCAGAGGGTGCCTTTCTCGCCAAGGACCCTAGATTCGAATTTCTGTTGAGGGTAACAACAGAAGCAGGGAGAGGAGTATCTGTTTTAACAAATTATTCCGAGCTAGATGGCGCCATACGGACTGCATGATCAGGATAGGTTGGACGACTTGTCCAACTTTGCTATCTGGAAGGCCAGAATCCTGACAATCCTGGAGGCATACACATTATGGGAGCATGCAGAAAGCGTCTTGGCTACACCAACCGATGTTGCTCTTCTTGCGAAGCATAATGAAGCTGAAGCGCATGCTAAGCGCTTCATCATGGATGGGGTCAAGGATCATGTGTGGTCCCACACATAGCTGAGAAAAAGACGGCTAATGATATGTGGAAAGCATTAACCACAATGTATCAAGGGAAATCCGTCTAGAAGAAGATGCTTCTGGAGAACCAAGTGAGGTTGTTTATGATGAATAAGGGGGAGGAAATTAATCATTTCCTCTTCAAGTTGCAGACGATCCAAGATCAGTTGATTGCCATGGGGGTTAAAGTGGATGATGGTGTCATAGTGAGGACTGCTCTAAATGTAGTCACACATGATTGGGAAACGTTTGTCCAAAGCATCTTGGGCAGACAGGACCTTCCAAGCTGGGACGAGATGTGGGGTTTCTCCGACAAGAGGAAATTCGCCGCATGACCAAGAGACAAACCAACACCGGATTAAGCAAAGTGAAGAAGGAGGAAGAGGAAGATGTAGCCCTAGCATCTAAGAAGCAACAAGAGAAAAAGAAGCGGGATATATCAAAGATCAAATGTTTTAGATGTGGTGAACTTGGACACTTTGCCACCAATTGTCCTCTAAGGAAGAAGGACAAGGAAGCTTCTAGTTCCAAAGGCTGCGACAACTCAAGAAGATGATGGCTCCGATGATGATGTGGCCATGAATGCTCATGTGCCTCGAGAGAAGAGGTGGGGCGACATTGATCTGTAGAGCAACTACAGAGTGGAGGCAGGATCCTTGAGGTGCCCAACTCTTGGATCACATACGTGCTACGGGTGCCTTAAGATAGTAGCGGGGCTAACTGGAGTGGTGGGTGTAGAGCATCATAGTGAAGCAGAGGGCAGAGCTAGGACGCTGTAGAGGGAGCAGTGCAGTGCAGAGGTAGCAACAACGTAGAAGCAACAACGCAAAGGGGCTGATGGGACTTCAACAACACAGAGGATGCAGTGCTTATACAGTGCAACGCTGTAGCAACGTAGTGGCTTCAGGAGGACAGCGCAGCGCATCTCAGCGTAGCTTCAGTGCTCTACCTCTATGTGTCTTTACGAATGACCGAAGCCTTTCCTTTATACTTTTTTCATTGGGAAACCAACGGCCATGATCAGATCTTGAATCAATGGCTAAGATTAAAAGAAAGCTTGATCTGTCTGAATTAAGACAATTTCATCACATGTTTAATTTAATTAACTTTAATTATTTAATTTCCTAAGTTTAGACTTAGGAAATACATTAAAATAATTAATCAATTAAATATCTCTTAAACCAGATAAAATTTCCCAAATCCCTTTCTGGGTCTTATAGATCATGTGTACTCTAGTCCCTCCACAAATTTTGGGAGCTAGAGCACATCCGATGCTACCCCCATACACAAAATCTCAACAAAGGGAGCTTCAGTGATGAGATGCAACCAACTGACTTGTCTGTATTATTTGGGTAGGGGTCTTTCAGTTGCTTACTTCTCAGCAAATGAGTTGCAGTGCGGTAGTTGGTAGCACGATGCAGCAATTTGAGAGGGAGTTGTAGTACATATGTGGTAGTGATTATGGCAGAGGCATGGGCAGCAGTACAGATAGCAGAAGCTGCGTAGTGATGGAGGGTAGCAGGCCAAGCATCAGCGCAGAGACTGATGCCAGAGATCAAGGAAGTACTTCGATGTGGAAGTATTGCTCGAGCACACTCCTCGCTAATAGGGAGTGTTGAGATTTTGGGGTATTATCAGATGTGTGCTCTAGCTCCGAAATTTTGTTGAGGATTTGGAGTACATGAGATCTCCAAGACCCAGAAAGTGTTTGGAGAAATTCCATCTGGTTTGATATTTATTCAAATAATTAATCTTTTTAGTTAAGGACCCTAAGTCTAACTTAGGAAAATTAAAAGATTAAAGTGAATTAAATTAAACATGTGATGAGAATGTTCTAAGTGACGTGGATCAAGCAGCTTCTAATCTTAGCCGTTGATTGGAGATTATATCACGGTCGTTGGTTTCCCAACGAGAAAATTATAAGAGAAGGGCTTGGGGTCAGTTGGAGAACACACACATTGACAGAGCACCGAAGCTAAGCTGAAATTCTAGGGCGTGGTTTGCTAAGAATTTCAGAGAGAGTTTGCAGTGCAGCGAGGGGCATTATTGGCGAGGGATTCTGATCCAAGGCTAAGAATACAACAGAGGCAGAGAGGTAGCATATCCAGCAGCGTAGAGGGCATCCAATACTACGCAGTCCAGCCAGAGCCCAGTCAGGGGCAACGTAGAGGCAGTAGTAGCCATTCAGCGTTAACGCAAACCCAGTCAGGGTAGCGCAGGGGTAGCGTAAGCCCAGAGAGGGTGACGATGGCCCTTCCAGAGTAGCGCAGAGGCCAACGTAGTCCAGTAAGGCTGACACAGAGGGTTCAGAAGTAGCGCTGGGGTTTCTGGTGGACCAAAAAGAGCTCGAGTTTTGTAAATCTCGTTTGAGGGTGTGAATCAACCATATTTCTGTCTCCGAGTCAAAGAGGTATTGTTGCCGTGATTTTCTCTGTAGGGCCAACCATGTCTGGTGCCCAGAAATTGTTGTATTCAGATTATGCATAATAATAAAACCCTCCAGAGCTAGGTGCACCAGTTTTCCCGCATTGGGTTTTTCCAGGGACATTTGTCCGAAAAATCTGTGTCACTTTGTCATATGAGCGTTATATTCAGTAACTGATCTGTATGTGTAGGCTTCTATTTGTGTTTACTTCGTTGTTTTTCTGAATATTCAGATTAATAACTTGTATAAATAATCAAGTAGAAGTAAATCAATAGTTAGTAGTAGGGTTTCTTGGATTAAGAAATTTTCACAAGAAGAACAACAAGGCCTATGTCTTGATTGCAGCGTCACTAAATGAAGAGGTGAGTCACCATATTTCTCCATTTTCAAATGTTTTTGAAGCCTTAAATAATTTGAAGGAATTGTATGACTCACACTCTGAACTTAAAGTTGTTCAATTGATGACTAAGTTATTCAATCCTGAATTGAAAAATGATGCCCCTCTTTCCTTAACATCAAAATTAAGATCCATTATGCGTGACATAAAATCCACTGGTGTTGAAATAGACATTCTTCTCATAGCTTATGTCAACGCACTATATACCAACTATTCACATTATCTTGAGTCATTGCAAGAAAGTGGCAACCTTAAAGAGATTACCTTTTACTCCCTTGTGAAGAAGTTTGCTGAGAGAGAGAAGGCTTTTAGGAAGAAGACAACTCCTTAGTCTACTGAAGAAGTTGTATGCCTTACAAAAAAGGAGAAAAATCATGCACATGATTCTTCTAGAGGAAGGGGTGGTCGAAGAGGAAGAGGAAGGAATAATTTTAGAGGCAGGGGGGCAAACAGTTCCAAGGAGAAAAGTCTTATCTTCATTGCATACGATGCAATAGAGATGGACATGATGCTTCCAGTGGTATGTTGCCTTGGGACAAAATTGAGCAGGAAAGAAATGAAGGGAAAGGTAAAACAACTGACAAGCGGAAAGGTAAAGCACCGGAATCCACTCATTATGTTGTGGCACATTGCAACATTGGAGTGACTGAAGACTTATTCAATGCTTCACTTGCTTCATGGAAATATTATTGGTTACTTGATTCAGGAGCAACTCGCCACATGAATTTCAAGAGAGATTTCTTTGAAGAATTCACTGATAATGTTGATGGACAATATACTTTGCATATAAATCCAAACTCAAGTCATCAGGGCTTGGCACCATCAGGCTCAAACTGCCTGATCTTCCAGACTTTCTTCTACCTGATGTTCTATACCTATCGATGATGAGGAGAAACTTGTTGTGTTTGGTCCATATCCGCCAACAAGGACACTCCATTCATATAGTTGATGGCAAGGTTGTGGTCAGAAAAGCATCAAATCACTCCCTTGTCATGACTGGGATAGAAGAAGAAAGACTTTTGAAGTTGCAAGGAACCTCTTCTCATGCACAAAACTTCTCATATAGTTCTCACTATGATGAAGGTACATTTCCATCAAGTATTTTATGGCATGCTAGATTTGGACAGTTGAAATATTAAAAATTTCGTTTGTTGAAGAAAAATGGGGTTACTGGTTTGCCTACAATTCCTAGGATACCTAAGAAATGTGATGCTTGTATCTTATGAAAGAACAACAAAAGGTATTTTCATGATTCTCATTCCAGAGCACATAGAAAACCTGAACTCATTCATTCCGATTTATGTGGCCCAATGGTTTTTCCTTTTGCAAATGGTAATAAATATATGATGACATTTAGTGATGACTACACCAAAATGTGTTGGGTTTATTTATTGAAGAATAATTCTGAAGCTCTTGAAATATTCAAGAACTTTCATGCATGGATTGAAAATGATACAAAATCTCAAATTGGCTCTATTCGCATTGATAATGGAAAAGAATACACTTCAAATGAATTTCAAAACTATATTTGCTAGCATGGGATCAAACATCAAACAAGCGTGCCTATAATCCCTAACAGAACGAGTAGATGAAAGAATGAATAGGAAAATCTTAAATTTGGTACATTCCATGATGTTTTTCAAGAATGTTAAACTGATGTTTTGGGTTGATACAATTCTATGTGCTGTGTATATAAAGAATAGGTGTCCATCTAATGCTATAAAAAACAAGACTCCCTATGAAATGTGGTATGGCCGCATTCCTTCGGTGAGGCATCTCAGGGTTTTTGGTTCCACCCGTTATGCCTTGATACCTAAGAAACAAAGAAACAAACTCGGTGCAAGGAGTCGCAAGTGTATCTTCTTGGGGTACTCAAATACCTCCAAAGCATACCGTCTCTATGATGAAGTAAATAAGAAGTTTATAATATCTAGAGATGTGGTCTTTCTTGAATCTTCCAAGACTGACAATGTTGTTGAGCAGCAGCTTGATCGCTTGGATGTATTCGTACATGCAAAGTCTTTTCAAGAATTTGATATTATAGATTCAACATCTTGAAGGGGGTATTTCTATACTGGATCAATTTGTGGAATCTTCTTCTGAAGCACTCTCTCCCCCACATGAAGCTCCAACCACTGATGACACTTTGAGTGATGTGATTGACAAAATTGGGAGACTAAATCTTGATTCAGCCCCATCTCAGTCAACTGTGCAGCCTGGGCCATCTCAAAAAGGTCCTCCAAAATGGCTGACAAAGACACTTGAAATTGTTCGTCCTGATGAGGTTAGAAGGACGGGAACAAGAAGCTCAACCAGACAAAATGGAGGTGATGTAGACGATTCTAATTCACCTGTTGATATGGATGTTTCTTATGATTGTGAATTGAATTTGTCTATAGATTTTGAACAAACCTCCTTCAAATAAGATGCTTCTCATGATGAATGGAAAGAAGCAATGCAGAAAGAATGGCACTTGGAAGCTAGTTGATCCTCCATTGGGAACCAAACTATTAGGCTTCAAGTGGGTCTTCAAGAACATGAATAAAGAAGATGACTCACTTGACAAGCACAAAGCTAGGCTTGTGGAAAAAGGTTTTGCACAGAAGGAAGGGGTCGTCTATGAGGAGACTTTTTCCGCCACAACAAAATGGGCTACCATTCGGACACTCTTGCCTTGGCAGCTCAGAATGGTTGGAAAGTCCATCAAATGGATGTAAAAACTGCTCTCTTGAATGTAGATCTGAAAGATAACGTTTTTATGTCCCAACCAGAAGGATTTGCTGTGAAGGATCAAGAACACAAATTATGCAAGCTTGTAAAATCCTTGTATGGCCTCAAGAAAACACCGTGAGCCTCGTACGAGAAGTTAACTGAGCATTTTCTAAAACTCAACTTCAAACATTATGATATTGATGATGCAACTTTGTTTGTCAAGAAAGTTGGAAAAACATTTGTATATCTTGTGGTGTATGTAGATGATCTTCTGATGACAAGGAACAATGAGAGCTACATTACATCCATAAAGAAGGAAATGAGGAAAGGTTTTGAAATGACAGATTTGGGCTATGTTCACTACTATCTTGGTATTGAAGTAACTCAACATCCGAAGTTTATATTCCTTTCTCCGAAGAAGTACATTGGAGATATGTTGAACAAGTTTGGCATGGCTGTGTGAAATCCTTTGGCTACTCTAATGGGACTGAACTTAAAGCTCACATCCACTGAAGGAAAATCATTTGAGGATGCAACGAAGTATAGACAACTCGTAGGAAGTCTCAACTACCTGACTACTACTAGACCAAATATTCTTTTGTTGTTGGAATCCTCTCCAGGTTTATGCAAAATCCTTGTGAGGGTCATTGGTCTGCTGCAAAAATAATTCTAAAGTATTTGAAGGGAACTCAAGACTTTGGACTTAAGTATACACAGGTGGGCAACTTCAACTTGATTGGATACTCTGATTCAGACTTCGATGGAGATAAAGAAACTTAGGTATCTACTTCAGGTTATGTTATGAGTCTTGGATCAGGAGTTGTCTCCTGGAGGTCACGCAAACAATCTATTCCAACATATTCTACAACTGAGGCGGAATATGTGGCAGCAGCTGAAGCAACAAAGGAAATTGTCTAGCCCATGAAACTATGAAAGATTTGCAGGAGAAACAAGTGCATTCAACTCCTCTTTTGATTGACAACACTATGCAATAAAGTTGTCCAAGAACCCCAAGTTCCATGATCGAATGAAGCACATCAATAAAATATACCATATGATTTGACATCATGTTGAGGCCAAGACAATCCACCTATGCCATTGTTCCACAAATAAGCATATGTTTGCGAAAAAGGAGGGCCTTGAGCAAGACCCATGTTTAGGTTTTGAGGCCAACAAGGTTTCCATAGTAGTCTAGAACAATGCCAGCATTTCACCCTGTTCAAGGGAGTAGGGTGTCTCACCCAAGGCGTGTCGTGACCTTAATAAGATTAGAAGCTAAAGCATTGGTATAAAGGACAAATATGAACACAAACAATAGCTATGAGGAGATAGAAGCCACATATGTATTTCAACTCTAAGAAGGAGCTATCATTCACCAGGACATGTTCAGAGCACTGAATAAAAATTTAAATTAGGCATACAGTCGTCATAAGCAAGTAACCATCAATCAACTCATGATATCACACACAACAACAACCCGATTTCATTAACTATATCAAAACAACATACATGTGCTCCGTAGAGTCTATTACAATTCAAACCAGTACAAAATACTTCTCACAGAGCTCTCCTAAGGCTCTGCTTCTCCTCGTCCTCTCGCCAGACTAACTAACTCTCTAACTCCCTAGCCGAACTAGCAAACTGACTGCCTGCCTGCCTATTTGTTTCTCGTTCACTGACACTGTCAATCCTTGCTTCTTTCTCGCTCCGCTGCTTCCCGCTTCTTCTTTATCATTGGGAGTTCTACTGATTGTTCTTGTCTACCATCTCTTCCATTTGCTCTGTTCTTTGCCAATGCCACGCCACCCGTCTTCTGGCTTTCCGCAACCATGACAGCTCCCTGCCTTCCTTGATTGCATTCCACCACCTGTCCTCTGGCTTTCCGCAACCGCGACAGCTCCCTGCCTCTCTTGGTTGCGCTCCACCACCTGTCCTCCATCTCTCTGCAACTCAAAAATGTTCTATCCCAAAAACAAAGGCCCCAATAGGCCCCGACCATATGCTATTGATTCGTCCCGAGTCAATCCTTCCCTGCTATTGCAGCTTCTGGTGGTCTTTCGGCTTCCGTTGCTATCCTATTTTCTTCTGTCTTTTCGCCCTTTCCCAACAAAGGCCCCAACTCGGGAACCTTGCTCAATGCTGATGTCCTGAGTTCTATAAACTTAGATATTGCTTGTTGTCATTCTTTGAGCATTGGCTCCGTTTCAGTGATGACTTCGTCGGCCTCAGTCGCATCGGCCACTTGCGTCAATTTGCTGAACACTTCCTGTATCTTTGGTTCTGCTTCAACTGCCAATTGTTGTATTGCTTCGGCTTTTTCTTTCACGGGCTGTCTTAGGTCCCTAAGAAGCTGCTTCGTTGACGCTGAGTGTTCTTCAATTACCTGAAGTTTGGTTTCAAGGGAATTTTCTTGGTCGTACAATTTTGTTCTGTTGACAGGGTCCTGGGCTCCTCTGATCTCAAGGAAAATTTTCTGGAGTTTCTCCAAGACTGGTTGGGCTTTCATTGTTAGCGAGTTTGAGCATTCATGGAGTTGCTCTAGTAGATTGTATGCTTCCTTGACCATTGTTCCGAGGGTCTCCTTAGTGTCGTTCATTTGTCTCTATTTCTCTTCTATTTTCTCGGCATATACTTTGGAGGGATCTAGCAATGCTAGCCTGGCTACAAGCGCCTCCTTTAGTTCTTTGTTTTCCCTGCTCATACTCGTGCATGTCGTCTTTACTCGAACGGACCTTTCGACTATTGAGCACGCTGAAATATCCTCTGGTGTTTCGCTATCCTGGGCCACAATGGTCGGCCATAGGTCTTTAAATACCTCTGTCACTTGCTCCAGCTGCTTTTCTAGGGCTTCCTTCTCTGCTTGAATTTGATTGCACTCATCAATAAGCGCAATCACTTATTGTTGCTGCTGCTCGAATCTCTGTTGGAGCTCGTTGTGTAGACCTTCTGCTTGGTGTGCTGCCATCTGGATAAAACTGAATAATTGGCTAGCTCCCCAACTCTGCAAGTTCTCAGTGCCTGACATCTCCTGGGTCGGTTGTCTTTCTCGGAGCGGTTGCCCACTAGCGATTGATTTTTCAGAATGTCCCTGTGGGGACGTTGGTTGATTCTGTTGCGGCGGCTGTTCGGGGACGTGCATGCTAGTGGATGGTATGAATTGTTGCAATATTAGATTGGATTTCTGGAATGAGTTTAGCTTCGGTGGGTCAGGCATTGTATCAGAAATGAGGGCCTCTTCCTGGTTTAATAAATCTAGGAAGGTTCCTTGTCCCACCATGGTTTGGTCAACCTCCGGTACTCCAGTCGTACCCAAGTTAACTTCTGTCTCGATATCAACATGGGTTGTGGTTCTTGGTGGTATCGGATCTGAAATGGTCGCTGAGGTGGACGGAATGTGGGTGGGGTGGTCCTTGGACATGAATGAGATGTGTGGTGACGAATTGTGCATAGGAAGTGGCGATGATGTCTGAATGTTCAGGATCGACGACGGATCGAATATAGGTAGCGCAGAGGTTGTTTGGGTGGCAACCTTTGGCTCTTCTTGAATTGGTATGCCTATAACCATAGGCTGGGGCTGGTCTTCCCCTGTGAGATCAACTACTTGTTTGGGTGTCGTAGTTCGTGCTTTCTTTGGTTTGGGTGCAGGTACTAGAGGCTTCGTTTCCTTAGTCTTGCGGATTGGAGTGACTGTGGTTAGCGAAGGGGAATTGAACATGGTGGATGGTAGAGTAGTGATGATGGGGTTAGTTGTGGATGGGGATGCAGAATTCAATGTCTGGAACTGAGAAAAAGTAGGAAATACAACAGATGTGCTTGTAAGAGTTTCTATTACCAGATTGAAGCCTTTTACTCGAGTGTTGAACTGGTCCAGTAGTGGTCGTAATTGTAGTCGTGAGATCCTCTGCGCTGCTTCTTCCGGTGTCTCCCCTGGGAGTGATTTTGGTAGCATTGCCTCAAATGAGTAATTTGGGATCCCGCTTCTGACCTCCATTGCCGCTCCTGGACACGAACAAACTTCCATGTGAAAGGCCTCCTCTTCTACTTGGAACTTCAGTGGCCTCATGCGGAAAGTGGTTTAACTCACGCAACTCGGTCGGATATAGGTCGTGTTGTGGGTCACCCCAAACCATATTTGTGGAGAGTATCTATCCAATATGCCCCTTGGAACCCTTGTTGGCTCCCAACCATGTCGACCATTTGTCTGTACCAGACTTTAAAAGCTTCCTCATTGACTTCTTTGGTACTTGGATCTCTTGTTATCCTCCAGGGCGTGAACCTTAAGGCCATTGGTTGGTCGTGAGTAATTTCTGTGAGCTGTCTATGTCGAAATTTGATAACCCAACCATGGTTTTCAGTTTCTCCTTATTTCTCCAATAAACTTAAATTCCCATTCCCATAGCCATACATTCAACAAGCTGGAAAAATAAATATTTTCTGAAAACACAAATTCTGGAAATTTCACAGTGCTGAAATGCAGAAATAAAAACTCAGAAAAATAAATCAGCGACACACAAAAAATAGACACGCTGATTTTTTGTCAACTTGACCCTGGAAAAACCCCCTACACCCTTGGGGAAAACTAGTTCGAAAGCTCTTCTTTATTTCTAGAAAATGGTTTTACAGAGAAAGGAAATATATAGGAAAAATTCCAGCAAACACTGTACAGACTTATCTCGTTTTCTGTGCTTGCCTCCGCTTCGGAAAATCTGCCAAATCAGCAAAACAGTAATAACAGAAATTTTACAACAAGAGATAACAACGTATAATGTTGTACATCCTCCTCGAAAACTATGCCAAAAATTCTGTACTGCTGTACGGACTGTACGGAAATTATAGCAGCTTCTTTCAGCCTCGAAAATCATGCCAAATCAATCTCGGAATGCGTGCTGCACACTGCTACTTCTCCTCGAAATTTGTGCCTCCTTTCTACTATACGGACCTCGAAAAATGTGCCCATTGCTGCTTTATGGAAATCTGCCTCGAAAACTATGCTGAGTTATTGTTGTACAAACTATTACCTTGAAATGCGTGCAGCCTCTCCTTGTTGTACGGATTTGCTGAACTGCTCCTCTCCTTCTCTTTCTGAAAACTAGAAATGTCTCCAGCTCTCTTCTCCTCCTTCTCTCAATTTCCTTATGAAAGACTGAATGACCTTTTCCCTCCTTTTCCTCCTTTAACCTAACCCTAAGTGACTTTTAGGGAATCCCTAAATCCAATGGCTGAGATAGCTTTAGATCTAGTGCTAAGATTAAATGCTCATTTAAATCTCACTTTTTATTTTTTAATTCACCCCACTTTAATAAAGACCCACTTAGTCATTTATTTCGAAAGTCACTTTTCACTTTTTAATTTCACATTGACTTTATTAAAATCACTTTAAAATTAGACTTAGTAACTTTATCACTTAAAGTCACTTTTAAATTAGATTTGACTTTATAACTTTATAAAGTCACTTTAGGAGAAAAATTAAATTCTTTTGAACACTTTTCCCTAGGCCAAAGATCAAAGCCTTAGGGACCCACCTATCCTCCAGTAACTAAATTTCAACACTCCCTCTTACCGAGGAAGGTGTTCCTCACCACACCCATCTTGTCTCTGAAATAGACATGCTTGCCCCGTCATAAGGCTTTGGTAAGAATATCTGCAACCTGCTCATCAGTGGGAATATACTCAAGCTTCACAACTCCCTTCTGAACATAGTCTCTGATGAAATGATATTTGATCCCGATATGCTTTGACCTGTCATGAAATACTGGATTCTCCGTGAGTTTAATGCAACTCTGATTATCACAGTAAATCACTGAAGGTCTCAACGGCTGACCAAATAAGCCAAACAACATCTTGCGAAGCCAGATGGCCTCACAACTAGCTAGACTGGCTGCCATATACTCTGCTTCCGCTGAACTCAATGCTACTGACTGCTGCTTTCGGCTGAACCACGACACCATTGTCGAACCCAACCCAAAACAACACCCTGAAGTGCTCTTCCTATCAGAAGCACAACCTGCCCAATCAGAATCAGTGTAACCTGCCAATCTCACTCCATCCCCCTACCTATAATCCAGACCATAATCCACTGTCCCCTGCAAGTACCGCAAAATGTGTTTTGTAGCAACCCAGTGCACCCTCCTGGGCTCACACATGAACTGGCTCATCGTGTTGACTGCAAAACAAATATCTGGTCTAGTGTTGACCAAATACATCAAGGAACCAATCAGCTATCTATACAATGTGGGATCCTCATCATCGGGAGCACGAACTCTGGCCCCGTCTCTTTGTTTGTCCTCACTTTGAACCTGAACCTCTAGACGCTAAAGTACCATGTGCGCTGTCCATCGATGGACTTCCTAGTGGCTTGCTACGCGGGCCCCTTTGCATGTTTGCCGACACCACCCTACGGCTACGCGGGCCACGCTGCGTGATGGACCTGACACCGTAATTGATGTACCTCCGGATCCTCCTGATCCTTGCCCATTGGATCCCTGTGCCTGACTCAGCTGCTCCTGAGGGTCTGGCCGATCTAGATACTCTAACTCCTGTGATCTCCTGAAAGCCCTGTCCTTCTTGAATTTCACATCCCCCTTGACAACAACTCGCCTCTGTGCAGGAATATAAATCCGAAAGGCTTTCGAGGTCTCACTGTAGCCTACAAATATGCCCTTCTCTGCGGTGGGCTCTAGCTTGGTCCTCATCTCCTTGGGTACGTAGGAGTATGCAATACACCCAAAGATACGAAGATAACCAACATCAAGCTTCTTCCCAGAAAAAGCCTCCTCCGAAGTCACATGCCCCAAGGCACGATGTGGACTCCTGTTCTGCAAATAAACAACAGTGTTGCAGGCCTCTAACCACAAAAACAATGGTAACCCCTGGTCATGTAGCATGGCTTTGGCAGCACCTCTGATGGATCTGTTCTTCCTCTCCGCAACCCCGTTCTGCTGGGGGTTGTAAGGAACTGTGAACTCCCTCCTAATGCTAGCCTCCGCACAATAATCAACAAACTCACCAAGGGTGTACTCCCCTCCATTGTCTGACCTCAGGGACTTGATCTTCCGACCTGTCTGAGTCTCCACAAGAGCTCTGAACTCCTGAAACCGCTTGAAGACCTCACTCTCGGTCTTCAAGAAATAAATCCAGGTCCTTCTGGAGTAATCATCAATGAATAAAATGTAATACTCATATCCACTCAAGGAAAGATGAGACATCCGACCGCTCACATCGGAATGAATCAAATCAAGTATCCCAGTCGATTTGCTGTCACTGCTGGGAAAAGGGGATTTGTAAAACTTGCCCATCGCACATCCTCTACATGTATCAATGTGATCAGTATTGAAATTTGGCACACCTGTAGTGATCTCCCGCAATGTCCTCAAGGCTCCATGATATATGTGCCCCATCCTGCGGTGCCAAATCTCGCACAGCTCTGAACTACTAGCTCTGCTGTCGGTACTACTGCTCAATGCCAAAAGGGGTTGAAATGCAAACTTGTACACCTTTGCATGGTGTACACCAATCACTCTAGCTGATTCAGCTGGAGCGCCCCTGGGATATATCAGCACCTGTCCTCTCCTGAACAATATCTCATATCCTCTGTCCTCCAATGCTGAGACGGATATGAGGTTCTTCCTCATCCCTGGCACATATAGAACATCTGACACCTTCAAGGGAGGTTTGGGTTCCCTATCAAATGTCAATGTCCCCACACCGATTACTCTAACAACGCTGTCATCTCCGAGTACTACCTCTATATCAGTGCCACTCTCTGAAAGCTCTGAGAAGTACTCACGGACTCCTGTCATATGACGTGAAGCCCCACTGTCAACATACCAGATACCTGAAGATGCTCTGCTAGTGGAGGGAAATGCACACTCCCTCTTAACCTCCGTGGTAGGTGATCCTGCACTAGTGGACTCACAAGCAATGAACCCAAACTCCCGGTCAAAGCTATCCCTAAAGTCCTCTATCTCTGCTGATGATGCCATGCTCTGGTTCTTCCCCTTCTTCTTCTTCTCCGGACACACAACTGCATAGTGTCCCATCTTCTGAAAATTCCAACACTTCACCTTAGAATAGTCATTATGCATGTTCCCTTGTTTACCTTTACCTTTGCCTTTGCCCCCACCAACACTTGTGGAAGCTTGCTTCTTTCCCTTGCCTTTCTTGCCTCCTGCTAACAGTGCTACATCCTCATCCTGCTCAACTAGTTTGGCTGCCCCAAGCTGGCTCTTTCTATTTTCTATCTGTATGCAATCATCCCAGAACCTCTCCCAAGTGGGAAGGGTCTCACGTGCACAAACCCCATCAGCAAAGTTCAACCATGAACTGGAAATGCCATTCACTGCAATCCGCACCAACTTAGTGGGTGGAATGACCTCTCCAACTGCTGCCAATGCATCTCTCACATTAGTAATCTTTGTGAGATATCCAACTGCACTATCAGTCTTACCCATATTAATGGTCTGCAGCTTCTCCTTTAGGACCATTTTCCTGTTCACATTGGTACTTTGGTAGAGATTGGTCAATGCTTCCCACATCTCATAAGCATATCTCTTTCCTCTCCCATGAGGAATGCAATGGTCTTTGATTCCATCCAGAATCAGTCTCTTACACTTGTTATTCTTCTCATTAAAGTTTGCCAGCTGATCATGGTCAGCAGGCACATTAGCAGGGTGCCGTGGAGTATCCACCATGATATCCTAGACTTCTGCCTCCTCAAAGATGCTTTGCATTCTCTCCTTCCATACACTGTAATTATTATGCCTATCCAACTTCTCCTCCACCCTCAAGCCCAAAGACATGCTTGCTGTCCTAATAAACTGAAAATAACACTGTTGTAGTAAAGTTATTGTTTTCTGTGTGAAAAATCAGCTTGCTGTAATTTTTCTTCTTGCTGTCCCAAACTGCACTTTTCAGCAAACAGGCTCTGATACCATGTAGAAATTTGATAACCCAACCCCGAGTTTCAGTTTTTCCTTATTTCTCCCATAAAGTTAAATGTCCATTCCCATAGCCATACATTCAACAAGCTGGAAAAATAAATATTTTCTGAAAACACAAATTCTGGAAATTTCATAGTGCTGAAATGCAGAAATAAAAACTCAGAAAAATAAATCAACCACACACAGAAAATAGACACGCTGATTTTTGGTCAACTTGACCCTGGAAAAGCTCCTTACAACTCTTGGGGAAAACCAGTTCGAAAGCTCTTTTTTATTTCTAGAAAATGCTTTTACAGAGAAAGGAAATATACGGGAAAAATTCCAGCAAACAATTTATAGACTTATCTCATTTTCTGTGCTTGCCTTCGCCTCGAAAAATGTGCCAAATAAGAAAAACAGTAATAACAGAAATTTTACAGCAAGAGATAACAACATTTAATGCTGTACGTCCTCCTCGAAAATCGTGTCAGAAATTTTGTACTACTGTACAGACTGTACGAAAATTACAGCAACTTCTTTCAGCCTCGAAAATTGTGCCAGCTCAGCCTCAAAATGCATGCTGCACATTGCTGCTTCTCCTCGAAATATGTGACTCCTTGCTACTGTACAGACCTTGAAAAATGTGCCCATTGCTACTGTACGGAAATCTGCCTCGAAAACTGTGCTGGTTTATTGCTGTATGGACTGCAGCCTTGAAATGTGTGCAGCCTCTCCTTGCTGTATAGATTTGCTGAACTACTCCTCTCCTTCTCTTTCTCAAAACCAGAAATGTCTCCAGCTCTCTTCTACTCTTTCTCTCAATCTGCTCATGAAAGACTGAATGACTTTTTCCCTCCTTTTCCTCCTTTAACATAACCCTAAGTGACTTTTGGGGAATCCCTAAATCCAATGGCTGAGATAGCTTTAGATCTAGGGCTGAGATTAAATGCTCATTTAAATCTCACTTTTTTTTTTTTTAATTCACCCCACTTTAATAAAGACCCATTTAGTCACTTATTTCCAAAGTCACTTTTCACTTTCTAATTTCACATTGACTTTATTAAAGTCACTTTAAAATTAGACTTAGTAACTTTATCACTTAAAGTCACTTTTAAATTAGATTTGACTTTATAACTTTATAAAGTCACTTTAGGAGAAAAATTAAATTCTTTTGGACACTTTTCCCTAGGCAAAAGATCAAAGCCTTAGAGAACCACCTATCCTCTGGTAACCAAATTTCAACAGTCTAATCCCTGGGTGAGTCCACTTCCACATTGCAAAGGCCATGATGAGATAACCATAGATCAATCCTGTGGCTCGCCTGTAGTTATCATCACAAGCCTCAAACAGTTCATTCAACAAGAATGTGCACTAGTTCAACTATGCTCCTTGAATGCAGTGCTTCGCGACTAAGATTGTATCCAGGGTGCATTCTCCTTTAGTATAGTGCCTCATTGTCTTCCCAGCTATCAAATAGCAGGCGAACTTTACCGCTGGGTTGTTGATGAGGTCGATTTTTGCTTCCTTTCCTCCTCTCTTTGTCTCATACTTTTATAGTAATCACAATCTCCTGACTATTTAGCTCTCTTGGACACATTTTGGAAGGCTATTGAGACGTCGCTTCCCTCCACTGATAATCCTATAAGTCTGTTGTAGAAATTTGATAACCCAACCATGGTTTTCAGTTTCTCCTTATTTCTCCCATAAGTTAAATGCCCATCCCATAGCCATACATTCAACTAGCTGGAAAAATAAATATTTTCTAAAAACACAAATTCTGGAAATTTCACAGTGCTGAAAAACAAAAATAAAAACTCAGAAAAATAAATCAGCCACACAGAATTTTGACACGCTGATTTTTGGTCAATATGACCCTGGAAAAACCCCCTACAACTCTTAGGGAAAACCAGTTCGAAAGCTTCCTCTTATTTCTGATATATTTTTGATAAATGCTTTTACAGTGAGAGAGAAATACTCAAATTTTTTTTAGCAAGTAATAAATACAACTTATCTCGTTTTCCATGCTTAACCACTGCCTCAGAAAATGTGTACATAGAAAAATAGAAACAATAATAAATGCTGTACTTTCTCCCTCGTTTTTCGTGCCTAGAAATACAACAATAAATGCTATTGTATGACGTCTTCTTTGCGTACAAAACATCTTCAAATCTTGCTATATGGCCTCGCCTCTAAAGCGTACGGGCTGTAATTCTATGACAGAACAGTGTATGGAAGCGCAGCGATTTACGTACACGGCAACAATAGCGAGGCTATACGGCCTACTTCGAAATGCGTCTACAAAAAAACAACATTCCTCCCTCAAAATCTGTGCCGAAGAGTGTACAATTGCACAGGAATGTGTACCCAAAACACTATATGGAATCTTCCTTGAAAAATGTGCCAAAGCTGCCTTGAACTATGTGCTCAACCCTACTATATGGATTTGCTTGTAGTGCTACCTCGGTATGCGTACGGGGGATTCACATTCTCCTTCTTCTCAACTGCCTCAATCTCCTTTGCTCTCTTTTTATAGCTATGATAACATGAAAAGAATGAATGACCTTTTCCCTCCTTTTCCCCCTTTAACCTAAACCTAAGTGACTTTTGGAGAATCCTTAAATCCAATGGTTGAGATAGCTTTAGATCTAGGGCTGAGATTAAATGCTTATTTAAATCTCACTTTATATTTTTTAATTCACCCCACTTTAATAAAGACCCTCTTAGTCATTTATTTCCAAAGTCACTTTTCACTTTCTAATTTCACATTGACTTTATTAAAGTCACTTTAAAATTAGACTTAGTAACTTTATCACTTAAAGTCACTTTTAAATTAGATTTGACTTTATAACTTTATAAAGTCACTTTAGGAAAAAAATTAAATTCTTTTGGACACTTTTCCCTAGGCCAAAGATCAAAGCCTTAGGGAACCACCTGTCCTCCGGTAACCAAATTTCAACACTCCCTCTTACCGAGGAAGGTGTTCCTCACCACACCCATCTTGTCTCTGAAGTAGACATGCTTGCCCCATGGTAAGACTTTGGTAAGAATATCTGCAACCTGCTCATCAGTGGGAATATACTCAAGCTTCACAGCTCCTTTCTGAACATAGTCTCTGATGAAATGATATTTGATCCCGATATGCTTTGACCTGTCATGAAATACTGGATTCTCCATGAGTTTAATGCAACTCTGATTATCACAGTAAATCACTGAAGGTCTCAACGGCTAACCAAATAAGCCAAACAACATCTTGCGAAGCCAGATGGCCTCACAACTAGCTAGACTGGCTGCCATATACTCTGCTTCCGCTGAACTCAATGCTACTGACTGCTGCTTTCGGCTGAACCATGACACAACTGCCGAACCCAACCCAAAACAGCACACTGAAGTGCTCTTCCTATCAGAAGCACAACCTGCCCAATCAGAATCAGTGTAACCTGCCAATCTCACTCCATCCCCCTGCCTGTAGTCCAGACCATAATCCACTGTCCCCTACAAGTACCGCAAAATGTGTTTTGCAGCCACCCAGTGAACCTTCCTAGGCTCACACATAAACTGACTCATCGTGTTGACTGCAAAACAAATATCTGGCCTAGTGTTGACCAAATACATTAAGGAACCAATCAGCTGTCTGTACAATGTGGGATCCACCAACTCGGAATCCGAAGCATGAAGCTTCTTCCAGTTGGTGATCATCGGTGTTGACATGGGTCTACAATCCTCCATGTGGAATCTGCCAAGGATGTCCACAATATACTTCCCCTGCCCCAGGAAGAAATGCCCCTCCTCCTGCCACACCTCCAAACCCAAAAAGTAATGCATCAAGCCAATTTCCTTCATCTCAAACTCCGACGCAAGATCTCTCTTGCAGTGCTCTATGAGTCTCTCTGCACCCGTAATGACCAAGTCATCCACATACAGCACCAGAATGAGAGGCTCCTCACCTATCACAATGAAGTATAGGTTCGGATCTGCATCACTCTTTGTGAAACCCATCTCCTGCAAGTATGTATCTATCTTGGAGTACCAAGCTCTAGGAGCTTGCTTCAGGCCATAAAGGGCCTTCTTCAGTCTGCACATATGGGACTCATTCCCATGCACCTCAAAGCCCTATGGCTGCTCAATGTACACCTCCTTCTGTATGAAGCCATTAAGAAATGCGGCCTTCACATCCATCTGGTGGATCTTCCAACCCATCTCTACTACTATCGATATGATGGAGTGAATTGAAGTATATCGAGCCACGGGAGCGAAGGTCTCCTCATAATCAACTTCCTCTACCTGGGAGAACCCTCTAGCCACAAACCTTGCTTTGAATTTCTCAATGTTGCCATATGCAGCATGTTTTACCTTGTAAAGCCATCTGGAAGTAACCACGGATTTTCCCTCAGGCCTCGGCACCACCTCACAGACATCATTCTTCATGATAGAAGAATACTCCTCCTGCATGGCCTCTCTCTAGACCTGCTGGCTAGCTTCCTCCTCATAGCTAGAAGGCTCAGAGTCAACGATGTTGGCAACCATTGCCATATAGCTACAGAACCTATTAGGTGGTCTGCTCTCTTTGACCGACCTCTTAGGCCTAGCAACAGATGTGGCCTCTCTCAAGGTATCCTGAAGCCACTTGGGCTTCCTCTTCCCTGAGCACACTTCTCCCACCGGAGAATGAAACTCCTCCTCCTCCTCAAGAGCCTGAACTCCTGACTGTCTATCTAATGTCCTCCTGCCTGAACCTAAGCCTGTAGATGCTGAAGTACCGTGTGAACTATCCATCAGTGGACTCCCTAGTGAACTTCTCTGCGGACTGCTCTACATGCTGCTCGAAGCACCACCCCTCTAACTCTGCGAGCCACTACTCACTGATGGACCTGACACCATAATCGATGTACCTCCGGATCCTCCTAATCCCTGCCCACTGGATCCCTGCGACTGACTTAGCTGCTCCTGAGGGTCTGGCTGATCCAGATACTCTGTCTCCCGTTACCTCCTGAAAGCCCTGTCCTCCTCGAATTTCACATCCCTCCTGACAACAACTCTCCTCTGTGCAGGAATATAAATCCAAAAGGCTTTTGATGTCTCACTGTAGCCGACAAAGATACCCTTCTCTGCGGTGCGCTCTAGCTTGGTCCTCTTCTCCTTGGGTACGTAGGAGTATGCAATACACCCAAAGATATGAAGGTGACCAATATCAGGCTTCTTCCCAGAAAAAGCCTTCTCCGGAGTCGCATGCCCCAAAGCACGATGCAGACTCCTGTTCTGCAAATATACATCAGTTTTGCAAGCCTCTGCCCACAAAAACAATGGTAACCCTTGATCATGTAACATGGATTTGGCAGCCCCAACGATGGATCTGTTCTTCCTCTCCGCAACCCCGTTCTGCTGGGGGTTGTAAGGAACTGTGAACTCCCTCCTAATGCCTGCCTCCGCACAATAATCAATAAACTCACCAAGAGTGTACTCTCCTGCATTGTCTGACCTCAGGGACTTGATCTTCCGACCTGTCTGAGTCTCCACAAGAGCTCTAAACTCCTGAAACCGCTTGAAGACCTCACTCTTGGTCTTCAAGAAATAAATCTAGGTCCTCCTAGAGTGATCATCAATGAATAAAACATAATACTCATATCCACTCAAGGAAACATGAGACATCCGACCACTCACATCGGAATGAATCAAATCAAGTATCCCAGTCGCTCTGTTGTCACTGCTGGGAAAAGGGGATTTGGCAAACTTGCCCATCGCACATCCTCTGCAAGTATCAAAGTGATCAGTACTAAAATCTGGCACACCTGTAGTGATCTCCCGCAATGTCCTCAAGGCTCCATGATACATGTGCCCCATCCTGCGGTGCCAAATCTCACACAGCTCTGAACTACTAGCTCTGCTGCCGGTACTACTACTCAATGCCAAAAGGGGCTGAAATGCAAACTTGTACACCTTTGCATGGCGTACACCAATCACTCTAGCTGACAAAGCTGGAGTGCCCATGGGATATATCAACACCTGTTCTCTCCTGAACAATATCTCATATTCTTTATCCTCCAATGCTGAGACATATATGAGGTTCTTCCTCATCCCTGACACATATAGAACATATGACACCTTCAAGGGAGGTTTGGGTTCCCTATCAAATGTCAATGTCCCTACACCGACTGCTCTAACAACATTGTCATCTCCGAGTACTACCTCTCTATCAGTGCCACTCTCTAAAAACTCTAAGAAGTACTTACGGACTCCTGTCATATGACGTGAAGCCCCATTATCAACATACCAGACACCTGAAGATGCTCCATTAGTGGAGGGAAATGCACACTCCCTCTCAACCTCTGTGATAGGTGATCCTGCACTAGTGGACTCACAAGCAATGAACCCAAGCTCCCGGTCAAAGTTATCCGTAAAGTCCTTTTATCTCTGCTGATGCTGCCATGCTCTGGTTCTTTCCCTTCTTCTTCTTCTCCTGACACACAATTGCATAATGTCCCATCTTTTGACAATTCCAACACTTCACCTTGGAATAGTTATTCTGCATGTTCCCCTGTTTACCTTTACCTTTGCCTTTGCCCCCACCAACACTTGTGGAAGCTTGCTTCTTTCCCTTGCCTTTCTTGCTTCCTGCCAACAATGCTACATCCTCATCCTGCTCAACTGGTTTGGCTGCCCCAAGCTGGCTCTTTCTGATTTCTGTCTGTATGCAATCATCCCAGAACCTCTCCCAAGAGGGAAGGGTCTCACATGCACAAACCCCATCAACAAAGTTCAGCCATGAACTGGGAAGGCCATTCACTGTAATCCGCACCAACTCAGTGGGTGGAATGACCTCTCCAACTGCTGCCAATGCATCTCTCACATTAGTAATCTTTGTGAGATATCCAGCTGCACTATCAGTCTTACCCATCTTAATGGTCTTCAGCTTCTCCCTTAGGACCATTTTCCTGTTCTCATTGGTACTCTGGTAGAGATTGGTCAATGTTGTCCACATCTCATGAGCATATCTCTTTCCTCTCACATGAGGAATGCAATGGTCTTTGATTCCATCTAGAATCAGTCTCTCACCCTTGTTATTCTTTTTATTAAAGGCTGCCAACTGAACAGCATCAGTAGGCACATTAACAGGGTTATGTACGGTATGCACCATGATATCACAGACTTCTGCCTCCTCAAAGATGCTCTGCATTCTCTCCTTCCATACACTGTAATTACTATGTCCATCCAACCTATCCTCCACCCTCAAGCCCAAAGACATGCTTGTTGTCCTAATAAACTGAAAATAACACTACTATAGTAAATGTATTGTTTTCTGTGTGAAAAATCAGCTTGCTGTTATTTTTCTTCTTGTTGTCCCAAACTGCACTTTTCAGCAAAATAGCTCCGATACCATGTAGAAATTTGATAACCCAACCCCGGTTTTCAGTTTCTCCTTATTTCTCCCATATAGTTAAATCCCTATTCCCATAGCCATACATTCAACAAGCTGGAAAAATAAATATTTTCTGAAAACACTAATTCTGGAAATTTCACAATGCTGAAATACAGAAATTAAAACTCAGAAAATAAATCAGCCACACACAGAATTTTGACACGCTGATTTTTGGTCAACTTGACCATGGAAAAACCCCCTAAAACTCTTGGAGAAAACCAGTTCGAAAGCTCTTCTTATTTCTGATAAACTTTTACAGTGAGACAAAAATTATAGCAAAAAATTCCAGCAACTTAACAAATGTACTTATCTCGATTTCCGTGCTTATACACTGCCTTCGAAAATGTGCCAAACAATAAACTAACAAAACAGAAATTTACAGCATTTAAAACAGTATTAAATGCTGACTGCCTTTCTTGATTTTTGTGCCCAGTTGTACAGTCGTACTGTTGTACGAACTATACGAAATACACAGCAACACCTCCTCGATTTCCGTGCCTCCTTCTGCCTCGCAAATAGTGCTAAAGTTGTTGTACGGCTTCTGTACGGATTTACTCAAAATCTATGCCACCAAACAATAGTCTCTCCCCTCGATTTTCGTGCCCAGAATCTGCCCAGAAAATCCTGTTGAAACTGCTATATAGATTTCTTGAAAATTGTGCCTCCTTCCTCGAAAAATGTGCCACACTCTTGTTGTACGGATTTCTGCCTTGGGAACCGTGCCTCTTTACTGCTATACGGATTTGCTGAAGTCTCTAGTTGCTACCCCCCTCCTCCTCACTGCTCAGAAATTTCTCCTTTGCTTTCTCTCCTCTCTCAATCTGCTCATGAAAGAATTAATGACCTTTTCCCTCATTTTCCTCCTTTAACCTAACCCTAAGTGACTTTTGGGGAATCCCTAAATCCAATGGCTGAGATAGCTTTAGATCTAGGGCTGAGATTAAATGCTCATTTAAATCTCACTTTCTATTTTTTAATTCACCCCACTTTAATAAAAACCCACTTAGTCATTTATTTCCAAAGTCACTTTTCACTTTCTAATTTCACATTGACTTTATTAAAGTCACTTTAAAATTAGACTTAGTAACTTTATCACTTAAAGTCACTTTTAAATTAGATTTGACTTTATAACTTTATAAAGTCACTTTAGGAGAAAAATTAAATTCTTTTTGGACACTTTTCCCTAGGCCAAAGATCAAAGCCTTTGGGAACCACTTGTCCTCCGGTAACCAAATTTCAACATCTGTGGATGTCCTCTGCATGAATTGGGATCTCCCTCTCAAGCCATAATGATCCGTTCTGAATTTTGCTCATCAGAAACTTTGTACAATACATTGTTGCTCCCGTCGTTCCAAATACCGAGAAGCTCCTGAGGTGCAGGATAGTCGACGTCTGAATACCTCTGAATTCTGGGTTCATCCTTCCTGCTTCACCTCCTCTCTCCGTTGCATAATTCTCGATGTAAACCTGTCTTTTCATGGCTAGAAACTGGTATGAGTCTGTGAAGTCTGTATCTATCAGCGAGGCATTATCGTATTTGCCTATCAACGATTCTATCCTTTGAATTCTTGCATCAAGCTCGAGCTAGATGACTGAGGTTGTTATCTTTGTCATCTTCTTCCTTCTGCTGTATACTTGAATTGTTGTTGTTGTTTTGCTGCTGTGAACTTCTGCTACTGGTTTGCTGTTTCAAACTTTTGCTACTGATTGCATGCCTTGAACTTCTGCTACTGAAATCGTGCTTGTTCTTGTAGCCGTTTTTGTTTTTGCTAACTCGGAATTTTCTGGCATTCTAGTGCTTTCTTCTTTCATGTGGGTTAAGTAATGTCACTGGCACGAATGAGGTTGATATGACCCCATAACTAATTAATTCTTGTTGTCTTTCCTGCGACTATAATCGTGTGATTAATTACCGTGGTGAGGTGTATTCTAATAGCGCTGATGCTGGCTTCGGGAGTCGGTTAGACATGATGGGTAATAATTATGGCTTAATATGGAAATTTTATTACGGTATGGGGGTTACTAATTACGACAGTTGTTTTTCAAATTCGGGTGATGCTACAGACTGACAACGGTATGATGGGTCATTATGAGTGAATGATATTTGGCACACTTAGGCTATCTGACATTGTAGACTCTCCCCCCCCGACCACAATTGGTTGCGATGTAGTCTCCACATCGCAACAAGGAAGTTTGCTGCTATGTGGAATGGTGTGGGCTTCTTACTCTAATGGGCTGACAAAGCTCAAAATATAATAATTCTATGTCTCATCTCGGTTGCGAGAGAGTTATTGACTCTATCTATGCTACTCTACTTTATTGACTGCTCTCGGGTGCGAGAGTTATTAAATTTTTTTTTGTGGTGCTTACTCATGATAGGGTTTCAGGCGTGCGCCATTCACCCATCCTTGAATTACTTGTTAGTCTAGTTGTGCAAGTCTGACCGCGCCTAAGTCTTTAATCTCTATGACATGGTACGGTCCCATCTAGTGCATTTTGAGTTTTCCTGGGAACCTCTGGAATTTGCTGTCGTAGAGCAAGACTTTTCCGCCAATAGTGAATGTTTTGTGCTTGATGTGATGGTCATGCCAGGTTTTTTGTCTCTCTTTCTGTACTGATTGATGGAAATCCGCCAAAAATCTATCTTTTTCAAGCTCCTGCAGTTCATGGAGTCATGCAATGATGGAGTCTTCATCTGTCATATGTGTTGTTGAGGCAATTAAGACACTTGGTATTATAAACTCAGCTGGTATTACTGCCTCTTTTCCGTATATCAACTGGAATGGAGTCTGATTATGCAATCTCTTTATGGTTGTCTTGTATTCCCACAATGTGGCTGGTATCCTTTCATCCCAGTCATCGTTATTGAGACTTTTGTAGTCTACACATACTCTAATTTATGATTTCTCCTTTTTACTTTGTATTACAATTGGGCTGACCCATTCTGCTTCCTGAACTGGAAAAATCAAGCCTGCCTTCAGCATTTTGTCTATTTCTTCTTTAACCTTTTTTTTTACTCTCGGATTCAGGCGATAAGGCCTATGTTTTACTGGCCTCGCTTCTAGTTTTAAGACTATGCGCATTTCCCCCAGATCTCCTTTGATTCCTTTGAGCTCTGCCACTAAATATGGGAACAAGTCTTCGTACTCGTGTAGCAGGTCAAAGATTTCCTTTGTTGTCTCTGTATCCCAATAATCTCTGATAGATGCAATCTTGGGCTTCTCTGTGCTTCCGATATTCTGCTTCTTTTTCTTCAAAGGTAGCAGGTGTAATCCCTCTGTAGTAGGTTCTTCTTGTATTTCTCGTTCTCCCTCCTTCTCTTTGAAGTATAGATGTCGAAGATTCTCTAAATCGTCATCGTCTATTTTCCGATATATCCTTTTACATGCTACTGATTCTTCGACTTTCTGCTCTGATAAAAGTATCTCTTCATCCTGCTGAAGCTCTGGAAAGAAAATTTCTTTTTTAATTGCTTGAAGGGAATTTGTAACTTTTTCTGTATCCCCTTTGAAAGAAAAACATTGCGTGAATGCTGCCGCCACTGTTTCCCAGGTACCAGTTTCTCTCTTCTTCTCTTCTGTCAGGTACCAAGCCTATGGAATAGTGTCCAATGAATTTATAAAGTTGTGTGCCCATAGAGATTCTGGGCATCCCTCTTTTCTCCACTCACCTTTGCAACTTCTTAGATGTGCTATTGGGTCAGAATTTCCTTGGTACTTCTCTCTGAATTGCGGTCCTAAAGCTTCATGGAATTTGGTTCTTAATGCTCTAGCAACATCTTCCCATCGCGAAAGAGAGTTGCGATGGGTATCCCACCACCTTGCAGACGTGGATTGCAGTGATATGTCCATAAGAGGAACTCTATGTTCTACTGGTACCTTTTCTTCTAAATTGGTAATGAATGTATTCACAGTATACATATTTGAGAGAATAGGATATCCTCTTACCTCTGTACAATTCCAGTTGACTCTTCGAATATTAGCGCACCTTCTGGTGTTGATTTCATATCCTCCCTATTGCCAATCATCCCATGCGACTTCGGACCCTAAGTCAGAACTCTAAACGCTTCTCCAGCTCATGGTCCCTCCTGCTGTAGGATCAATGTAATCCTCGTTGCTCCCTGCCGTCATTTGGTAGAGTTGATCTAGAAGCTGTGCATCTTCTCTGTTGTCAATAGTCTCTGTGTATTGGGGTCCTTGATATGGGTCCAATGGTTGAACTACTCTGACCTCGCCATCTTTGAATATCATTAATTCCTTTTTTAGATCAATCACTGCATAATTCTCAAAGCAGGATAGGGATCCTTGTCTCCCATGATATCTATTACTTCAAAGTCTGTTTAGAATTTTACTCCCGCGACATCAACTTCGACTTCCTCCAGCCTTCCTATTGGTACAATACAGTATTGATTACATTCTGAGTTGTATTGGCGAATATGTCAGCTTTGGTTTTCCCAGTGCTTCCCATGTCTTTCGTGGCAGGATGTTGACATCTGATCCGAGACCAAGCATTGTATCTCTCATTTGAAATCCCGCGACCTAGGTGTTTACACGAAACTCCTTTCCTGTTCTTCTCTTGTTCCTTTTCACCCTTCTTATGTACTTTTTTGTTGTATTCCTCGAGTCTCAAGGTTCTGCATTTCCTTGCACTACCAATTCTAAATTTTTCTTTAGTTGTTCCAGCATTGGTCCATTGTTTACAATTTTCAGGAATAGTCGGAACCATTCCTCCATCGGTGTACTTGTATGGATTCCCTTCTCTCTTTCGCCAGATTGTTTTGGAAGTTCTATTCTTTGATGTCTTTCCATCTGGGAAAATGTTTCTATTGCATCTTTAAAATATTGCTTCTGTCGATCTGGGTTAAAGGCTTTCTTTGGGGATGCAGGTCTGATTAGCTTTACTGGGTCCATGTCCCATGCATCCTCTCCTATTTTCTTCCCTCCCCGCGTTACTATAGCTACAATTTGCATGGGCTGGGCCTCTACTATTCTTGGTTCTGCGTTAAGTAGGTTAGCTCCCCTTTGTTTGGCTCTTTCTTCCCACCTCTTAATCAGTTCTAGGTAGTCTTCGGTTGCATGTGCATTAACTCTGCATTGAGAGCACCATGGTCTCCTGGGTAGCGAACATTCCCTCGCTTACACGCCCTTCCTGATCGCAGTTATAACATCTTACTGGTCCTCTTCCTCCAGTTTTGCTACCTCTCATTCCTCCTCCTTGCCCCCTTGGAGTTTCATTTACTCTATAAGATGGCCTGTCTAACCTTTCCGCCAATGCATCAAGAGCTCTGCATTGCTCCGTATTATGGGTTGTAGATGCACAAAATTCACAGTAGACGTTGTTTGGAACATTAGAATATTTTTGCAGAATTTGACACAATCGTGGAGGATGACCAATACCTTTGCATATTTCGTAGCATTCGGTTGCTGTCTAATTCTGTTGATTGGGGAATACCGGAAAGTGGGGTTGCGGTTGGTATAGTCCTTGAGTATTTATACGCATGACTCCGGTAGGTAGAGCCCCTTGTGCTCCGACGCCAGAACGTTACGTGGCAACGTGTCCTTCCATTAAGCAATGTGTGCACCACACGTTGGGTCGTGCAAGTCGTATTGGTTGAATGTCCTTCAATTTCTCCGTTAAACTGGCTATTTGATGTTGTAGCCCCAGTATGGATGGATCTTGTACCGCTGCTCCCCTTCTGAATCCCTGCAGATACCCCGCCATAGCTTCTATCTTCATGGCCTGCTCGAGAGCATCTTGAAGGGTATCAATCTTCTGTTGCGTCAGCAACGTCCTTGTCAACGGTAGGAGTGTTTTGATGAACCAATCCCGCTGGTGATTTGGATCGATTGGGTAACTGAGCTTTCCAATCGCATCCCTAAATCTTCTCATCAAATCCCAGGCTATTTCTCCTTCCCATTGCTTGATTTCCCATAGCTTAGACAATCCCTGCTGATTTGTCTGAGGGAATTTGAATTCTTGAACAAATTCTTTCTTGTTTATTGCAGGGTTCGGGTGTGCTTCTGACCACTTAATGAACCAGCGCAAAGCTCTTTCTCTCAGTGTGGTTTGGAACTCAATCAACTTGACGACATCCGGTGTTTGTCGAGCCCTCCAAATTGCTTCGCAGATGTACCATTGCTGTTCTACATCGTCGTTCCCTTTCCTAGAAAATTATGGATATCGGGTGAATGATCCCGCCATCTTCCCTTGTGTTGGTGGTACTAAAATAAAACCTCTGCTTCCCGGATGAGAGATTGTAATATTAGCACTATTTCTAGTAGATATCTATACTGTGGATTTAGTACTACTCAACTTGCTAAACTCCCGTAACTTAAACAAAGAACCTGTTAGGTGGATGATAGAGTGCCAGGGGAAGGTTAGGAACAGTGCTACTTGAAACTTGGGGAATAGGATTACCTTGCGTTATGGGTGTCGACCTCTCTTGGAATAGTTGCTCCATCGCAACATGTAGCTCCACATCAGACTCCTCCTCGGGGCGCGCGTCCTCCTCATTGGACTTTTCTCCCTTTTCTCTTAGGGCTGGGCTCCTATAGACTTGTCTTACTTCCTTAATAGTCCCTCCTATTCCTTGGGATCCCATCTGACCTTCTTTCTCCTCTGTCATTTGCCGCGCCTTTTACTTGTTCTGTCGATTCTTCTCCTGCTTCTCGAGCTCTTTCATTGCCCTTTCCCACCACTTCTCAGCAATCTGCGCCCTCCGATGTGCTCTCCACTCTCTCAACCTACTGGAGGTTCCGGCATCCATATCCCTATTCCCCCTTTTCCCTTACTCGTAGCATCTTTCCCTCAACTCCTTCCCCCAGTACTGGAGGTTTAGCTCTCCATATCAGGGTTTTGGAAGGACATCAGGCCCTCGCCCACCATTAGAGCTTTAATCCACAACGAGATCTCTTTCAACAGTTCTCCCTGCAACCCATATCTAAATATGTCTTCGGCTTTTGTGAAAGATTGGTAATACTCGACTGCAAATTCTACAATGTACCCTTCCAAGGTAGACTGTACCCAAAAATCTATTGAACGGGTTAGATCTGTATTTAAGTGATGGAGTGTGACTAGATCTGTGTGCGTCCAAGTGCGACAGACTCTGCGTGATCCTCCTGGGAGTGACTTGATCCGAAGTCTCCGCAACCAGTTGTAAAGCTCTTCGGGAAACTTTCCCCAGAAAATTTCGTATATGTCACTCGCAGATTCAGAAAACAGGACTCTATCTTTAATAGTCTTCTCCCGTTGCTGCCAAAGTTCTGCTTGTTGCGATATAAACTAATCTATGTGCTTGTACCACAAGTCTCGTAGTTCCTTCTCACAGATCCTAGATACCATGATCTAGCTTCTAAATAAGTCTTCAGGTCCTGACAACGAAACCATTTGTTGGCGAAAAAGGAGATCCTTGACCAAGACCCAGGTTCAAGTTTTGAGGCCAACAAGGTTTCCACAATAGTCTAGAACAATGCCGGCATTTTCACCCTGCTCAAGGGAGTAGGGCATCTCACCTGAGGCGTGCCGTGACCTTAATAAGATTAGAAGCTAAAGCATTGGTAGAAATGACAGATATGAACACAAACAATAGCTATGAGGATGTAGAAGCCACGTATGTATCTCAACTCTAAGAAGGAGCTATCATTCACCAGGACATGTTCAGAGCGCTAAATAAAAATTTAAATTAGGCATACATTCATCATAAGCAAGTAACCATCAATCAACTCATGATATCACACACAGCAACAACCCGATTTCATTAACTATATCAAAACAACATACATGTGCTCTTCAGAGTCTATTACAATTCAGATTAGTACAAAAGACTTCTCACAGAGCTCTCCTAAGGTTCTGCTTCTCCTTGGCCTCTCGCCGAACTGACTAACTCTCTAACTCCCTAGCCAAACTAGCAAATTGACTGACTGCCTACCTATTTGTTTCTCGCCGACTGACACTGCCAGTCCTTGCTTCTTTCTCTCTCTGCTGCTTCCCGCTTCTTCTTTATCACTAAGAGTTCTACTGATTGTTCTTGTCTCCCTTCTTTGCCATTTTCTCTGTTCTCTGCCAATGTCACGCCACCCATCTTTTGGCTTTCCGTAACCGTGACAGCTCCCTACCTTCCTTGATTGTGTTCTGCCACCTGTCCTCTAGCTTTCCGCAATCGTGACAGCTCCCTGCCTCTCTTGGTTGCGCTCCGCCACCTGTCCTCCACCTCTCCGTAACTCAAAACTGTTCTATCCCAAAAACAAAGGCCCCAACAACATATTGCAAACATCTTCACCAAAGCGCTTGGAAGAGAAAAGTTTCAAAGATTCAGAATGATGCTTGCACCCACCTGTAACACCCTCATCCCACATCTACCCAAGTAACCGACCAACTGGAGTAAATATGTGATGAGAGGCCACTATAATGGGATTCAACCTCTTAGGTGCCCTTACAAAGGTGGAATCAATGGACACACATCAAACGAACCTTCCACATCAGTAACAAAACTCCCAGGAGCCATCCCAACCACTTAGGTAAGCAACCCGTGGGTCCCACTAATTTTTTAGACCATTTAACCCCTGGACGCTCTGTTGATATGGACAAGGGTGCGTCTGGGAGGCTCTGGATGCTCCCACAGCATGGGCACTCATGCATCTAGGGATTATTTTCCTTAGGCCTGTGCTAGCGTCCCTGGGATTTGATCCACTTTTTTAGGCCCAGAGCCGAGAAAACCATGACACTTTCAGAAATGAAATGTAACAGCGGAATAACGATGCAAAAGAAAACACTTGAACAAGGACTTGATTGGACCCCTACTAGCCATGACAGATATTTCGTCAAACATGTCACAAATATGTAATCTACAGGTTTAAATAATAGATCTGAGCATAGGGGTCTCATACTTATCTGAGAAATGCTAAGAAGCATTGTTGCCTCATCACATTAACTGCATTACCATCTAATTGGGCACAGATACATTGTTCATTCATTTAAAAATCAAAACATGATGAGAGTCATACATCATCACCATCATAAAACACATTCCTAACCAGCATATAAACAACAGAAATGACGAGCACATAATATCCATCCAATCAACTTAATAACAAACATATTTACCCATCAATACAAGAGGAAAATAGCTTATTGCCATAAGAAAAATGCAACCAAGTATGGGACTTCCACGTTCCACCTGACCATATAAATGGCTGAGCCAAATCTCTTTTCAGCCAGTCACCCCCGTGCCATATTCCAAGCATGAATAGGGGATCTTATAAAACTCATCAATAAAAATCGAACCAGGGCTTCCAAAGGCCAAACCACCTCAACCCTCAACCAGTGATTCCACCTCACGGTCGGACATCACAACCATCACCATATTAGTCTCCACCCAAGATGTCCAAGGCTCCAGAGCGTTTGTTCCAACCAAGGCTCCAGGACTAGTAACTCAACCAATAGCTGCTGCCGAGCTCCAAAGCGTTTGTCCAACCAAGGCTCCAAGACCAGTAACTCAACCCACCAAGGGCTCTAGAGCATTTGTCCGTCCAAGGCTCAAGGACTAGTAACTCAACCCAAGCTGTTACAGGGCTCCAGAGCGTTTGTCCAACCAAGTCTCTAGGAACTAGTAACTCAACCCAAAGCTAAAGGAATATGAGAACCAACCAGAAAAACAAACAATGAAATGAACCCACAACAACATGGATATCTAGGAAATGGCAAGGCTAGGCAAATCCACTGTCAATCCAGGCAATCCTCCATGCCAATGATAGATCATGACCAAGAAACCACATGCATATGCAATGCAAGCCAAAACTAGCAAGGAAACCATATATGTAACTCAATACCTGCAAAGCAATCTAACTGTAGCCGATGGTCTCGATGCCCTCTTGTGCTTTCCTGCCTTTCCTTTTCCTTCTTGCTCCAAATCCAAAGTATTTCACCCTCCTCCAAGAGTTCTCCAAGAAAACTCTAAGTTTCCAAGAGTATGAGAGAGAGAATAGAATGAGAGCTCCACCATAGAACTGAGAAAAGGTTTGAGCAAAAGCTTGCCAACTGATCCTCAGAAGCCTTTTTATCAGTGAGGCCTCTAATTTCTTCATTTTCCATTATTTTCCTTCACTTTCCTCCTCACATGCAACTTGTGACCTTTCACCTCCCTTTTCTCCTATTTTTCATTATTTTCATAAATAATGCCAAATAATGCCTCATTCCTTTCCAAAGACTTAGCCATTGCCTTTTCCAATTTCCTTTAGCCATAATAATCGAAATGAAAACCCACTAGGATGTTTTTCCCACCATTTAGCTTTGAATACGTGTCCCATAACCTTGGTATTATATATATATATTTTTTACAAGGATTTTTAACCAGCACTATTACAAAACCCTCCCCCTTGGGGGAACATTGTCCTTAGTGTTCAATGACACCTACAAACCAACAACTGCTAAAAAATAGCATACTGCCTATGGAGTTTTATAACACAACTCGTTGCAGTATTTACAATGACCACTATTGAAACATGACAAACATACTGTTTACTGGAGCTTTATAACACAACTCATTACGATATTTACAATAACAACCACATTTGCTTCAACCAACAAATAATCATACTGTCTATGGAGATTTATAGATCCAATTGAATACAGTATTTACAATAATATACACATATACTCATTTGTTCAACCAGAAAATAGAGGTATACGATGCCCATATCAGCAACAAGGGAATCTAGAGACTCACACCTCCACCCTCAAAGTAATACTAGGATTCACCTCCTTCCTAGGAAGTCCAGAATCCACTACCAAAGTCAAATTTGCATCTAATGTCCAGCGCTACAATCTTGCATTGTTGTCTTCTTAATGAACAGTTACTGACTCATTGTTCCAGGGTGCACTGTCAATGTGCATCTGATTCCATCTGGCATTGCTAATGACCAAAACAAATCCACCCCTGACCTTCCCTTCTCTGCTACACAGTCTCTCGGGAAATCCGATCACCCCCTTACGTGCAGTCACACACCTCCCTATTGACATGGTTTGCATCGGATGTGCTCTAAGTCGTAAAATTTGCAGGCAGGCTTAGGCACATGTATTCCAAAGAATCCGAAAATCGTTTTTGAAAATTCCACTCAGAGTGTTTTATTAAAATAATTAATTATTTTTAATGGGACCTTAAGTCTAAACTTAGGAAATTAAAATAATTAAAGGGTATTAATAAAACAAAGTGTGAATCTTCTAGAGAAGACGAAGATCAATTCAAAAGTTAATCTTAGCTGTTGATTAACGATTTAATCTCGATTGTTGAAGTCTCAACGAGAAGATCATGGACCATTTGGAAGATACATTGGAATTCTTTAGTGAGCAGTGCTCAGAGAGAAAATCGATCGAGAAGATTTTAGCAGAGAGGGGCAGAGATAATTATTGGTTGGAGGTTTTCCTGAGCGAGGGAATACACTGCAGAGAATATAGAGAGCAGTACGCAAAGGGGCAACTTAGTAGCTACTTAGAGCTAGCAAAGGCAGCGCAGTAGCCTTGAGGAAGTCCGTGATTCCGCTGAGGATCAGTCAGATCCAGTGCCAGAGAGCCGGGGTGTGAGACCGGGAGGCTAGAGGGTCAGATCCAGCCAACAAAAGAACCACCCAATAGTAGTGATGCAGTCCCCATGCAGAGTGATGCATAGACTGCGTACAGGCAGTGGAGGGCTTGTCAATTCGGGGTTTGGCCAGTTTGGGCTACCAGTGTAGGTGTGTGAGGTAATCTCACTAGCTCTTTATTAGTCAGATTCTCTGTGAGGATATCTAGCAAGTCATCCTAGATTTTATTCAGAAAATTACTGCATAATAAACAAACCCTTAACTACTGCACTGGTTTTCCTGCATTGGGTTTTTCCGAGGACATTAGTCCAAAAAAAACGGTGTAATGTGTCTCTGATTTATTTTTTCTTAGATCTTGTTTCCACACATTTATTTTCCGTAGTTTAATTTTGTGAAGGCTGTAGTGTATGGGTTTCAGTAATTACCATAGAAAATAGTAAATAATTTGTTCAAGTAATTAACAAGTAGAAGATTTATCATCACTTGCTGTAGTAGGATTCCATATCTTGGAATTTTCACATAGTATCAGAGCTTGTTTAGCAGTGCAGGAGGAGCAAGAGAGCAGATCCAGTAGATCCAGCGTTGAAGAAGAATTTGGGGATCAAAGAGTTGTGTAAGCAGCAGATTGATCTCCCCATTGATTATGCAATCCAAGCCAGGAGGGCTAGATCTGCAAGGAAATCTCTTTCTGAGTGAGCCGACAGAGACATAGGATTTTCCGGTTTGCAGTTGCCAGAGGCAAAGGGAGCAATACGGTAGATTAGCACAGATCGGCAAGTTGGAGGGATGCAATTTCTGCCAGGCAGTGATTGCTGGTGAAGAAAGCGTTAGAAGAAAGTAGTTGAAGACACATTTTGGGATTTCTGACCTCAGAGTGTTTCTTGCCCAAGAAACTATGATTTCCCATGCAAAAGCAGTAGAGTTTGTGAACTATTTGGCTTGCTCCAGTAGGGAGTGCGTAGAGTCAGCTACGTAGAGGGTTAGAGGCAGCAAATCAACAGTGATTGGGTGAGATGGCAGCCAATGGGTTGCGTGACTAGGACAGGTTGTAGGGTGTCTCCAACTACATAATCTGGAAGGCAAGGATCTTCTTCTATATGAACATGACCTCAAGCACTTTATCAATAGTGCACAGGCTAAACCAGTAGATGTCGCACCATTGAGAGCCTTCAAGAAGAACATGGCTAAAGCTAAACGACTGATCCTCGACGGAGTGAAGGATCATATTTTTTCACACATTTTTGGCAAAGGGATAGCCAAGGAAATGCGGGATGCCTTGGCCATGCTATATCAGGGGTCTTCCGAGTAGCGGAAGATGTTTTTGGAGGAGAAGATGTAATATTTCCAATTAGCAGCAGCTAATTGGCAGTATTAATTTTTCTCAGATTTTGCCTTTCTAATGTTTAGTCAGGAAATAAAAGGGGTGATGGGACCCATAACCCAAACATAGGAGAAAATAACTCCCTAAAGTCACTTAGATAAATTCGTATTTCAGCATGGGGCCCAGGGGGCAGCGCAGTGGCAGCGTGGGCCAGGACAGCGCTGTCTAGTGGGGACAGCATGGCCACGAAGGGACAACGCAATTGAGTGGGGCCCAAGTGAGAGCTAGGCTCTCAAGCATAAAAGGAGGGAGAGGCTAACCATTCAATCATTCTATTATGCATGTTTTGATTTTCTTTCTATTAGACATTGAGCACGCTTACGCTGTTTAGCGAAGTCTGCAAGTGTTGTTTAGCACGTGGGTGTCTCCGAGCGGAGATCCCAACCTCAGCCTTAGGGGACTTCGAGTGGCCGCTCAGGTGAGGAGATCTACCATGGTTTTCTAGAGCAAAGCACATAGTACCTTTCAGCCAGGAGCACGCAGTCACTAAGGCAGCGTAGTCGCACTCCGGGAAATTCTGTGATCTTAAGGAGGAGGTAGCACCGAGAGAGAAGGGAGATCAGGGATTTCATCCCAGGAGTGGTGTGAATGGATCAACCCTTCACAAATTGTTAGTATGAATATTTATTCGAAGTGTACGAAAAAAAACCACTTTAGCTACGCATAACTTATAGCCCTAACATCAAATATGGCTGCCAATATCTTCAGATCTGCAGTTAGTTGATCAAGACAAGTGCTGCAAAAATCCAGATCTATGCATAAAGAGACATTAAGCAGTAAAAATAAGGTTTTGCTCCATGTATCCAATAGACAAGACAAGAACAATATTTTTTGAAGAATTTTATATTAATGGAACGTGGGAAGAAAACAGGAAAGGTGTTTCCAATTCTCCTCAATGGGATGGGTTCCTTGAAGTCCTCAACACTTCAGATCTAGAATTTCTCTCTCTTGTTGGTATAGAAAACCCAGACAAACATAGAACTCAAAGGGAGCTCACAAAGAAAATAATGGAGAATGTGACAATGATAATGGCTCAAAGTCGGACCAAGAGCATAGATCCAGAGTGATCTAATGGGAAACAAAAGGTGACAAATGAATGAGAAAACCCTTCTATTTATAACAAAATATTGGGTCATTCTAGATCTTGGTGCATGATTAAAATAATATTAACCAAATCTAGATCCACCTTTTATGGAATATTTTATTATATTTGTTGGAGGGAAAAGGCATTCGACTTGGGTCAAATCCCTTTATTTGTAAATAATAAATAAATAAATGATTTATTTATCATTTTAAGGAAGTGGTTGAATGATAATTAAATAAATAATGATTTATTCAATTATTTATAAATGATTTAGTCAAATTTAACAAGGAATATTATTTAAATAATTATTTCTAGAAAATAATAAGATAAATAAGGATTTATCTAATTAATTTCCTTGTTTTGGGTTAAATATGACCAGGAATAATAATTAAATTACTGTTTAATTAATTATTCCATGAGGAAAACCAAACAAATATAGATTTTTTTAATATTTCCCCTTGGGGTTTCCTGTTTAGACCATAAACAACCTAATAAATGTGTTTTATTAAGTTATTTTACATAGTGAAAACAATTTTACTTAGAGTAAAATTGGTCTTACATGGTGTACTTGGGTCCATCTAATGATAATAGGTTAGATGACCAAAAATTGGTGTAACAGATTGCCCCCCAGCATGCGAGTGTTAGGAGCAAATCGTATGACCGAAGTACGTTGTAAGAACTCAATCACCAGACATTAAAAGGGAAGTCAGAGAGAGGAATGTAAGGTAAACTAATGTGCTGAAGAACTAGACCCTGAGGAGACGAGACTTACAGGTGCGACAAGTCTCTTTTTATGAGTGGGTACCTGTGCTAAAGGCAGTAGGGGAGGCATACCTATGCCCACTGAGACAAAGTACAAAATAATAGTGCGTCCAGTAAACAAGGGACCAAACTATAAAGTACATGCTGGCATAAACATGAGCTAGATAAAAGATATAATGATGAATCCCACATACATGCTGTGCCTAGGATAACAGCCAGGACTTATACAATAATATTTGAGTACATGAGATACAAATACAACCCCAATGCCCCTGTAAACGGGGAAAGGCTTGCAAAATCTGAATGATACATGCAAATCAAAGAGGCGCTGCAAGCGGCTAAGGCCGACCTTATCAAATATATGGAGCTGCATCGAAGGCTGCGATGAAGAGGTCATCCGGGCATGTGGGGGGCTACCTGCAGGGCCACCCCCTCATGAGGGTTGGGACATCTCACACACACCTGGGAATCACCGATATCAGCTACTGCATCACTAAACTATCAAGTATACGGATCTCGATCATGCTGAAAGGAGCTGGAGCTGAAAAAAAATCAAGAAAAAGGGAAATAAGGAGTCCCTTTGCCTAATCCGGGGCACCGAACAAGAGTGGAAGCTGGAACCAAGGTACACCGCCCTCTAGACCTGTCTTCTGGAATGAATGAGCTGATGTCGACAAAAGGAGGTCCGCCATAGGTGAGGCAATAAGAGATCTTCAACTAAGGCACGAGAGAAATTAGTAGAGCGACTGACAGACTGACACCAATGATGATGATGAAATGGGGCGTACTGAGTAGCAAATGGACGACTTCCCTTGTTAAAGCATAAAGGGCATGGATGACCTGGCTGCGACTGACACAATATCATGAGGGATAGGGGACAGTGGGACTAAAGGCCATAATGTGCGACACGAGAGAGGGACCAAGCAATGAAGGATGAAGGACTATAGCGGGATACAAAGGGACTCGGGATAGACGCCATGAATGCGGTGATGACTCAACTTGGATGCTCTAAACAAGGGCGACTCGATGGTGTTGCCACACAGTAAAGGTCCAATGGGAGACCATAAAAACATGAGTACAAGATGGTATCTCATGACGAAAATCAATACGAACAAGGACAAGTATGGAGGCAAAGTGGTGCCCCCAGTACAAGTGTTGTAAGTGAGGAAATCCGATTTGGAGGAGAGGTGAAGAGACCCTTCTTGGACAAAATGTGTCCTGGTAAAGTATCTAATCGTGAAAAACTAACAGATACCCATTTGAGGGCTCGGTGAGAGCTTTCCAACGGTGTAGATGGTTTGTCAAACAGAGCTACGGTTTGGCCGCAGCAAGCGAAATAAAAATCGAGGTTTCTCTTCTAATAAGGCATTTTCCCTCCAAATTCACTCATTTGCTTGTGTAGCTGTGGTGAATGTAGAGAGGAGAGAAGGCCCTAAATCTTGCGGCGATTGTAGCGGACAAACCGATCGTTGGAATCGAGATCCGTCAGTTGCAGGTAAGAGGCCTAATCCTACTCTTTCTTTTTGATGGATTGAAAGTTCAGATTAGGGTCCTAAATCTCAGGAACAACCCCTCCTTCATATTCACGGCTGGGTCGCACTTTTTGGGCCAAAATCTGTGACCTAGGAAGTAGGTTTTGAGCTGAAAAGTGCGACCTATCCCAAGATTTGGCCAAAAAGTGCGACTTGTCAGTTGGAGGTAGTTTCAGTGCTGTTTTGGGGCTGAGATTTGGGTTTTTGTGGTTGGATACAGTTTTTCCTATCGGTATACTAACAAAGATGATGTTTTTGTGCAGATATGGTAGATATATGGATCAACTGGAGAGAGAGAGACCTGGGTACATTACAGTCGGAGATCTAAGGGGATCAGGGTGTCCGTCGTGCATTGGCCAGGTTTGGGGTTCTGAAGTTTGTGGAGAACCCTCTGATGAGAGTTGGAGAGCCCTTGTTGGCCCTGATTGTCAGTTATTGGGATCCAGATCATGAGGTATTTATAGTGCAGGGGCACAAGATCGAGTTGATAGTCCAGGATCTATATTTCTTGACTGGTCTCCCACCACTCGAGATGGTGGGAAATACATAGCTAGTGTTACCGCGGGGGTGTAACATCATGGAGTTTGTAGAGTGACATTGTCGACCAGGCCTCCAAGTCAAAGGGACTCGGATACCAATCGGGGACCTAGAGAGACTAGAGACCCATGTCGTGGCCGCAGCAGTGCTGTGGATCTTGGGCAACCAGGCACTCCATCACATCACTGGAGGGTAGATGATGATTGTGGAGAAAGTGTTGAGTGGGACCTGCTATGGGTGGGCCTAGATGATGTTGGTGTCGCTGAAACGACAGCTGTCACTTTGCAAGCGACAAGTGAACCATGATTGTGCGTATGGGACCTTATTGTGCTCCTTCTTTTTTGAGAAGATCCCGACCTTGCGACCTCGTATATAGCTCCCAGATGGGGGCCCGAGAGAGCCCACGATGCGCCGGTGGGGGCGACTACTGTGCAGAGGAGGAGGGGCGGTCGGATGGGTGTTCCGACCCGAGTTCTTTGCCCATTGGGATCAGATGCCGTTGTACATAGACGACTATCCTTATAGTGGGATGAGTTATTGTGCGGATCCGGACTTGCCACTTCCGCCTGGTTGAGTATGGGGGCCCAATGGTAAGTGACGAGTGACTAATAATTTATGTGCATGTTAAAGTTTCTGAATAGTATATATGGTACTGATTCGTGTACTTTTGGTATGCAGATATAGCTCCGGTAAAACCGGTCAGATATATGGGACGACCTGCAGTATCAAGAGCTGCAGGCCCTAGTGGATCGAGAGTAGCACAGAATGAGGATGCGGCCGCCCTCCTGGAGGACATCCGTCGTAGATGTGAGAGGTTGTTGACCGGTGTTTCAGAGCGTGGTTGGCAAGACTTAGACGACCAGTACATAGAGCCATGTATTGGTCTACCCTCGGAATGGCTAGGTGTCATGTGGCGCATGGCGATGGCCGGTCAGGGGATGCGCGATCTACAAGCTGCGAGAGCAGAGCCATAGGCTCAGGATCCTCCAGATAGTGATTAGGTGTGGGGCATGTGGTGCCCCCTAGTGTGTGTGTAGGGGCAACTGGTGCCCCCAGTGTGTATTTAGGGGTGAGTGGTGCCCCCCAGTTTTGAGTTTTTTGTAACATGCTATTGGCATGTCATATGTATCAGAGTAGATGGACTCTAAAAACATGTTATACGACACATATTATGGATATGCATCATTTTGACGATTTTGAATGTTATCGTCTTGTATGAAATGTGTGTGATAAATGCCAATCTAGAACATGGTTTGCAATGCTATCTATGTAATGATTTTGTTCTCGAGGTACATGAATGAAAGTAATGATTTCAAATTCACGTATCAAAAGTTTCACTCGTAAATATCATCTAAAAAGGATAGGATTATGCACACGATAGACACCATTTAGTTGCATGACAAGAAGCAGGGAATCTAAACGAACATGCAGATGGAGGATGCGATGAGAGAGGGCATCGACTAAGAGACCACGCACTGCATCATATTCGGCCTGATTATTGGTGGAAGTACCAATGGAGACCCCGTTCGAGAGAAAAAGTGCATGCAAGGGGGTAAAGATGGCCCAACCTGCCAAGGCTAGATTCCGGGAATAGCAACTTGCACCATCAGCATAACCGATATAGGCTGTGGACGGGAGGTCCTGCGGAATAGTGTCACAAGACAATAAATGGGAGGGGGAAGAATAATGATGGCAGCGTGAGTGCAAAGTAGACATCAAATGACAACTACGGGAGGGAGTGGTCTGGGTAGGATGGCTATGACTCATATACTGACTAGAGGGTGGTGTATGAGGGCTACGGGAGGTATATCTTGTGCTCATGTTGCGGAGGTCAACATAGACATGAATGGTGTCATCCCGTTTATGGGTGGGAAAGATAAGGTCAGGGGTGGAGAAGGCTTCTAGGAGGTCATCATGACGGGAAAAGAGGGGATGACGAGGGGAAGGGAAACCACATGACGCTGCGAAGCTACCTAAATCATCAGCATGGGAAGAAAGACTCACATATGAATCGTCATGGGGGATGACAGAAGAATAAGTAAATAGATGATCAAATGATGTTGAGCCCAGGGTAGTCGCTGAAGGGGGGTCGAGCGAAACAATAGGGGAGGATTCAAAGGGAATGTTCCCCAAGGGTCTCACAGAAGATGATAGGTAGAGGATGGTGGTAGCAGGCTCCGTCATCTCGACATCAGGAGGGGGAATGTCAATGGGAGCGGGTAGATCCTCAAGCTGACCTGAAGCATACTGCGCAAGTATGGGAGAGGCGGATTGATTTTGTTCAATCTCGTACTCTCGAACTACCTCTAAAGAGGCGCGGTAATGCGTTAGGTGGGGACAATGGTGGGAATAATGGCCATGGACACCACACAGAGCATAAGGTTTGTTGGTGCGAATAGTCTTGGGGTTCTTGGCTGCAATCGAGGAAGAAATAGAGGCTTCAGGGACCGTAGATTCAGGGAACGCGACTTTAACCATGGGTTTAATACGGGGCAATTCGGGGCAAGTATGGGTGGCATGACCGACGACATTACACAAGGCGCAAGGCTTTGCGGGCGAAGGAGGGGCAGGGTCAGTGGGGGTGGCCTTGGCTTTGGATGCCCCCTTGCGAGCTTTGCCTTTCGTTCCCGGAGCTGGCTCAACAGGAGAAGGGTCTTGTTGAGGTGCTGGTGGCACTGTAGCAACGGAAGAAGCTAGGGGAACCGGTTGAACTGATGTCAAAGCAAGGTAGGGTTTGGGGTGATCAGGTGGGGTAGTGGCTGGAGGGTCAAGGTACCAGACGGGTATACCCAGGGTCAGGTTGGGGAGAGAAAGGGTGGCCATGATGGGAACCGAATAGACTCCGGGAGGGGGAGCAAGGAAAGGTATCTGACCAGCGGGGTAATGACCAGGTGGGACGGCTCCAAGATGGTTAAGGCTTGGTGGAACCGACCCGTGAGGATAAAGGGGCTCATGGGTACTAGCTGTAGGAGAAGGGCCAAAAGGACGAGGTCCGGCTGGCTGAGACGAAGGGCTAGGAGCAAATTGCGGTGAATGAGGTTGAGGTTGTTGACTAGCCGAACGAGATGATTGCATCATGCAAACATTCGATAAGCTGGGATCAGAGACAGGAGGAGGAGGAAGACCAGGGAAGGTTCCAAGCAAAGAGGAGTCTTTGTAGACGCCGGGAGAGACACTGGTCAAAGAATCGACGGTTTGCTTATTGGCTACAGAAGAGATGGTCGACTCAAGGGAGGTCTGAGATTTTGGCTCATGATATGTCAACTGGTCAATGGTGACTATCTTTCCATTATGAGAGAAAGACATCTTGCGGTATACCGCGGATGGGACAGCAGACATGGCATAGGTGTAGCTTCGCCCCAAGAGAATGTTGGAATCGAGAGGGGCGTCGATGACTTCAATGTCAACGCAAACAGTCTTGCCCGCAAGAGTGATAGAACAGTTGCGAAATAGGCCAATGGGTTGGGAGGCGTGGCCATCCCACGCTCGAAGGGTGATCGTGGAAGGGACCAACTCAGGAGATCCGAGTTGTTTCCAAACCGAAGCGGAAATCACACAGGTGGATGCCCCCTCATCAATGATACACCGAGAAACATTAGCATTCTGGATTTTGACTAGGATTTGGAAGGCTACGGAAGTAGGAAGAGGAGGATGTTCTGATTGATGGGCGTCGAAAACAATCAATTGGTCATCAGCAGGATCTATAGCACCCATGGCGGATAGTAGAGCCTTCTTTTGAGAAGGTAATGATTGGAGGAGTTCCAATATTGAAATGGTAGCAGGAGATTGTGCCAAATCATCTACTATGCTATACGAATGAGCAGCTCGACCAGAAGCAACATTTCAGCGTAATGGTCCTTTAGGAATCTTGGTATGAACCTCAACTTTGGGCTGAGGGATATGCAAGGGACCATTGAGTGTCAAAAGAGGCTCTGTAGAACCTGAAAAAGGTGACTCGGGGACAGACGGAGCGGGAGGCTTGGGGTACTGACGAGACCGAGTTTGAAGGCTAAGGTCGACGATTAGCGGTTGATCAGAGTTCATCATGAGGATCTAGTAATCGGAGGAACCAGAAGGGGAAGGTTGAGTGGCCACCTGTCCGTTAGGTGGTTGGGTAGCCACGAATCCTTGCTGGGGGAAAGGATTAGTAAACACAGCCGATTGAGTAGTGGCCACATTGGGGGGAGCAGTAGGGGAGGCATGTTGTCCTCGCAATGTGGCTTGAGACTCCCACATCTGCCGCATCTGTGGTAAAAGGGGACAATCGTGAGTGTAATGACCGTAAACACCGCAACACAAACAAGGCTTATTTGTACGAATGGGCCTGTCCGGCTTGGGTTGAGTACCCTGTTGCTGGTTAGCAGCGTTAGGTTCAATACCTTAAGGTTTAGGTCCACGAGTACCAGGGGCAGATTGGTTTTGATTGCCTTTTCTCTTCCTTTGAGAGGAAGGAGGATTAGTCGCGCCCTGCTGTGCAAATACTTGCCCTGGAGGGGGTGGTAGTTGCTGTGTCTAGGGTTGAGAAGGCAAGGGAGGCGGAGGTGCAAATTCCGAAGGAGTTGGGGCACCAGGCTGTGGATAAGGATAATTTTTAGGTTGGACAACATTGAGGTAAGCAGGAGGTTGGGCAATGGGATGAGGCATGTCGTATCCTGGACACATGCTACCTGGAGGGGGAAAAGTGCTGGAGGTGTTGGCCCCTCCCAGAGGGAGACCATAGCCCATAGGAGGTTGAGCGTACGGATGAGAAAGAGCTCCAACGATACTGTCGGCAGAATGGGATGCCCCCAGGGCGTTAGCGCCACCGGGTCAAGGGAGGTCTGGAAGAACGGTATAAACATAACCAGACTGAGCATAGATCAAGTCATATTTCAAGGCTATTTGGAAGGCGACTTCTTCGATTTGAGGGAAATGGGATGCGACATCTTTGCCGATGGCGGGTAAGAGAGATCTAAGGAACCAGTCCATATAGACATGATCTTCAAAGGTAGGAGCTTGACATAAGCTCTTTCTTCTCCGCCATTCCTGGACATGATCGGAAAGGCGGGTCGCAAACGATTGACGGAAAGAAGTCAAGAGTTCGGTACCAGTGTCGTAACGAAGAGGGAGTTGGGAATAAGATAAGAAGGGTCGGGCAATGGTCTCAAAGGTGGTATGGGAAGAGGAGGTCTGGTCGACATGCCACTTAGAAGCTTCGCCTGTAAGCGTGCGTTGGAACAACCGAAGACGGATGGAATCATCGGTAATGGAATTGGATGAACACCACATGTGGAAAGATCGGATATCGTTGGTTGGATCTTCTCCAACAAGGCCTTCGAACTTGGGAATGTCGAAGGGGAGCTTGGTTGGCATAGCAGGCCAACCAACATCGTGGCGGATAGGGTCGTTGATCAACTGATTGAAATCGGGAAGACTGAGGCCTGCCATGTAAGGGAGCAAGGGGTCAGCCGAGGTAGTTCCTGTGGTGGTTCCGCTAGTAGCATTCCCGGCATCAAGGTCGGGATTACCGCTAGCGTTAGGCCCTGGACCAGACATAGTGAAGGTGACAGGGGGAGAACCCGAAGTAAGAGGAGAACCCAATGAATCAGAAGAGGAGTCGGAGTACGGACTCGGAGGAGGACTAACTCGACGACGGTGGGAAGGAGTAGGTCGACCAACTGGAAACTGAGGATGAAGGCCAAGAAGTCTCCGGGATATATGCCTTGGGGGCGCAATGATAACAACACAAACACAACACAGAGGGAAGAAGAACGACCAACAAGGGCAGGGAGGTGTAGAATCAAGTGATTACAATGTTGAAACAAGGGCAGAGAGGTGCAGTGTCAATTGATTTTACAATGTTTTAAAATCTTTGCCTAGCGGTGTTAACCAGGCTCTTCTTCGCTTAGGGTGAGTGTGTGGCGTGCGTTAATTTTAATTTTTAAACCCCAGACGTTTTGAGAGAAAAAAAAAAAGTGTGCTGCGTAACTGAAAATAAACCTGCAGAGAACAGTATATAATACTGAAATAACAGAAAATTAACAACTAACAATGCATCAATCTAACCCAAAGAGGCGGGTCTCTCAAAAACTAGTCTAATAGAGGGAAAAAAATCTAGTCAAAACACACTGAAAATAAGCCAATAGATCTAAGGTCGAGAGGGACAGGGATCTAAAGGATGGATCTGCTGAAAAGAGGTGCAGAAAACAACAAAGAGACAGAGGCAAGGTTGCTGTAAAAGAGGAGGTAAAACGCTAAAGGCAGTAGGGGAAAGGAGGTGACCCTAAAGGCAAACCCAAACAAAACTATATGAGGTGATTTGGATGGAAAAATAGCTGATCTAAAAGGGATCTGAAGATGAGGTATCAAATCTGTAAAAGAAATGGCTGAAACTCTGAAAATTTAGACACCTGCAACAGCTAAAACTCTTCCACAAAAAGGGGAGGGTACTGAAGCCCTAGGGGGCTAGATTCCCACTTAGTTGAGTAAAACAGAACAAAAACAGGTCTAAACGGGCGGAGACGGAGGCTGGAAAATGTAATATTCCTTTTTTGGGTATCACCCTTGACAGGGCTAGGAGGGACATCCAGAGTTAGGAGCAGAAAGGTCACATGTACAGGTTGGTGCTATCAGTGGGCTCAGGAGCTTTTCGGAGGAGTTTTGAGGAGTTTTCATGGTGTCCAGAGGCATTCGCTTGATATACTCCATCATCCGAACAGTTTGGCTTTCGTTTCAATGCATTCCGATAAACTTTCGGAATTTTGAGTTATTTATGGGCTTAACTCAGCGGATTATGCTCAAGGTGACATTCCGGGAGGAATACACGATGGAACATCTTAGTGTAATAGCTCATTGGAACCGGGACAAGGAGACCTACACGATGGGACAGTTAGACACAGATTTCAGTGAGCGGAGGAGGCGTGGTTGCCGATTTACCCTTTTCTACATTAAAAAGGAATATTTTAATAAAAGGGAAAAGTGCATCATGAATAAAATAATGCTCTAGAAGACTCCAAGAGATCTATAAAAGAAAGGGAGGAGGCCATTAGGAGATATCTTTGGAGTAGATCATTTTCTTGTGTATGGGAGGTTTGAAGACGTGGTTCTCTACTTCATGCCATAGCCCCAGGACGGAAACCCTCGGGTGATTTGTGAGTGTTGGACGGAAACCCAATACTCTTGAGGAGACTTCACTTAGAAGTTTCATAGAGCTTCAGAGTTTGGTGTGAGGATCATTCAGATCTTCAACTTGGGCTTCATCATCTTCAGTGAGTTCAGTGATAGCTGTTGCTGGAGGGAGAGTGCAGCAGTTCGGTTCTGGGAGGCCATCGCCGTGTAGCAGTGCAGCAGATTATATTGTTGGCCAGTTTTCTATCTCAGCACTTTCTGGGTCAGATCTATATGTAAACCCTTCTTATTAGTTATAATAAAAGCTGAGATTCTTCTATTCTATATGGTATTCGTTTGCAGTATTTATGTGTTTAATTTTACATGGCAATCTTCTGTTGACTTAATGTTGATTTTTCGGTATAATTTGGGATTTAAGTAAATTTATGCAAATTCAGTAAAATATCCCATTTGGGGATATTACAGTGGTATCAGAGCCTTGGTCTTGGCTCAGCTTGCGGGTTGTTAGTTGTTTAAGGGTTTCGAAGGTACCAAATTCCGTTTTGTTGGGAAATTCCAAAATTGTCACATCTTCAATAAAAGATAGACAAAATGACCATTATTCTGAATGCGGGTGAATCAAATTAGGGGAGCCGCATTCACATCTATAAAAACTGTGAGTAAATTCAATTGCAAAAAGCCCAAATAGTTAGTATAAAGAGGTCATGGGAATTGTGCAAAGGAGGCCATATTAAATTCAAGGTCGATTTCCAGTATTGCTGAGGGGACCGAAATACTCCGCCAAAAAGATAAAACGCCCCGACTGAAAACACGTAGCACGCATTCCAGGACAAGGTGGCTGACATTTTTGATGGCAGAGAAAACTGACAGCGATTGGAGAAGTTTCAACGGATTGGTGTTATGCGTAGCTGAACTACGGAAGTGGGCCACACTTTGAGAAAAAAAACATTTGCGACTAATATTTCAGTTCTTGCACTTATGCCACATCCAGCAGCCGGAGAAGTGTCAGGACCATATAATTCAGGGTCGCATTCTTTCCGCACACGACCGATAGTCGAATTTCATTTTAGAAGGGTCGTGGGGGTGAAGACCAAATTGTCTGATTTGCTCGATTCGAGAAGGCCACCGGATATTGTTTTTCTTGAAGTCTATATCTTCGTTTACGGTTTCCAGTGGGAGAACGAGGACGTTGGGGTGAAGTCTACAGTCGAGAATGAACGAGTGTTGGAGACGGCAGTGAGTAATCAAAATATATAGGGGGTGCAAAGATCATTTGGACAGTTCATGAGATGGTGACGTTCCAGATTGTTCGCATCGGAGGTTGTAGACAACTGGAAGTTATTATTTCCCCAGGGCAACACTCACACAAATTGAAGAAATTGGATCCTAAGCTTTTTGAAGCCGAATTACATCACTGAAGAAGAGATCGTGCAACCAGACTTTAATTGCAGATTGAGAGCTTCACTTGCGGAAATTGAATTGACAGTTTGCATTATTAATAGGAAATTTGTACATGTCTGAGCGCTCCAATCATTTGGGACAGAGATTTGGTGCAAGAGGTTTGTAGAATGACATAGCAATAACTAAGTGTCAGTGACAGATGTCGCTGTTTGATTAGAATGGCTCAGGTCGTCTAGCTTGCATTTTCTTTAAGGTTCCGAGCTCGAAATTCCAGTGACATTTCAATTCGGTTGAGATACCTCTTGGTCAAGGTTTCTTTTTCTGCCGGACATGGGTCTTATTCATAAGCAGTGCATGCATATTCTGGAGTTCGTGTTGCCACAAACAGAGGTAGTGGGTTATCGCTGTGTGCGTTGAACATGGGTATGCATTCTCTAAGTTGATGGGGTCTCCACAAACTACATAACCAGTCAATATCATCAGAGGAAGATATCAGTCCATTAGTCTATGGTTCCCTCATATTGGACTTGCTTGCTCTGCCAATATCCTACAATATTTAGAAGGCTGCTACCAATGGGTTTTGTGCTCTAAGATGGACAAGTTTTGCCTCAAAGAAAACAAACTTACAGTAGCTGAAGCAGAGATTGAACTGCAGAGTCATTGAGTGTGGATTTATTTTTGAAGTGTGTGGGCGTTGGAAGAGAATATCAGTCTCTATGTTGCATGTTAAAGATTGTTTGAGGGCTGAGAATCATATTGAAGACTCAACATTGTGCACTAACCCAGGTTTCACCACTTTAATTGCTCACTGTTTATTCATTTTTTTTTTTGAATGTAGAGAAGGGGTAGTCTATGTTGCCTCAATATTATCAGCTGAATCTTATGAAATTATTTTGAAGTTTGTTGGGTATGTGTGGAACACTGTAAATGGGTTTGGGAATAAATAATGTCAGTCACCTACAGCAAGTTTGCTACCTAACAGCTTGAAAATACTTCTCAAAGAAATTACACCCAAAACACACTCAGAAAAAAACAGTGACCACATCATTGGTTGAACCATGGAGGGATTCCTAAACAGATTGATGAAAATAAAAATAGAAGTTGTTTCCTTAACGAAGACCAGAAAACAAAACCAAACAGTAGACCCTTTTCAAGAGGAATTTATGCCGTCCTTCAAAAAGGACAGCCAAAAAATTTGCAGGAAGAATTGGGGATTGGTCACAAAATTTTTGCACTTGTTACAGATCTGAAACACATGAAGATGTCTTGGAGAGTTTTGTCCAAACTAGAAGAGTTTAATGAACTCATGTCTACAATAGACCAAGCAGAAGGGAAGAAACTGATTTGGGCTCTAAAGCCTGCTATGCTTGCTTTTATACAGCTCCAAATTCTTGGAGGAACCTTGTGAAGGGGTCACACTTCCTGTTGCAGCTTGCCTCAGTAACATCATGAAATTGACCGCACCTATAGCCCCATATAATGATAATATTATGAGGAGGATTATGAGGTTGATTGTAGAGACTTTTCAGGATTTGGACAACAGCGCAGGCTCTACCTTCGGGAAGAAGCTTGAGATTTTATGGGGTATGGCCACATTCAAGACTTATGTCATCATGTTTGACCTTGAGTGTGATGACCTGATTTTGCAGATGTTCCGATGCTTCTTCAACATTAGGAGACATCATCCTGATACTATCATAGAACACATGCAGTCCATCTTGTCATCATGTATGAGAGACCATGAGACCATTGGCCGAGAGTTGCAGACCCGATTGTTGAGCATTTGGAGGAGAGAGCAGTTGGTCTTGCCCGCTGCTTATGAGCTAGCCCAACGGCTAGTTGATCAGAACATTGAGTTTCTCAAGAGTTAGTTGACCAGGGAGGAGCGGCTCTAGTTTGGTGGGTCAGGCAGCAGAAATGAGCTGAGGAGGAAGGGACTTTGCTTCATTTGCAAAGAACCTTGGGGGCTTGAGCACTCATGTTTGAGAGATGCAGATGAGGTGGCAGAGGTAGAGCAGGTAGACGTTCCTTCTGTAGGCCAGGATGAGGACTCTTCTTCAGATGAGTCCATGGGATCATATGAGGATGCTTCTGGGGAGCGAGAGCAGCCATGCAGAGATAATGATGACAGTAGACCAGAGCTGTGTTCTAGTGTGCAGAATGAGCAGTCAGGGGATTGTACAGGAGATACTCTGGGTGATGAGTCCCTTGTGACGATTCAGCCAGGGCAACATATGATGGAGCCTGAGTTAGCAGAGGAGGATACTATGGACGTCAGGCATGACATTTCCTTGGGTGAGATCCAGATGGGCGCCCACATTGAGCCTATGATGGATATGCGGCTAACATTGGGGTCAGCCTTTGAGGAGGAGCAGTCAGATGCACAGACACCGAGTACAGTGACGACAGTTGCAGATCCATATCCTCTAGAGATTTTCGAGGTCGATGGGATAGTTCTGCAGGGAGCTAGGGGACAGCAGGAGTTATACATTCCCGATGAGAGGGATGAGTTGTTGGAGATGGTGGAGCATCCATCTTTGGGCCGACACATTGATGAGGTACAGATAGATGTACATACAGTCAGTGTTATGTATATTTTATTAATTATTAGTTAGATATAGTTATCTTAGGTTTTATTAAGTGAAAGGGCATGATCAAAGATCATGCCTCTTCACCAAGGGACACCATGAGGTTATATTTAAAGCCTCGGTGATTTCCCATTGTAATAATATCTTTCATCTTTTATCAATAATAATATATACTTATAAAGTTTACCAGAGTTTTTACACTCCATTGGTAAATGTTATGTATATTTTATTAATTATTAGTTAGATATAGTTATCTTAGGTTTTATTAAGTGAAAGGGCATGATCAAAGATCATGCCTCTTCACCAAGGGACACCATGAGGCTATATTTAAAGCCTCGGTGATTCCCCATTGTAATCATATCTTTCATCTTTTATCAATAATAATATATACTTATAAAGTTTACCCGAGTTTTTACACTCCATTGGTATCAGAGCCATCGCTCTTTGGGATCTGTGTGATCACCCAGAATTAAGGAATTACAAGAAAATTCCAGAATTGCAGATTTTTTTTAAAAGCCAAGTGCTTGTGGGCAACAACATTTGTTTTTAAAAAAGAAGAAGGAAGAAATATATATTAATAAAAAAATAAAAAGAGAGAAGGAAAGTCAACATAAAGGGGGAAATAAATTAAAAAGAAAAAAGAGATATATAAAGAAGCACATATACGTACATGTGAAGACAAAGTAAAATTAAAAAGGAAGAGTAATTGCTCGTGGTTTACAAGCTCGTGGTTTTGGAGCCCAAGGTAATTGCCCATGGTATTAAAACCCATTCACCCTTTTCAAAACAACGTGCCTTTTCAAAACAAAGTGACTTTTAAAAACAACGTGACTTTTCAAAGTTAACAAATTTTTTTCCCCATAATTATATATATATATATATATAATTCAAATAATATAATAATAATAAAAATTATTATTATTATTATTATTATTATTATTATTTAAAAGAAAAAAAAATTAAATTAATTAAAAAAAAAATCCTATTTTCAAAAACAACATTACAAGAGAAGGTAATAGTGGTGAATGACATACGCCAAAAAAGATAAATCTTAAGTGAAGAAACTTGTCAAAAAAATAAAGCTTCTTAAGGAAAAAGGGATAAGCCCTACTTACAAGGAGTATGAGGAGTATGTCTTCATCAATGACGATGGCCGATCAGATAGAAAAGGAAATATGACTAAAACGTATGGAGGCCAAAGAGAATCTTAACAAGGCAATGCGGACATTTAATGCCATTATGGACAAATTAGATCTAATGCAAAAACGAATAGTCCCAAATATTGAACATAATCAACTGAACAATTCAGCTAATTCAGATCATCATCATGAATATGACATGTTTGAAAAAGAGCAATTGAATGAGGTTGAATTGGAAATTAGCTCACATGAAAGCTATAGTGTTGAAATACCTAGAAGCAGAGACTCTGAAATCAACCATGAAAGTTATAGAGCTGAGAAGCCAAGAGAAGAAAATTCAACTCAATCCACTAATAAAGCCAGTAATGTAGCAACAGAAGTTATTGAGAACGTTTATATAAATGAAAATCCAATGGCAGAAAAAGAAACAATGTTGGTATTCAACGTGACTACTATCACAGATGCAACAACAGACATAGTCATTGAAAATGAAAGAAACCATGAAAATACAGATGCTTATAAACAACAAAATGTTTCATCCCCAAAATTGAAAGAAAAATGTGAAGAGACAAACACATTCAAAGCCACTGATACAGTGCCAGAAGCTATTGAGGCCTTCGGTGATGAAGCAGATATGGTTGATAAGAAGGAAGCGTTTGATGATGAGGAGAAGTTGCATCGAATGATAATTGTTGGTAACTTACCTCTAAATCTAAAAAGGAATCACGAAAAATCACCAGAAGAACAAGGAATAGTTCGGAAACATGAAAAAGTCTTCCAAGACCTGCCAATAAAAATACCTCCTAATAAGGAACATGAACATCCAATAGAAGTCAAGAAAGGACCCGACCTTGTCAATATCAAATCTTGTCGCTATCCACATCACCAACAGATTGAGCTCGAGAAGATGCTCCACGATCTTTTTAAAATGTGGGAAGCAAGAGCCCACCGCTCAAGAAACCCAGGCATTCGTCAACATTGTCCATCGTTACGTATGCTTTGAGGACAAAGCATCTTTAAGAGAGGGGCAATGTTATGTATATTTTATTAATTATTAGTTAGATATAGTTATCTTAGGTTTTATTAAGTGAAAGGGCATGATCAAAGATCATGCCTCTTCACCAAGGAACACCATGACGCTATATTTAAAGCCTCGGTGATTCCCCATTGTAATCATATCTTTCATCTTTTATCAATAATAATATATACTTATAAAGTTTACCAGAGTTTTTACACTCCAGTCGGCTGAGCTGCAGTACTTTCAGTGAGTAGTACTCTCCAGGAGTACATTGATGGGGCTTGCAGCATGTCTTGCCCACTTTGGCCCACTATAGAGTGAGAGGCTTCCTTCTACAGGTAGCTTCCATTGGCAGACAGGGCAGAACAGTGGGAGTTGATTACGGGCTGGCGGCAACACCCTGAGCATGTTCCATGTGTAGTTGTTGCTACATTGGATTCTTCTTCCAGGATGGACTAGCGGGAGATCATGAATTGGTGCCCTCTTGATGGTATGGTATTTTTCGTGGGGAGCACAACGAAGCAGGGGCCCTTAGACATGGTAGATGCTACAGATTCCAGTTGGCAGGAAAGCACCGGTCGTCGTTTCTTCAGCACTCCATCCTGATTTCAGGAAAGCAGGATCAGTGTGGGATTGAGTCAGGAATTGGATTGGAGAGAGGTGATGAGTTGGTACATAGTTGATGGGACAACTTACAGTCATAGATACATCACAACAGGGGTCATGGTCTTCACCTCTTAGAGCATCAGTCATAGCCAGAGGCAGTGCATAGTCCGAGCCGTGGGACTTGGGCGATGATTGGCCATGGTGGCGATGGGATCCGGGAGGATTGTTGGTTGGCTGGTACAATGAGAGATCAGTTTGGGATCCCGGCATTGAGGGGACTATTCCAAGTGGTTTGGCACAGGTGCATAGCAGCACCTAGAGATTCGTATGGGATCCGGGCATTGGGTCTCAGTTGCAGCGGGCCAACAGAGGGCAAGCAATCTTGGGGTGGAAGGTCTATAATATTCCTTTTCTGGTTATCACCCTTGACAGGGCTAGGAGGGACTTCCAGAGTTAGGAGCAGAAAGGTCACATGTACAGATTGGTGCTATCAGTAGGCTCAGGAGCTTTTCGGAGGAGTTTTGAGGAGTTTTCATGGTGTCCGGAGGCATTCGCTTGATATACTCCATCATCCGACCAATTTGGCTTTCGTTCCGATGCATTCCGATAACTTTTGGAATTTTGAGTTATTTATGGGCTTAACTCAGCTGATTATGCTCAAGGTGGCATTTTGGGAGGAATACACGATGGAACACCTTAGTGTAATAGCTCATTGGAACCGAGATGAGGAGACCTACACGATGGGATAGTTAGACACAAATTTCAGTGACCGGAGGAGGCGTGGTAGCCAATTTACCGTTTTCTGCATTAAAAAGGAATATTTTAATAAAAGGGAAAAGAGCACCATGAATAAAATAATAATAAAATAATGCTCTAGAAGACTCCAAGAGATCTATAAAAGAAAGGGAGGAGGCCATTGGGAGATATCTTTGGAGTAGATCATTTTCTTGTGTATGGGAGGTTTGAGGACGTGGTTCTCTACTTCATGTCGTAGCCCCAGGACGGAAACCCTCGGGTGATTTGTGAGTGTTGGACAGAAACCCAATACTCTTGAGGAGACTTCACTTAGAAGTTTCACAGAGCTTTAGAGTTTGGTGTGAGGATCATTCAGATCTTCAACTTGGGCTTCATCATCTTCAGTGGGTTCAGTGATGGCTGTTGCCGGAGGGAGAGTGCAGCAGTTCAGTTTTGGGAGGCCATCGCCGTGTAGCAGTGCAGCAGATTATATTGTTGGCCAGTTTTCTATCTCAGCACTTTCTGGGTCAGATCTATATGTAAACCCTCCTTATTAGTTATAATAAAAGTTGAGATTCTTCTGTTCTATATGGTATTCGATCGCAGTATTTATGTGTTTAATTTTACATGGCAATATTCTGTTGAATTAATGTTGATTTTTTGGTATAATTTGGGATTTAAGTAAATTTATGCAAATTCAGTAAAATAACCCATTTGGGGATATTACAGAAAACCCTGACAGAAGCTTCAGACAAACCCAAAAAACTTTCAGAAAATCTGCAGGAAAAAGTGTAGGTCACAGGTTCTGACCTGTTTTTTGTCCAGGTCGCAGTTTTGAGGCTGGAATGTGCATCCTGCAGTCCAGGTCGCAGGTTTTGGGCTAAAAAGTGCGACCTGTACTTTCGGGTCTCTTGGGCGTCAGAGTTCAGAAAAAGTTGTCGTCTTAGTTGCGGCTGATGTCTGTTACCTGCGCAATAGGGGAAAAAACACACGGAAGTTAGAAATTTTAATGTTGTAGGGTTTTATAGGTGAAAAACAACATAAAAATAGGAAAAACAAAAAGCTGAAGAGAAACCCTAGGGTTGGAAGCAGCTGGATATGCAGGAATATGAAAAACAATAGTGGTCGTAATTGAAAACCTGTGTGGAGTCGTCAGTTGTTAGTATGAATCTTTATTCGAAGTGTACGAAAAAAGACCATTTTAGCTATGCATAACTTATAGCCCTAACAACAAAAGATGGCTGCTAATATCTTCAGATTTGCAGTTAGTTGATCAAGACAAATGCTGCAAAAATCCTGATCTATGCATAAAAAGACATTAAGTAGTGAAAATAAGGTTTTGCTCCATGCATCCAATAGACAAGACAAGAATAATATTTTTTGAAGAATTTTATATTAATGGCACCTGGGAGGAAAACAAGAAAGGTGTTTCCAATTCTCTTCAATGGGATGGGTTCTTGGAAGTCCTCAGCACTTCAGATCTAGAATTTCTCTCTCTTGTTGGTATAGAAAACCTAGACAAATATAGAACTCAAGGGGAGCTCACAAAGAAAATAATAGAAAATATGACAATGATAATGGCTCAAAGTCAGACCAAGAGTATAGATCCAGAGTGATCTAATAGGCAACAAAAGGTGAAGAATGGTAGGAAAAATCCTTCTATTTATAACAAAATATTAGGTCATTCTAGATCTTGGTGTATGATTAAAATAATATTAACCAAATCTAGATCCACCTTTTATGGAATATTTTATTATATTTGTTGAAGGGGAAATGAATTTGACTTGGGTCAAATCCCTTTATTTGTAAATAATAAATAAATAAATGATTTATTTATCATTTTAAGGAAGTGGTTGAATGATAATTAAATAAATAATGATTTATTCAATTATTTATAAATGATTTAGTCAAATTTAACAAGGAATATTATTTAGATAATTATTCCTAGAAAATAATAAGATAAATAAGGATTTATCTAATTAATTTCCTTGTTTTGGGTTAAATATGACCAGGAATAATAATTAAATTACTGTTTAATTAATTATTCCATGAGGAAAACCAAACAAATATAGATTTTTTTAATATTTCCCCTTGGGGTTTCCTGTTTAGACCATAAACAACCTAATAAATGTGTTTTATTAAGTTATTTTACATAGTGAAAACAATTTTACTTAGAGTAAAATTGGTCTTACATGGTGTACTTGGGTCCATCTAATGATAATGGGTTAGATAACCAAAAATTGGTGTAACACAAATCATCTTTTGCAGTAGGAGGAGGCCATCATTTGCATTTTGACAGTTCAAGGCCAACGTACTCACTTGGAGTGCGTGATTTTCCGAAGGGGGTCAAATTCCAGGGTCAGCCATTCTAAAATTCCTTCCTTGGTTTTTTCGGGTTTTTGGAGGAGAGATCATATCAGGAGTTTCATATTTTTCTGAGCAGGGGAACAGTCCCAAAGAGCAGCTCCATTCCAGACATAGGTAGCAGTTTGGGCAGCAACAACAACAACTCAAGGAGTTACGCAGTCATAGAGGGAGCAACCATTCACTAGGAGATTCTGAGAGTATTTTCAGCATGCCTTGAGGAAGCCAAGGTGCCATCATTCTGATCACCTTTGTACACATTTTTATCTTTCAGATTATAATAAAATGGCTCAGTTTTTCTCCTTGTCTGCAGTGTTTTTCATGATGTCTCTCTATTTGTTGTAGTTATTGTTTATGTTGCTTTATATTGTTGTTTATTTCCTATTCGGAATATTAGAGTGGTATCAGAGCTCAGAGACTTGGCTTAGCCTATGGATCAGATCAATTTATGACACCCGCAGGAAAGGAATACATCACTTACCAGACAGAGCGGTACAGAAGCAGAGAGCAGAGACTCGAGGCCACGTTTGGAGAAGGGGACTGCATTCTAGTGGTGGACACAGAGGAGGAAGAACCTATGGCTGAAGAAAGAGATGACGAGAAGGAGTTTAGGAATCTCCTCCTGAAATCTGTGCAGGAGCTCTCAAGGAGGATAGAGGAAATGGGTCAGAAGTTTGCCACGAATAACAGACAGCGTGAAACGCCAAGGGGTTTTCACATCGGTGACGGATCTGACACTTCCCATCACATACAGGAGCAGATCACAGTGCAGTAGGTAGTACCACACACTCCCCCATGTTCCACGATGCCCACATTCCTGACTACAGGCACTAGGATGGGAGGGCCCCAGGAGCTGAAGGTGGTTCATTTGGGGGACTATTTTGCAGAGTATTAGTCCTATGGGTGAAAGTTTGGTGAAGCGCTCACTTTCCACGATTTTTTCCACGGGATGGCTACGCTGGGTCACTCAGCAGTGAAAGCATATACGGAGTTTACACAGAGATTGGTGGAGCAATTTGACTGAAGGGTGTTGGACATTGGGTTCAACGCTCCCCGTGTGTTTCACGACATGGACTAACCACCTCTCGTGGATCCTAACTCTAGCAATTGTAGCGGAGACTAATGCCTACGGTTTTTGGTCTAATGGAAAAATTGATTCCAACAAGTGGTATTAGCGCGACAGGTCTTGAGTTCAAAACTCACCCGGCTTGCGTTTGGGGGGAGATTGTTGGACATTGGGTTCAACGCTCCCCGTGTGTTTCGCAACATGAACTAACCGCCTCTCGTGGATCCTAACTCTAACAATTGTAACGGACACTAATGCCTATGGGTTTTGGTCTAACGACAATCGTGATTCCAACAAAGGGATCCGAAAGAGCATTTTGTCGAGCTGACCAAGCTCAAGCAGACCGAGAACTCGGAAACTTACATTTCCGAGTTCTTGAGACTTTCAGTGATGGTACCCGACTTGTCCTCAACTAAGAGGATTTGCATGTTCATTGATGGGTTAGCAGAACCTCTGCGTGGGCTATTTAGATCCACGAGGCCTACTACACTTCAAGATGCAGTCGGGAGGACTAGAGATTTGTAGGATGCTTTGCCCAGGACCAGAGCTCCTTTTCCCAGAGACCGGCATTTCAGCCAAAGGGGAAGGACACGAGAGTTCCATTGCCGAAGGGGAACTAAGGTCGAGGGCCTTTGGACGATGAAACCCGGAGAGACTTGAGATGGAGGAAGCTATGCTTCACATGCCAGGAGCCATGGGCACTGGGTCATCAATGTGCCGCAGGGAAGGCACATTACATAGAGGTCTTCTCCGACAATGAGGGAGAAGAAGATGCCTATAAGGGGATAGAGACAAAGGCCAGCACTATAGTTCAGAGGGGATCATCCACCACCTCCTCCCCCAAGAGTAGGAGGAGCACCGTTTGCACCCACAGGAGGGGTCCTTGCATCTTTGCGAGTGGTTCCGAAGTATTTGACACTACGTGTCTGGGGCGCCGTTCAGGGATAGTTTGTTTCAGTTCTAGTCGACAGTGGGGCCACTCACAACTTTATTGATGCCCAGCTAGTAGAGAGGAGGGGCATACAGACAGAGCTTTGATGGCTTCTCAGTACTAGTACCAAGTGCCAAAAGTATGCAGTGTGGTAGATACGTTCCGGTGTTAGAATTGACCATGGGGACTTATACTATGACAAATCATTTTTTTGTGGTCGACATTCCAGACACCAACATGGTGCTGGGAGTGCAGTGGTTGATCACACTGGGGGAGGTCACCACGGACTGGGAGACCTTGGAGATGGAGTGGACGGACAAGAATAGTGGTAAGCATGTGATGATCCGAGGCATGCACACATATCCTCCGCAGACAGTTTCAACACATCGGATGGAGGCAAACTTTCAGAAGGGATACATAGAGTGGGCAGTAGAGCTGCATATTTCAAAGCCAGGGGCGACAGGGCAGGCAGTTCACCTAGATGTGCAGTCGATTTTGGACAGGTATTCCACAATTTTTGGGGATATACCACCAAGGCAACCATCAAATTGGGGGTTTGAGCATAACATTGAGTTGGAGCAGGGTATTTAGGCTATGATCACCACACCCTATAGGCATCTCAAAGCCTACAGGGATGAGATTGAGAGAGCCATTTGCGAGCTCTTAGCACTGGGGCACATCCAGCCCAAGACTAGCCCATTTGCTTCTTCTATTGTATTGGTGAAGAAGAAGGATGGCACACTGAGGATGTGCATCGACTACCGGGCTCTCAACAAAAATACGATGAAGAACCGGTACCCCATCTCGCGGATTGACGAGTTGATGGATGACCTAAGGGGATCGAAATTCTTCTCCAAGATCGATCTGAGGTCGGGATACCATCAATTCCAAGTGAGGGACCAGGATGTCCCCAAGACTGCTTTCAGGTGCCATTATGCCCATTTCGAGATTTAGGTGATGCCCTTCGGGCTAACCAATGCACCAGCCACTTTCTAGTCTTGTATGAACTACAACTTTCGTGGTCAGTTGAGGAAGTTCGTGATGGTGTTCTTCAATGATATCCTTATATACAACCGCACTTGGGAGGATCACCTACAACACATTGAGGTTGTACCTCGTATCTTGGAGGAGCAGAATTTCTACGCTAAGCTCTCCAAGTGCGAGTTTGGGTTGACAAAGATGCTCTATTTGGGGCATATCATTGGTGTGGACAGAGTGAGAATCCATGAGGAGAAGATTCGGGTCATCTAGGAATGGCCAAAGCCGAAGAATATGACAAAACTTTGGGGGTTTGTAGGCATTTGCACCTACTACCAGAAGTTTGTCAAGGGATTTTCCCAGCTTCCTGCACTCCTCATAGATCTCACCAAGAAGGGGGCATTCAGTTGGACCGATACAGCGCAGAGAGCCTTTGACAGGCTCAAGGAGGTGATGAGTAGCTGCCCAGTGTTGGCTTTGCCTGATTTCACACAGCCCTTCATTCTGGAGTGTGATGCTTCAGGAGAGGGAGTGGGTGCAATTTTGATGCAGGGGGGCCACCCCATAGCTTTCGAGAGCAGGAAGCTGTTGCCGCATGAGAGGTTGTATCCTATATACGACAAGGAGATGTTGTCCATTATGCATGCACTAGCCAAGTTTCGACAATACCTGGTGCGTAACAGGTTTCGGGTGAGCACTGACCACAACAACCTTCGGTTTTTCCTTGAGCAGAAGCAGTTGCAGGAGAGGCAACAGAAGTGAGTCAGTAAGATCCAGGCTTATGACTTTGACATTGAGTATGTCAAAGGGAAGAACAACGTGGTGGCCGATGCTCTATCATGCAGACCGACAGTGTTGTCCTTGATGAGCATAGATACGGATTGGAGGGCTCAACTACTGGTAGAGTACTCCAAGGACCGTTTTGCTTGTGAGGTGCTGGATGGCCAGACCACAGATGACAGGTATAGAGTGATGGATGAGGTTATTTACTTCAGGGACAAGATCTTCTTGACTGGGGGTTCTCAGCTCAAGGAGAAGATATTGTGTGCCTCCGATGACTCACCATTGTCAGGCCATTAGGGATTCACGAAGGCCTATAGGATCATCAGGGAGAGGTTCTCTTGGAGAGACCTCAAGGAGGACGTACTCCGGCATGTCAGGGAGTGCGAGATATGTCAGAGGAACAAGGGGTAGATGAGCCACCCAGCGAGATGACTACAAACGCTTCCCATTCCAGAACGAAAGTGGGAAAGCATCTCGATGGACTTCATCACTAGGTTGTCCACGGTGCAAGGCAAGGATTGCATCTTTGTGGTCATTGATTTACTAACAAATTATGCTCACTTCTTCGCCATATTAGCACGGTACACAGCTGCACAGGTGGCGGAGCTGTTCTTCCATGATATTTTTAGGTTGCATGGTCTTCCGAAGACCATAGTCAGTGATAGGGACAGCCGTTTCATGGGCGGCTTTTGGCAGGAGCTCTTTTGTTTGGTGGGTATAGAGTTAACTCCTAGTACCAGCTATCACCCTCAGACGGATGGGCAAACAAAGATAGCGAACAAGTGGCTGGAAGGCTACTTGCGAAACTATGTCACAGGAAAGCAGAAGGCTTGGTTGCGTTGGCTGCATTTGGGAGAATACTGCTACAACACCACTTTTCACATGTCTATCGGTATGTCTCCATTTTATGCTTTATATGGATATCATGCTTTGACTTTTGTTGATGTTATGTATGGAGCTAGCAAGGCCCCTAGGGCCAAGGACTGGATCCAAGAGAGTTAGAATATACTCCGAGGTCTTAAGGATAACTTAGCCACAACACAGAATTAGCAGAAGCTATATACCGACAGAGGGCAGGTAGAGAGGCAGTTTGAGGTAGGTGACTTGGTCTACCTATGACTTCAGCTGTACCGGCAGTCCACGCTAAAGCAGAAGGGGGCCGAGAAGCTCAAGCCCTGCTTCTATGGACCTTACAGGGTGATCCGCAGGATAGGGGAGGTTGCTTACGAGTTGGAGCTGCCCGCAAGTAGCAGGATACACAACATCTTCCATGTATCATGCTTGAAAAAGGTATTGGGGCAGCAAGTGACTACAACAGAGGAGCTCCCGCCTATAGATGATGAGGGGTATTTGGTGCTACAACTAGACGCCATCATAGACACCAGGGAGAGACAGCTACGGAGCAGGACAATCAGGGAGTACTTGGTGAAATGGAGGAATTTGCCGGATGAGGATTCCACTTGGGAGAGTGAGAAGATTTTGCAGCATCCATCTTTGTAGTTGCTTGAGGACAAGCAAAATTTTGGCGGGGAGGACTGTAATATTCCCAATTAGCAGTAGCTAATTGGCAATATTAATTTTGCTTAGATTTTGCCTTTCTAATGTTTAGTCAAGAAATAAAAGGGAGTGGGACAGCGTGGAGGCAACGTGTGCTAGGCAGCGCAGTGGCAGCGTGGGCCAGGACAACACAGTGTAGTGGGGATAGCGTGGCCATGAAGGGACATCGCAGTTGAGTGGGGCCCAAGGGAGAGCTAGGCTCTCAAGCATAAAAGGAGTGAGAGGCTCACCATTCAGTCATTTAATTATGCATCTTTTGATTTTCAGTCTATCATACATTGAGCAGGGTTACGCTGTTTAGCGAAATCTACAAGTGTTGTTCAGCACGAGGGTGTCTCCGAGTGGAGATCCCAACCTTAGCCTCGGGTGACTTCGAGTGCTCGCTCAGGTGAGGAGATCTACCATTGTTTTCCAGAGCAAAGCACGCAGTACCTTTCAGCCAGGAGCATGCACTCACTAAGGCAGTGCAGTCACACTCAAAGATTACGCAGTCTTGGGAGGAGGCAGCACCGGGAGAGAAGGGAGATCAGGGATTTCAGCCCGGGAGTAGTGTGAAGGTATCCGCCCTTCACAAATCATCTTTTGCACTAGGAGGAGGCCATCATTTGCTGTTTGACAATTCAAGGCCAGCGTACTCATCTGGAGTGCGTGATTTTCCCAAGGGGGTCAAAATCCGGGGTCATCCATTCAGAAATTCCTTCATGGGTTTTTCCGAGTTTTTGGAGGAGAGCTCATATCCGGAGTTTCATATTTTTCTGAGTAGGGGAACAACCCCAAAGAGCAGCTCCATTCCAGATAGAGGCAGCAGTTCCGATAGCAATGGTTCAGGGAGTTACGCAGTCATAGAGGGAGCAACCATCCACTGGGAGATTCTGAGAGTATTTTCAGCTTACCTTGAGCAAGCCAAGGTGCCATGATTCTGATCACCTTTGAAGTTTGTACACATTTTTATCTTTCAGATTATAATAAAATAGCTTAGCGTTTCTCCATGTCTGCAGTGTTTTTCATGATGTCTCTCTATTTGTTATAGTTATTGTTTATGTTGCTTTATATTGTTGTTTATTTCTTATTCGGAATATTAGAGATGCGGACTACTAGGATGCAGAAGGAAGAGTGCATTGATCTATTCCTGTCTAGACTTCAGGAGAACCGAGATCAGCTGGCAGTTATGGGAGCAGCTCCTCAGGTCACAGAGATGGTTAGACTAGCCCTCAATTCAGTGTCCGAAGACTATCAAGTCTTTTTCCAGAGCATCCTAGGCAAAGAGAAGTTACCAAACTAGGAAACAATATGGTCAACTCTTCAGCAAGAAGAGATGAGGATAAATTTTCTCAAGTTGAAACTTGATGGCATCAGCAGCAGTGGTTCGAAGCCCAAGGAGGAGGAGGAGAATTCAGCCCTTGCGTCAAAGCGGCAGCAGGAGCAACGTAGGAGGAAGAAATACCTTTCCAAGATGAAATGCTTCTAGTGTGGCGAGATGGGACATTATGCCACACAGTGTCCTTTCAAGAAGAAAGGCAAAGATGAGAAGCATGATCCATAGGGTGCAACGACGAAGATAGAGGAGGAGGAATTCACAATGATTTCCCATATATCTCCCGGGGAGCGTTGGGGTGATCTGGAGCTGTAGTTCAGCAGAACTGCAGATTGGGGAGGATCTTGAGGAGTCCACCTCTCGGATCATCACCTTGCTATGGGAGCCCAAATTAGAGGTAGCAGGATGGACAAGTTTCAGTTGATGTAGAGGAGTGCATAAGTGACAGCGCAATGGCTAGAGAGCGCCAGAGACTAAGCAGTGCAGAGCAGAGTTGACAACAGTGAAGGAAGGAACAATGCAGAGGCAGCAACAATGCAAAGGATTCAGAGGGACAACGTAGAGACTAGCAAGAGTTAGATCTTCAGCACGAGATGTATCCTACGGAACACTTAGTTCAATTTTGGATGCTTTTTTGTTGTAGTGCAGTAGCAGTTGGCAGCAACATGTAGGGTCAACATCGCAGTGTTGATTGGCAGGAGTGTCAGACATCAGCAGTGCAGAGGGAGATGTGGCAGAATCAGGGCAGTACTTTAGCTAGTTGTATTAATAGAGCACATTCCTCGCTAAGTAGGAGTGTTGATTTCGGTAGCATTGGATGTGCTCTAAGTCTCAAAATTTATAGGGAGGCTTAGGCACATGTATTCCAAATAACCCAAAAATCGTTTTTGAAAAATCCACTCAGAGTGTGTTTTATTAAAATAATTAATTATTTTTAATGGCACCCTAAGTATAAACTTAGGAAATTAAAATAATTAGAGGGTATTAATAAAACATAGTGTGAATCTTCTAGATAAGACGAATATCAAGTCAAAATTCAATCTTAGTTGTTGTTTAACAATTTAATCTCGGTCGTTGAAGTCTCAATGAGAAGATTATAAGAAAGGACTTCATGGATCATTTGGAAGATACATCGGGAGAGAAAATCTAGAGATCGAAATTCTTTAGTGAAAAGTGCTTAGAGAGAAAAACGGTTGAGAAGATTTTTGCAGAGAGGGGCAGAGATAATTGCCGGTTGGAGGTCTTCCTGAGCCGAGGAATACACTACAGAGAAGACAGAAAGTAGTATGCAGAGGGGCAACGTAGCAGAGCCAACAAAGGCAGTGCGGTATCCTTGAGGAAGTTCATGATTTAGCTGAGGATCAATCAGATCCAGTTCCAGAGAACCAGGGTGTGAGACTGGGAGAGACCAGAGGGTTAGATCGAGCCAACAGAAGAGCCACCCAGTAGCAATGACACAGTCCCCACACAGAGTGACACAAAGACTAAGCAGAGGCAGTGGAGGGCTTGTCAATTCAGGGTTCGGCCAGTTTGGGCTTCCAGTGTCCGTGTGTGAGGCAATCGCACTAGCTCTTTGTCAGTCAGATTCTCTATGAGGATAGCCAACAAGGCATCCTAGATTGTATTCAGAAAATTATTGCATAATAAACAAACCCTCAGCTGCAGCATTGGTTTTTCCGCATTGGGTTTTTCCGGGGACATTAGTCCAAAAAAACAGTGTCATGTGTCTCTGATTTGTGCTTTCTCAGATCTTGTTTCTCAACATTTATTTTCTGCAATTTAATTTTGTGAAGGATGTAGTGTATGGGTTTCAATATTTACCATAGAAAACGGTAAATAACTTCTTCAAGTAATTAACAAGTAGAATATTTCTCATCAGTTGCTGCAGTAGAATTCCAGATCTCACTTCCATGTTCCACTCGCACTTCCATCTCGGGTAGTCCATTGCTTGGCAAGGCTTCCTTGCATCGGAAGTTAGAAAAACCAAGGCATATCCTTGCCTCAAAACCATCGTATCGGTCATAGCATGCTCATGGAAATCAATGGACACTATTGGGTACCAGTGTACCACAATGGTATTGCTTGTAAAGAGCTTTACCAACATACTGCTTCATGTTTCAATTACTTTTGCTGCTACTGCTAATTCTTGCATTCGATTTCAACCATCCCAAACCAGACATTACATGCTTCTTGTACCAAGCACATAACTGCCATTAGATTCAAAATAAATTGAAATAATTTCACCTCATACCTCATTGGTAGCTTGTCAATAAGGTACACTTGCAATTTTGTTCACTTCCTGTCATAAGTCAAACTAATTATTTGATCAAATCATCATGTATAAACATATCACATCTGGTTAGCTCAAAACACAACCATCATAGGTCAAAATCATGAATCAAATGCAATCATCATTAACCATAATCATAAATCACATGTAACCATCATGACTCAGAATCGTAGATCACATGCATAATAAAACTGAAATAAAATATCGATACTTATCCTCCATCGGTCCTTACTTATTCCTTTGTTCTTTCTGTACACACACCGGATCGGTTGCCACACCCGGCAAGCACTTAATTCCTTTGTTTCTCTTCAATTGCATACACAAACACACAGTGTATATCACAACACGTACACCCACATACGACATACAACACCATAAAATTCACGCACCCACATCTGCATATGACACATACACCTACACCCGGTGTACAATACAACACAATACATACGTCTACACCGGAATACAATACTTACACCTACACCCGATGTACAATACAACATAATACATATACATATACAAAGTACAACACAACATATACACATGTCACGACACCACGACTACACCATGTACATACATAGTACCACATGCCCGCAACACAACATGTACGAGATGCACACAGTACCACATGTATACCAGTACCATATGCACATGTACAAAGTACCCCTTGTACACAACACTACCTGCACAACTGTGCATGACATCACATGTACACGACACCACCTGCACAACGTGTACACAATTCCAAATGTACACCGCACCAACTATACAATGTGTACACAATGCCACATGCACAACATGTACAAAGTACCCCCTGTACACAACACTACATGCACAACTGTGCACGACATCACATGTATACAACACCACCTGCACACAACACCACATGTACAACATGTACACATCACCACATGCACACCGCACCACATGTACAATCATGCACACAACACCATATGTACATAACACTACATATACAACATGTGCATAGCATCCTATGTACACAACACCACATATTCAACATGCACACAACACTATATGCATACACAACACCACATATCCAACATGTGCACAGTACGATATGTACACAACACCACATCTCCAACATGTACATAGCACCATCTATACCTAACACTGCATATGAAATATACATACAACAACATATATATACGACACCGTATATACAACAGGCATACAACATCATATGTACACAATACGACGTATGCTACATGTACACATCACCATAGGTACAATCACTGAATATACAACATGCACAACATATACACAACAATAGTATTGCACATTGATAGACCACACACTAACCCCACAAGCAACTTTTCTCTAGTGTCTTTACACTATCCATGCTTATCCTATCATGTCGCAGATCACACTACTTTCACTTCTTTGATCTACCCCTCAACATTACACGTCCATAACATAAACATAGGCATAGTACAAGCATATAATATCAATTCATGTCCACATGATATTGACCTATAGATCTGTCAGGGTTACTCTTCCCACTTGATTCTTCATAAGACCAAGAACCTCTTCATGCCATTCACCTACATAAGCAATAATTCCTCCACAAGAATGATCCCCGACAACCTTGTCAGACAATGACATAGATACATAGATACAAACATATATAATCATTAGCATAAAACAATCATCATCCTGTCAGACAATGACATACATACACACATATATACATATAAACATTTAGCATTAAACAACCATGATCCATGACGACCCTGTCAGACACGACATACATACATGTATACACATATAAACATCCACATAATCATCTGTAATATTCCCAATTAGCGATAGCTAATTGGAAATATTAATTTTAACCAATTTTGCCTTATTTTAGTCAGAGCATGAATAAAGTGGGTGAAATATTAAATAACTCACTTAGGATAAAATATTTCCCTAAAGTTCACATCTTATTTGAGGAAGTGGGGCCTAGTGGCCAAGTGGACAGCGCAGGGAGAGGAGGACGCAGACCACGTGGGCAGCGTGGGGCCTACCTCACGCAGTTGAGAGGGGCAGCGTGGGCCAAGGGACACGTAGGAGATGGTGGGGCCTAGGGTTGAGAGAGGCCCATCGTGATAAAAGGGAGGAGAGCCTCTTCATTTCATCATTCATGTTTATGCATATTGAGCTTGTCATTTCAACTTGGAGCACGCTGACTGTTTAGCTTGTCTGCAGTACTATTTAGTACACCGGGTGTCTCCGTGCGGAGATCCCACCCTCAGCCCCGGGAGAATTCGAGTGCTTTCTTGGGAGAGGTATTCCATCAGCATTTTTGCAGGACGATTGGTGGTTGCATTCGTGGAGGAGCAGAGCTTAGAGGGACTGCGTAGTCTTGAGAGAGGGGGATGCAATTCATTTTGGGAGAGCTTCGGATTGTAGCCATTTTGGAGGATTCAGGCCAGAGGATTGAGCAAGGGGCCAGCCCTTGCCTATTGGAGACATTGGGAGAGAGGGAGACCGTATTTTGGAGAGTAGCATTCAGCACCAGCGTGGCCCTTGGGAGGATAGCGTAGATCCTCAAGGGAGGCATTTTCGGGGGTCGTCCATTTCAGAAACGCTCTCTGGGCTTTTCTAGGTATTGTGAGTAGAGGCCGATTCCAGAGTATCAGATTTTTCCGAGTAGGGGAGCAGCCCCAAATACTCATTTTGTTCCAGCAGTAGCAGTAGCACGACAGTATTTCAGCAGCTTGGAGTTACAGCAGAGAGCAGCCATTTCCATTGATATTCTGAGAGTATTCCTACACTTGCCTAGTGCAAGTCGAGGTTCCATCATTCTGATCACCTCTTGTACTTATTTCTATTTCTCATTATAATAAAATGGCTTAGCATTCTCTCTATTTCATGTGTATCTGCTTCATGATCTGTTTCTAGCACTATATATCTTGTTGTATGCTTTGTATTACTGTCTATTTCCCCTTCGGGATATTACAGTGGTATCAGAGCTCATAGACCTGGCTCAGCCTGTGGAGCAAGTTGTCTATGACACCGGGAGAGAAGCCTTATATTTGCTACAGAGGTAGGAAGTACTGTGACCAAGAGCGTAGGCTGCAAATCACCTACAGAGAGGGTGACTGCGCTCCAGTAGTAGACACAGAGTAGGAGGAACCGATGGCAGATGATAGTGACGCGAAGAAGTTTGGGGAAATGTTCCTCTAGTCAGTACATGATCTGTCAAGGCAGATTGAGGTGATGGGACAGAGATTCATTGCTGTAGAGGCTAGGTAGTGTGAAACCACAAGGGGTTTCCAGATTGGTGAGGGATCAGGCACATCTCACCATTTGCAGGAGCACGATGCCACTCAGCACATGGCATCTCATGCACCCACACGTTCCACTATACCCACTTTTCTGGCTGCAGACACAGGGGCAAGAGCACAACAGGAGCAGGAACCTAGCCACATGGGTGATTACTTTGCTGAGTACCAAGCATACGGGCAGGAGTTCAGGGATGCCCTTTCATTTCGTGATTTTGTCCAGCTCCAGCGGGACAGCAGACCCCGCGACAATCATAGGGGACACCGGCACTATCACGACGGAGACACTCAGCATACGATGAGTAGGTTCCATTTGCCTATGTTTGATGGTTCATCAAACAGTTCGGCAAAAGCTTGGGTGGAGAAGCTGGACATATACTTCCAGCTCAACCAAATGGCGGAGATAGAGGCCATCAAGGTGGCAGCGCTGCATCTAAATGGCAAGGCCCAAGATTGGTGGTTCCACGGGGTGTTTACACTCGGGCACTCGATAATGACAGCTTATGCCGAGTTCACCCAGAGGTTGATTTTTGATCGGAGGGATCCAGTGGAGCACTTTGTTGAGTTGACGAAGCTCAAGAAGACTGGGAGTCCAGATGCATACATCTCAGATTTTCTGAGACTCTCAGTGATGGTGCCAGATCTATCCGCAGCACGGATGATCTACATGTTCATTGATGGGCTAGCAGAGCCGCATCGGGGATTGGTCAGATCCACTAGACCGACCACACTCCATGACGCAGTTGGCAGGACACGGGATTTGCAAGATGCCTTACCCAGGACCAGGACGCCTTACCCCCAGAGACAGGCTTTCCAGCCTAAGGGGAAGGATGTGAGGATTCCGCCTCCAAGGGGGAATCAAGGTAGAGGACTGTTGGATGATGATGCCAGGAGGGAGTTGAAGAAGAAGAGATTGTGTTTCACCTGCCAGGAGCCGTGGGCACCAGGACACAGATGTGCTGTTGGCAAAGCACATTATATCAAGGTCTTCTCCGAGAGCAGCGGGGAAGAAGATGAGTATGATGACGAGGGGGCAGGGGGCAGCCATGCAGAGCAGGATCATTTGCCACCTCCACCACCAGGAGGAGGAGGTGCAGCCTTTGCTCCTACCGGAGGGACCCTTGCAGCATTGCGAGGAGTTCCCAAGTATCTGACGCTGTGCGTCCGAGGTACAGTGCGGGGGCAGTGAGTATTAGTACTAGTGGACAGTGGGGCAACCCACAACTTCATCGATGCACAAATGGTAGAGCAGAGAGGCATACAGACAGAGAGCTTCGATGGGTTTTTAGTGTTGGTCCCAGGAGACCAGACTATGCAGTGTGCCAGATATGTCCCAGTGTTGGCAGTGACGATGGGCACCTACACAGTGACCGACCACTTTTTCGTGGTTAACATACCGAATACCAATGTCGTATTAGGTGTACAGTGGCTGATCACTCTAGGGAAGGTCACCACAGATTGGGAGGCTTTGGAGATGGAGTGGGATGACAAGAAGACCGGGAAGCACAAGAAGATACAGGGCATGCACATTTACCCACCTCAGATAGTTTTAGCTCACCGGATGGAGGCAGACTTCCGAAAGGGAGACATAGAGTGGGTAATAGAGTTGCGTGCATCAGAGGCAGGGACTACCGGGTAGACATTTCATCCAGAGATACAAACCATCCTTGATAGGTATGCCACGGTGTTTGGGGAGATACCACCAGGGCAGCCACCGGATCGAGGATTTGAGCATACGATTGAGCTAGAGTAGGGCATACAGGCCATTATTACCACACCCTATAGGCACCCCAAGGCCTATCGAGACGAGATCGAGCGAGCTATCCGTGAGCTGTTAGCTCTTGGACACATTCGGCCTAGCACCAGTCCTTTCGCTTCTTCAGTAGTGTTGGTGAAGAAGAAGGACGACACATTGAGGATGTGCATTGATTATAGGGCCCTGAACAAAAAGACCATGAAGAATAGGTACCCTATTCCACGGATTGACGAGTTGATGGATGAGTTGAGAGGGGTACAGTTCTTCTCAAAGATTGATTTGAGATCCGAGTACCATCAGATTCGCGTGAGGGAGGACATTCCCAAGACCGCTTTCAGGTGCCACTATGGCCATTTTGAGTTCTTGGTGATGCCTTTCGGGCTAACCAACACACTGGCCACCTTCTAGTCATGTATGAACCACATTTTCCGCAGTCACCTGAGGAAGTTTGTGTTGGTCTTCTTTGATGACATATTGATATATAGCAGGACATGGGAGGAGTATCTCCAGCACATAGAGGCAGTGTTGCGTATTTTGGAGGAACAGCAGTTCTATGCTAAGCTCTCCAAGTGCGAGTTTGGATTGACAGAGATGCTATACTTGGGACACATCATAGGGGTGGACGGAGTGAGGGTCCACGAGGAGAAGATCAGGGCCATCAGGGATTGGCCAGAGCCGAGGAACATGACGGAACTTCGGGGGTTTGTGGGTATCTGCACCTACTACAGGAAGTTCGTCAAGAGTTTCTCTCAACTTGCTGCACCCCTTACAGATCTGACAAAGAAGGGGGCATTCAGTTGGATAGACACAGCGCAGCGAGATTTTGACAGGCTCAAGGAGGTGATGAGCAGCTGTCCAGTGCTAGCATTGCCAGACTTCATGCAGCCATTCGTTCTGGAGTGTGATGCATCAAGAGAGGGGATTGGCGCAGTGTTGATGCAGGGAGGCCACCCTATAGCTTTTGAGAGCCGGAAGCTCCTTCCACATGAGCGGTTGTATGCCATATACGACAAGGAGATGCTGGCCATCATGCATGCATTGGCCAAATTCCAGCAATACCTGGTAGGTAACAGGTTCAGGGTGAGGACTGACCACAACAGCCTCAGGTTTCTCTTAGAGCAGAAATAGCTACAGGAGAGGCATCAGAAGTGGGACAGCAAGATCCAAGCCTATGACTTTGACATCGAGTATGTCAAAGGAAAGAACAACGTGGTGGCTGATGCACTTTCACGCAGACCAGCCACGTTGTCTCTGATGAGTTTGGATGCAGATTGGAGGGCTCGACTATTAGTGGAGTACTCCAAGGACAGATTTTCTTGTGACGTTTTGGATGGACAGGTGACAGATGACAGATATAGGGTGATGGATGAGATCATCTACTACAGGGACAGGATCTTCTTGACTGAGGGCTCTTAGCTCAAGAAGAAGATATTGCAGGCTTCCCATGTTTCACCATTTTCTGGCCATTAGGGGTTTACCAAAACCTATAGGGCCATCAGAGAGAGGTTCTCATGGAAGGGCCTCAAGGAGGACGTACTCCAGCATGTCAGGGAGTGCGAGGTTTGTCAGCGCAACAAGGGGGAGATGAACCATCCGGCAGGGTTGTTGCAGCCTCTTCCCATTCCAGAGGGGAAATGGGAGAGTATCTCAATGGATTTCATCACTGGGTTGCCCATGGTGCAGGGCAAGGACTGTATATTCGTCATCGTTGATCGATTGACGAAGTATGCACATTTTTCGCCATATCCGCACATTATACAGCAGCACAGGTGGTGGAGCTATTCTTCAGGGACATCTTCAGGTTACATGGTCTTCCCAAGACCATTGTCAGTGATAGGGACAGCCGCTTCATGGGCGGATTTTGGCAGGAGTTTTTTCGGTTGGTGGGGACAGAGTTGACACTGAGCACTAGCTACCACCCACAGACAGATGGGCAGACAGAGATAGTTAACGAGTGGCTAGAGGGCTACTTGCGTAACTATGTTAGTGGGCAGCAGAGAGTGTGGTTGAAGTGGCTGCACCTAGGAGAGTACTGCTACAACAACACACATCACATGTCCATCGGTATGTCTCTGTTTTACGCATTATATGGTTTCATGCTTTATCTTTTGTTGATGTGATGTTTAGTGCCAGCAAGGCTCTGAGAGCCAAGGATTGGATCCAAGAGAGTCAGGACATCCTCCGAGCTCTCAAGGATAACATGGCTATAGCGCAGAACCAACTGAAGCTGTATGCTGACAGGGGTCGGGTGGAGAGACATTTTGAGGTAGGGGACTTGGTCTACCTATGTTTGCAGCCATACCGATAGTCTACTCTGAAGCAGAAGGGAGCTGAGAAGCTCAAGCCCCGTTTTTATGGGCCTTACAGGGTGATACGCAGAGTTGGGTAGGTTGCTTAAGAGTTGGAGCTACCCGAGGGTAGCAAGATTCATAACATCTTTCACATATCGTGCCTGAAGAAGGCACTGGGACAACAAGTGACAGTGATAGGGGAGCTTCTGCCTACGGATGATGAGGGGCACTTGGTGCTACAGCTGGAGGCCATTATTGATACTAGGGAGAGACAGTTGCGGAACATGATAGTTCGAGAATTCTTAGTGAGGTGGAAGAATTTTCCAGATGAGGATGCCACTTGGGAGAGTGAGAATATCTTGCAGCATCCATCACTACAGTTGCTTGGGGTCAAGCAACATTTTGCCAGGGGAGATTGTAATATTCCCAATTAACGATACCTAATTGGAAATATTAATTTTAACCAATTTTGCCTTATTATAGTCGGAGCATGAATAAAGTGGGTGAAATATTAAATAACTCACTTAGGATAAAATATTTCCCTAAAGTTTACATCTTATTTGAGGAAGTGGGGCCTAGTGGCCAAGTGGACATCGCAGGGAGAGGAGGACGCAGACCACGTGGGCAGCATGGGGCCTACCTCACGCAGTTGAGAGGGGCAGCGTGGGCCAAGGGACACGTAGGAGATGGTGGGGCCTAGGGTTGAGAGAGGCCCATTGTGATAAAAGGGAGGAGAGCCTCTTCATTTCATCGTTCATGTTTATGCATATTGAGCTTGTCATTTCGACTTGGAGCACGCTGGCTGTTTAGCTTGTTTGCAGTCCTGTTTAGTACACCGGGTGTCTTCGTGAGGAGATCCCAACCTCAGCCCTGGGAGACTTCGAGTGCTTGCTCGGGCGAGGTATTCCATCAGCATTTTTGCAAGAGGATTGGTGGTTGCATTCGTGGAGGAGCAGAGCTTAGAGGGACTGTGCAGTCTTGAGAGAGGAGGATGCAGTTCATTTTGGGAGAGCTCCGGATTGTAGCCATTACGGAGGATTCAGGCCGGAGGATTGAGCAAGGGGCCAGCCCTTGCCTATTGGAGACATTTGGGAGAGAGGGAGACTGTATTTTGGAGAGTAGCATTCAGCACCAGCGTGGCCCTTGGGAGGATAGCGTAGATCCTCAAGGGAGGCATTTTCGGAGGTCATCCATTTCAAATTCGCTCTCTGGGCTTTTCTGGGTATTGTGAGTAGAGGCCGATTCCAGAGTATCGGATTTTTCTGAGTAGGGGAGCAGCCCCAAATACTCATTTTGTTCCAGCAGTAGCAGTAGCAGTAGCACGACAGTATTTCAGCAACTTGGAGTTACAGCAGAGAGCAGCCATTTCCATTGATATTTTGAGATTATTCCTACACTTGTCTGGTGCAAGTCAAGGTGCCATCATTCTGATCACCTCTTGTACTTATTTCTATTTCTCAGTATAATAAAATGGCTTAGCATTCTCTCTATTTCATTTGTATCTGCTTCATGATCTGTTTCTAGCACTATATATCTTGTTGTATGCTTTGTATTATTGTCTATTTCCCCTTTGGGATATTACATCATGATCACAACACAATTTCTAGATATCATAAGCTCTAGGTTAAGAGAACTTCATTTATTCGTGCACAACATGCACAACGTTGAGAACCAAATTTCTCAACTTAGCCAAGGAATCTAACGCCTCAAATCCATTTACTTTATCTTTTTGGTTAACTTTCTCATGTCTGTACTTCCACCATCCATTTACCATAATGGACCCATTCAGTCCAACTAACTATCATATTATTATCTTTTGTTGCCCTTTACTCATGCATCGAGCTTCATTGAGTCTTGCATCACCTATTAGGTTTCATTCATCTTTCCCCAAGCTCCATTAACTTTTCTCCTTCCCATCCAATTCCAAAGACTCTCAAAACATAAAAGGCAAGAACAAGAGCAAGTAAGAAGAAGACCATGAAAAACCAAAATCATACGATACCACAACAAAGTGGTATGGCCATACAACAAAAATAAACAAAACTGCAAATCAAGCACAAACAAATCACAAAGACCGAAAGCATAAAACTAGCAACAAACACCATGACTCAATCTCCATGGGTTCCCAATGCTTCCAAGGGAAAGCTCAACTTGAGCCTTCTTCAAGATTTCATGGAAGTTTCTTTTTCCATGCATTCCCTTGCATCATACTGCCATAAACACATAATGTCAGTGTATAAAACATACAATATACCAGTTACCTTACTTTATTATGCCAGACACATTGCCTTGTATTTGAACACATACATATATCATCTCTCAAGTGAATCCAATCCCTTTACAAATCCGGCCATAACTAGAAACCAACTGTTATACCAACCAAATACATGTTCATAAATATAGCACATGTCCACATAATGCCAAACAAAATCAAGGTTAAGAAAATTTCTTGTATGCAAAGCACTCATTCTCTTGGAATTAGGGTTTCCAAACATAGCCAAAGGAATTATTACCCAATTCCTTTCTCTTACCATTTTCCTTGCTGCAATTGAGTCTTTATTATGTGCTATCATATCACTCAGTTGTTAGTTATATAAGCAAATCAAATATTACCTTGTCATGCTAATACTAAGCATATCGTCTTGCAACTGTTCACACATGTAAGTCACGTGCTCCAAAGATCAAGACAACATATCTATCAATTTGAAACCAACCTTTACCAAGTATAACAACCATGTCATAGTCAATGTTTAGCTCACATTCTTTAGTCATAATACATAATGCTACAACTATCACCTGCTTACACTCAAGTACATATCATTTATATCAACACATATGATGTTAGTACAACCATCTTAAAACCAGATCATTCCTTCATACAATTTTACAAACACATACTCATATCATGCAATTAATCAAACATTCAAACAACTTGCAAACATACCATGTTAAATAAATCAACTAGATGACATAATCAAACACTCAAACACCAAATAGACAACATAATCAAACATTCAAGCCCCAAGTAGACAACATAAGTAAACTCATACCTTAATGTATCTCAGGGGAGGCTATCTTGTCTACACAATCAATTTAGATTAGCACGATATAACTTCACAATATATCCACTCAAACATAAATAAGGTCATGATATCCATAACAGTAACTTGCTAACATGTTCACATCATAAATTCACAAACAATTGTCATTCATGCATAACAATCACATATACACAGTCATTCTAGATTAGTACAACTCAATATCACGAATAGGTCGACTCCTACTTGAGTGACATAACCCTAACCAGCTGCATAGGCCAATCCAAATTAGTATGATACATATAACATCAAGGTCTTAATACAATAACCCTAATCATCAAGTTAACTAACATATAACAACAACGGGTTAACATATAACATACTCATCAAAAACATATAACCTAATCATCAAGTGAACTAAGATAAAACAACAACAATGCATATGACAACAAGTTACTATCATTCATGACTATTCGACACTTGTGCATATAACCACATTGATTCACTAGCATCTACTATGCATGTAACCACAATAACAATAGAATGACAAGAATTTAAGTAACTCTAATGCTTATAACAATCCATTAACTAACATACCTGAATGCCAAACATACAATACCTGTATGACGATCTGCTCTTACCCCAAAGTCTAGTGCTACAACTTCGTTTTTAAGATTTGCATCTCCTACTCTATCTCATCCAACACATCAGCATCATAACATACCAACAACATCATGTTGGCCTAAAATACCTACAATGACCTCATGGACAACAACCTTAACCATGACAATGCATGCATAACAATATATAGACGTTGACATTCATAACAAATGCATAACCGACATGCACTCATGACGATCACATCCAACAACAACACCAACTTCTACATGGCGACACAACTATAACAATGACCACCACCATGCATATGAAACAAGCACATGGACCACAAGTATAAGGAACACATATGCAACTAACATGTATGCATGAAAAACACATTCCACCCATCTAGTCCAAGGGGTGAACCATGCTCTGATACCACTCTGTAACACCCTCCTCCCACATCTACCCAAGTAACCGTCCAACCAGGGTAAACATGTGACGGAGAGTTACTATGATATGATTCAACCTCCTAGGTGACCTTAAGGAAGTGAAATCGACAGAAACACATAAAATAAACCTTCCACATCAACAACAAAACTCCTAGGAGCCATCCCACCACTCAGGTAACCATCCCCTCAGCCCCACTGAGTTTTTAGACCATTAAACCGCCAAATTGTAATGTCCCCATTTTTATTTTCTTCCATAGTACAACCAGGGTGGGATTTCCAAGATAGGGGATGGCGAGATCATTGGAGAAGGTTCATGTCATTAGGGGTTCTGAGAGAGTTTTGAGGAGTTTTTTACAGGATTTGATGGCATTCCTTTGGCATACTTCATCATCTGCACAATTTTCCTTTCGTTCCGTCGCATTCTGACAAGTTTCAAAAAATAGCATTATTATGGGACCTAAATTAATTAATTATGCTCGAGGTGGCTTTCCGAGAATATTATTTGATGGAACACCTCAGTGTAATATCTCGTTGGAACCAAAATGAGAATATCTTCAGGATGCGATGTTGAGAAGTGACTTGTAGTGGCCAAAGAGAGTATGGTGGGAGATTTACCATTTTCCTTAATTAAAAATGAATTTAATTAGTCGTTTAATTAAAGAAAAATAAATAATTAGAAGGAAAGGCCCAAACATGACTCAAGTGAAATTAAATTAAATTAAAATTCAAGAAGATAAAGTCAATGGAAAAACTTCTAGAATAATAATAAAATAATAAAATAAGATGCTTCTAGAGGCTTGGAGATCTATCCATCAGATCTATAAAAGAGGAAGAGGAGGTCATTTGGACACATCTAGGATTTGTGTATTGTCTTTGTGGTGAGGTTTTGAGAACCAGGTTCTCTACTTCAGCAGTAGCCCCAGGACGGAAACTCTCGGGGGATTCAGTGAGAGTGGGCGAGCACCCATCTCTTCCTTTGGTGGATCCATTTAGGATTCACAGGCTGAAGTTTATTGATTTTCAGTTTGTTTTGGAGACCAGTTCTGGCATTATTGTAGAACTATTTGGGGCCATTACCTCATCCATTTCCAGTTTTTGTACCAACATTTTCTATATTAATAAAATTAGATTGAGATCTTCTGCATGCTTATATTGTCTATTATTTAGTTGCAGATTCTATTTTTTGTTTTTGCCGTAAATACTGTTGTTTATGTTGTGCAAATTGTTTATGGTGTTGACAACTTAAATTTCCGAAGTCATTTTATCTGGCAATCTTATGTCTATGGATGGAAAAATTATTGGAAGTATTTCCGAGTTAAAATTTCAAGAACGTTCCAAATTTTTGGCATTTGGGACATTAAAATGGTATCAGAGCCTTAGTCTCGGCTCAGCTTGTGGGGTTTTAGTTTCGAGGGTTTATTTTGAAGGTGCATTGTGGAAGAGGGATCCTTTCCAGAGAGGTTAAATAGTTGTTGAAGAACCCTTCTTGTTGATTTAGTTACCAAATTGTTGCATTTTTAAATGATCGAAAAAATGGCAATGTGCAACGAATTTCAAAATCAAGATTACTTGGCCGCGAGAAAATTTTATGAAGATCAATTTTTCGAAAAGGGATCAGACTAAATTTTATTAATCTGGGGGTTGCGGGTTTCATTTCAAAGAGCGTGTGGGTTTTTTGTAAGTGGAAGCGTAGAATTTTGTGAAAGGATCCGACTCCTTGTCTTTGTGAAGCAGTATTAAACTGTGAAGGCCGAAATTATTGATCTCTGAGGGCCAAGTTGAGAAGTACATAGTCAGTTGTTTAAAGCCGAATTGCCATTATTCTCAGAAGTTTGATCCATTCCATTACTTGGAATTTTGTGGATCGTTTCTCGAGGAAGGTTATAGGTGCGTTCCATAGAGGAGTCGTGGCTCCATTCGTGGGATCACTACATTAAACAATATCCTCTTTATGTGTGTATTTGCGCAAAGGAGTAAGGATGTTGGTGGTCAAGTGGGTGTACTCTAAGCCCTCAGAAACATGTTTGTTCGTTGATTGCCACATTGGTCGAAAGGTCAACACCTTGGTCGCATGCACACAAAAGGACGGGCCTACCACTCACCTGACAACTATTGTGCGATTGTGGTAAGGCGGATTTGGTAGAAAGGGGAGAATGCGACAATTGAGGGGTATTATCGGGCTCATCCATGTAAGATTTTTGAGATACAAGGATCTAGATCTGCAAAACAATGAACAAGCTTGCAAGAGAAGGAAGGAAGCGAGCAAGAATTGAGAAAAGAATGAAATTGATTCTCCAATATTAGTTTTTGGAATAAATACATAAAAGCAACTAGGTTAAGCTTAGTTGTACATGCAATAACTAAAGCTAACTGAAGCTAAGTGTGTTTTATCTTATGTTAATGTGTACATGTGCCACATGCAAGCAATAAGTTAACTTAACTAAGCAAGTGCACATCACATGCAAGCAGTAAGTTAACTAAAGCTAATCTAGGTGCATGTACACCAACATAGCTAGTCTAAGTGCATGTACACCAACACCCCCCCTTAAGCATAACTTAGGTGAGTGTGATGCAAAATGAATGAGTCCTGGAAACACGGCCATTTTAGGTACCCATATACAATGCATAATAAAAAAAAGAGGAAAGAGGGAAAACCCAGTGGGAAGAAAACCCCCCCTCAAAATATAATGCAAAAGTAGAGAAAAGACAACTGCTAGGCAGTCGTGTCCTTCACCCTAAGACGATCTCGCAGGAATCAAAACTTCTGCTCAGTGAAAGTCTTGGTGAAGATATCAACAATCTGCTCGGAACTAGGACAGTACTGAAGATCGATGATCCCATCATGAATGAGTTCTCTAATGAAGTGCATGTGGATCTCGATGTGTTTGGTCCATTGCCGCTGCACTGGATCTCTACAAAACTTAAGCGTACTTTGATTATCGCACCAGATGACAGTTGGATGATGGACACTGATCCCAAGCTCAGATAGGAAATGTTGTAGCCAAATTGCCTGAATAGTGGCATTCACTACTCCTCTATACTCGGCCTCTGCTGATGATAAAGCAATGGCAGCCTGCTTCTTGCTTGACCAGCAAATTGGGTCGGATGCCAAACTAAGTACATAACCGGAAGTAGACTTTCGATCAATGGTGTCACCAGCCCAGTCTGAATTTGTGAACCCAATGAGATTCAAAAAACAATTGGCTGCATAATGAATCCCATAGGTGATTGTCCCCTGGACATATCGAAGGATGTGATTTGCAGCGTTCCAGTGTAACTCACGTGGCTCCTGCATGTATCTGGAAATGGCTCCGACAGCATAGGAGAGATCAGGACGGGAGTGAGTGAGATAAAGAAGACTTCCCACAAACTGGCGGTACAATGTGCAATCAACCAATGGTGTGTCTTTGCCATTCTCAAGCTTTATCCCTGATAAGAAAGGTGTGGTTGCTGGCTTGCAGTCACTCATGTGAAATCGTGCCAAAAGATCTCTAGCATACTTTGGTTGAGAAATGGTAATCCCAGAATCACTCTGATAGATCTCTAGTCCAAGGAAGAAATTTACCAAGCCCATGTCTGTCATATAAAATCGCTTATGCAATGCAGTTTTAATGTTAGTAATGACAGAAGCTGAACTGCCTATTATCAAAAGTTCATCTACGTAGAGTACTATGATCAACAAGGAGTCAATTTTCTTCAAAAAATAAACATTGGAATCAGATTTGCAGTGTACAAAATTTTGAGATAACAAATAAGAATCCATATTTGCATACCATGCTCTAGGTGCCTGCTTGAGGCCATAGAGATACTTCTTTAGTTTGCATACCAGAGATGAATTGTGCATGTATCCCAGTGGCTGCTCCATGTAGATTTCCTCCTTGAGATCACCGTGAAGAAAGACATTCTTCACATCCATATGATGCACCTCCCATCCTCTTACTGCTGCAATGGAGAGAGCTAGCCGAATGGAATCCATTTTTGCCACTGGAGCAAAAGTCTCATCATAGTCAACACCATGTATTTGCTGAAAACCTTTTGCGACCAATCGTGCCTTATATCGACTAACTTGGCCATTTGATGCTTTCTTGGTCTGGTAAACCCACTTGCATCTCACAAGTTTGCGATTGGAAGGTAGCAGAACCAAATCCCAAGTCTGGTTCTCAATGAGAGAGTTATATTTCTCATCCATGGCAGCTTCCCATTCAGGATGCCCATTTGCTTCTGCATAAGTTTGTGGATCAGATCCATGCATCATATAAGCATGCATGGGCATGGATGGCTCCATAGCTACGAGTGCTTGCGGATCTTCCTCAAACAGAGGGATAGAGGCAGGATCATCAAGGATATCACTCATGCTACGCCATTTTTGTGTTGAAGGTGTCGAGAATCTTTCGAACTACATGCGGAAGTATGATCTCGATGTTCAACAACTGGTGGTCTAACAGGGGTCACAGGAAAAGACTCATCTTCATCAGAATGCTGGTCTGAAGTGTCATCTGCATACTCATCAATGAGTGGTAATGGAAACTTGGTAACAAGTTCATCTACTGGTGCATGCAAAATATCTTCGTCAAACTTTACACTCCTTTCAATAAAGAGCTCTTCACTGTGGATATCAAGCAATCTGTACCCTTTGACTTCATCAGAATATCCAACAAACATGCATGCTTTGCTTTGAGGCTCCAAAGCCTTTCTCTTCTCTGTAGGAATGCGGGCCCATGCTCGAGATCCAAAAATGCGGAAATGACTAACTTCAGGTTGCATGCCAGTCCAAGCCTCAAAAGGTGTTTTTCCAGTAACAGATTTATGAGGAGATCTGTTCTGGATGTATGAAGCACAATTGATAGCTTCAACCCACAATTTCGACGGAAGAGACCTTGCATGCAACATGCAATTAGCCATCTCTTTCAAAGATTGATTTTTCCTTTCAGCCACGCCATTTTGCTGTGGAGTGTAAGGAACCGTATGCTGCAACTGTATGCCTGCTTCATTACAAAGATTCTTCATATCTTTGTTGACATATTCCGTCCCATTATCTGTGCGGAGTATCTTGATGCGTTTTCCAGACTGATTTTCCGCATGCGCTTTGAAAATATTTAGATGTTGAAAAACTTCAGACTTGAGTTTCAAGAAGTAAACCCAAGTGAATCTCGTGTAATCATCTATAATGACAACACATATCTTGCTTTGCTCATTGAAAGCAACAGAAATGGACCCATGAGATCACTGTGTACAAGTTCCAAAGGTGAAGAGGCTCTCCATGCATGTCCCTTCTCGAATTTGTCTTGTGGATGCTTTCCAAGAGCACATCCATTACAAACACCATCTGAAAATTCAATGGTCGGCAATCCTTTGATCATCCCTTGCTTACTAAGCTGTTGCAGATATCTGAAATTCAAGTGCCCAAATCTCTCGTGCCAAATCCTACTTTCTTCATTTGCATGAGTAAGTAACAAAATAGAATCTGATTGAGGAACAAAATCAGAAAATGTATACAGATGAGATTGATCATTTACCTTGCCAGATGCAATCTTCAAGTTGGTTTGCATGTCATAAATGCTCACGGAATCTGGGGTAAATTCCACTTTCCTTCCGCTGCCTGTGTGTGTCATCTGATACACTAAGAGAAGATTCACAGAAAGCCTTGGAATATGCAAGACATTTTCAAAACTTCCATCTTCGAATTGCACTCTTCCTTGTCCAGTTGCTGCAACTGCAGAATTATCCCCCATGAGAATGGGAGGAGCTGAGTATGCATGTAGAGAAGAAAAGGATTCCTTTGAAGAAGCCATATGATGTGAAGCTCTTGAATCGATGATCCATTCTTGTGGTGCAGAATGAAGAGCAATCAAAGCATGCCCATTACCTCTTGGATTTGGTGCTTTTTCTCCAGACTTCTTCTTGGCATTCTCAGGAATGTGGTCTCCAAGATTGTGTTGCTGGAGTGTCTGCGCCATAAGATCTATAGTCTTCTTCATGCATGCAGATTCAGGATGAAAACCACGGTGGCAATAATTGCACATTGATTTCCCTTTCGTTCGTTTCCTTTCCTTTGAGCCAGATGATCCATCAAGGGGTTTGGGATTTCCTCCCTTTCTTGGATCATGATCCTTCTTCCCTTTTCCTTTCTGATGGTCTTTGGAATTTTCCTTTCCTTTTGCATGCACAATAAGTGCATGCACTTTGGAATTTTTAAGTGTGCCCATTTTAATGAGCTTATCTTGCTCATGCATCAAAGACTGAATAAAAGAATCCAGTGAGGGCATCTTCCAAGCTGCACCAGTTGCAGATCTGACTGTGTGGAATGTAGAGACGAATACTGCATACTCTGGACCAAGTTTTGATAAAATGGAAAGAATCAAATGATTTTCTTGCTTGGATTTGTCGATCCCGCATCCTTTCAGCTGAACCAACAAGGCTTTATACCTTGTGAAAAAATCTTGAATGTTCTCAAAATTTCTCGGATCTAATGAGTTTAACTCATTTTAGAGAATGTGACCTTGCATTTCATCCTGTTTTCCAAACAATCCTTCCAAAATTTTCCATACTTCATTTGGAGTTGAACATGATTCAACATGAAATAGCAATTCCAGAGAGATAGATAAACATAGGATGTCGAAGGCCTCGTCCATGCGATTGAAATATCTTGTTTTCTCCATTGCCGATGTTGGTTCAACTTCCGTTTCCATGGTTATTCGAAATAAACCTCTACTTCTGAGATGAAGTTGAATCTTTGGCTTCCATTCGAAATAATTATATAGAGTAAGAATTGCCGATTGTGGAAACTCCAATTTAGACTCCATTCTTTGTTGTTGCTTCAATCTTCTGAACCTGCAAATAAAATTGCTTGTGCACTGATTACAAATCCCTGTGCTCTGATACCATGTAAGATTTTTGAGATACAAGGATCTAGATCTGCAAAACAATGAACAAGCTTGCAAGAGAAGGAAGGAAGCGAGCAAGAATTGAGAAAAGAATGAAATTGATTCTCCAATATTAGTTTTTGGAATAAATACATAAAAGAAACTAAGTTAAGCTTAGTTGTACATGCAATAACTAAAGCTAACTGAAGCTAAGTGTGCTTTATCTTATGTTAATGTGTACATGTGCCACATGCAAGCAGCAAGTTAACTTAACTAAGCAAGTGCACATCACATGCAAGCAGTAAGTTAACTAAAGCTAATCTAGGTGCATGTACACCAACACAGCTAGTCTAAGACCAACATAGCTAGTCTAAGTGCATGTACACCAACAATCCATCAACACCGTGCACATGGAAGGAGATAAATGAGTAGCGACTTCATGTGGAAAAAGGCCGCAGTTAGCCGAATCGGGAAATGTTGAGTAAGAAGGATGAAGTCAATAATTCCACATGAGCATGGGGACCCCGCCAGAAAAGCGAGAGCAGTCATCATCTCAGAGAGATAGCGATGAGTCAACGGTGAAATTGAAAAGTCAGTGTGCGTCAAACTAGTTGCAAAAGGATTCAGAGAAGCGACCACATATCATTTAAACTTATTTTAAAAGTCGTATTCTCCAGGTCGAAGACAGAAAACCATGCATCCGTCATCATTCCGTGGAGACACCGAATTCTTGTCCAAATTTTCTTTACAGGGGTCGATTGCACATTAGTGGATTAGATTACCATTTATTTGCAGGACAGGATTCATTGAACAGCTCGTGTATTTATCAATAATAGCGACCGGAAGCAAATAGAAGAAGATCGAGTCACATTTAGTGGACAAGTTGCATATCCAAGGGATATGGTTATTTTCGTGCTAGAGTTGAATCAAAAGAACTGATACATTCTGAAGAAGAAGCACATCATATACCTGTAGCTCACTGTTGCAAATTTGAGAACCGATCTAGGAATTCCGCTAAGGATCACGCCTCAGTAGAGCATATTAATGCTAGCTGGGAAGGTTGAATTTCATACTTTTATGTTTGATATGGATAATCCTTTCTGAGGAAACCCAGTGTGGATTCGTCTGTTGGACATACCTCTCTTCCTATACGTGGTCTTGTGACTTCATGTAGTGGAAGCAGTTTGTAATACAAGTAATGAAGAGGTTGCTCTTGGAGTTTGCTTGTGCTGAAGAATCTAGAATGATGAACATTTTATCAGAAGACCTGTCATAGTGTGCCAATCAGGTTTCCTACTGTGCTTTGATAAATTCCTTTTTCAATTGTTAAGGTGATGCATTTCTAGTAAAGCAACTTATATAAACATATCTATGTCATTTATGATTTAAGGGTCACATTCTAGTAGCTGGTTGTAATCTAGTTGTACCTTTTTATCTTTGTATGGTGATGTATAAATTGAGCAAACGAAAGAATTTACAGCTACCATAGTGAGACATCAAGTGTTTGACAAACTCCCACTGAAAACTTCCCAAAAATCATAAATTAATAGTAAAATTGTGAGAGCCTTACTGCGTCAAGTTGGGTAGTAAGAGGTGTTATTGTTGTACCTCTTGTCATAACCTTTGGCATGTACTTGTTTTGATCATAAGGAGTTATCAGTATTAATTGTATGTTGCTAAGATGGGAGAATTATGTCCATCAAATTCATAGATAAACCAACTTGATATACTTGTCATTATTAAGCTAAACTATGGAGGAACTCCTAAACAAATTGAGAAGATTTAACACAAAAATTGGTTCCTTAAACCTCCATGCATAATTGGACCAAAAACTCAAGCAAGGCAACAAACCTTTATCAAGAGGAGTCTATGCCATCCTTCAGAAGGAACAACCAAATGATTTGTAGAAGAAGCTGAAGATTGGACACAAAATCATTGCACTTGGAACATATTTGAAACACATGAAGGTCACATGGAGAGTCATTTTCAAACTAGATAAGCTAGATGCACTCCTTGCCGAAGTGAGACATTTAGAAGGAATAAAACTAATTTGGGCATTAAAACCAACTATGCTTGCTCTCATACAACCCAAGTTCTTGGAGGAACCTTGTGAAGGGTTTAGACTTCTAGTTGCATCTTGTCTCAGTAACATCATGATACTAACCGCCCCTATAGCTCCTTACAATGATGATGTCATGAGGATAGTTTTCAGATTGATAGTAGAAACTTTCCAGTACTTGGACAAAAATGCAGGTTCTACCTTTGGGAAGAAGCTTGAGGTTTTAGAAGTCATGGCCATGGTCAGGACTTATGAGATCATGTTTGATCTTGAGTGTGATGAATTGATTCTGCAGATGATCTGAAAATGAAACTAAGTTACTTAGTTCTAATACAAAGATTTACTATAGGGGCATTTACTGGATATGTCACCTTTAAAGAAAAGATGAGATCCAGAGGCTACCTGGCCCTTTACAGACTCTGTATAGAACTTTACAAATATTAACACTCAGGTTCTTAAAATGCGGAAATTACCAAGATCTTTTCTAGTTCTTGTACAAGAATGTGAATGGCAAATATTACTGAACAGTTATTTGTTTATGTGATTTAACTGTTAGACATGAAATGATTCTAAGTGTAAATCTATGAAGGTTTAGATTTAACAAATTTCACATCAATCACATAAGTAATACGATAAGACAAAGAAGTTTGTGACGAAGTTCATCCCTCCTGGACTACGTCTCTGAGTCTGCTTCAATCTATGCATCTGTTCTTATTATGAAAGCTGTAAGAGTTGGTTGCATTGAGGATTTTCCAGTTGATCAGTGCTCACATGCACTACTGGTAAATGTGGACTTCAAGCTCCTTGAATTAGCTTTCCGACGCCTGTCTCCGTTCTGAATTTGTCCCAACAATGGCCAAGAAATGGACGAGACAACATACGTGCACAAACTTGACTATGAAGCGAAAGGACCTGATGATGGGATGCTTGTAGGTGAACTAAATTTGCTACCGACCTTTGAAGTTGCTTCCAGCAAATATTCAAAAACGTTCACAATGAACAATGGATTTCACCATTTGTGAACTTGCACAAATTCTCTACAAGTCTTCTTAATCATTCACTTCGAATGTACTTTCCTCTCTTGAGGTCTCTCCTTTTTTAAAGTGACATCTTCGAGTCTTTTTACAACAATGACAAATTTTAAAGACTTAGATTTCCTCCATAATCTTTGATTCATCCGAGTCCTAAAGATTCAGGCCTTCCTTAGTGCCACTTAGATTATAAAGGATTTGTTTTTTAATGATTGGATAACATGCATATCCATTTACAAACCAATTTAGGCTTCATGATAAACTTTTTCATGACTTGATGGCTGGATCTCGAATGCTTTGAAGCCAAATCTGAATTGGTTGAGAAATCATTTATGATAAGGGATCGAATCCCTATCTTACACATACACCTAGGGATAAATCCCCAAACCTTAACACTGTAATAATTTCGAAAACCCATATTTGAACCATATATTAAATTTTTAGCCACGGAGTTATCTAACCGGGCGGATGAGAAGCCTGTGGCATGTGATTAGGTGGCAGGCACGACGGTCTTTTCTCCAACGGTCATGTTTTGACAACTGTCATCCACAACTCTAACGCGGTTTCGGTTTAACAACTGGCGGTTCTGCACCAATGTCACATATCACAATCCCGACGCGGTTTCTGCACGTTTGTTACCCCAAAACATCTTCCGCCTCTGGTTTACAACTGTTCACATGTTGTAACATTTCCGACGCGGTCAGGAGCTAACATTGCTGCGATCTTTACACCTGTCACATGGAATATACATCTCTTATGCCATAGGTTTTAACCCAACATCCGAACCCTTTGCACTATGGTTTTATTACAATGTTTTTAAAACCATATCATCCGAAACCTTAATATAAGTTTTAGGGCGTAGGTTTTTATAATATGGTTTGAATGTTGCGCTAGTAATGTTTAGACTTAGGTTTTTATCATAGCGCTAGGAATTTACAACGTAAGTCATTTTGACATAGTCCTTTTACACCTAACAAATCTTAATGCTAGGACTTTAATTGATGTTTAGATCTAGGACTTAAGACTTAAACTTAGTCCTTTTCACCTTAGGATATTTTTTTATCCAATAAGGTTTACAAAGCAGACTACAAACATTTTCGACCTTTACAATTAAGACTTAGGACAAGTTTTATTACATAAGTCTTTGACAAATTTGTTGTTTTTGTCGCAGGTCGACTTGAAGATGTCTTGATTGGTGCTTTTGAAACATATTTGTAGGTGTAGAAACTGAAGTCGATGTCGATCGATGTCAAACATTTGAACTTACAAATTGATGACCATCTTGGTCGAAACCTGATTTATTACATTATCAACAATTACTAATTTCGAAATGACCATCTTGGTCGTTTGTGTAATTTCGATACAATTTTAATAATCTAAAATTGGATCAGCAAATGTTCCAATGTTTCTTTAACTTTAAGAAACATCACCCTGACATAGTCATAGCACACATGCAGTCCATTTTGTCCTCAGTTATGGAAGATCATGATACCATTTGCAGGGAGTTTTGGACTAGATTATTGAGCATTTGGAGGAGAGAACAACTGGTCTCACCTGTTGTGTATGAGCAAGATGAAAGGTTGGTTGAGAAGAATATTAGATTGTTCCAAAAACAGTTGACCAAAGAGGAGCTTCTCAGGATTTATGGACCATGTTGCAAGAATGAGTTAAGGAGGAGGAGTCTTTGCTTCATCTGCAAAGAACCTTGGGGACCTGATCACTCATGCTTGAGTGACACTGTGGAGATGATAGAGGTAGAGCAGGAGGATATTCATTTTGATTCCCAGAGTGAAGATTCTTCTTTGGATGATTCCATGGGCTCATCCCAGGTTACCTCTGAGCAACATGATTCATGCAAAGTTGTTGACAACAAACTAGATTTATATAGTGAGTAGTCAGTGGACCCTGTGGGAGACATTTAGGATGATGAGTCACTAGTGATAACTTGGCACGAGCAGCATACGGTGGAGCATGTGTCAGCTAAGGGGGATGATATGCATAGTATGCATGATGAGACTTTTGGGGAGAGCCAGTTGGAGGTTTATATTGAGCCTGTGATGGATGTGTAGCTACCCGTGGGGACAACCATTGATGAGGAGTAGATAGATGTATGGACATCTAACAGGGTGAGAGTATTTGCAGACACTTATTCTCAAGAGGTGTTAGAGGTTGATCGAGAAGTTCTGCAGGAGGCTAGTAGAGAACAGGAGCATGGCATTTTTTATCAAAGGAGGGAGGCCGCGTTGGAGATGGTGGTGCATCCATCTTTGGGCCGACCCACTAGTGAGGTGCAGAAAGATGCACAGGTAATTAGCAGAGTTGCAGTAATTTCAGGGAGCAACACTCTCCAAGAGTACATAGACAAGGCCTGCAGCACATCTTTCCCACTTTTTCCTATTATAGAGAGAGAGAGGCTCGCTTTCTCAAACAGATCTCATCAATGGACTGGACAAAGCAGCATGAGTTGAGCATGGACTAGCAGCAACATAGTAGACTTGTTCCATATGTAGGTGTCCTTTCATTTGATTCTTTTCCTGAGATAGATTGGCGAGAGATCATGAGTTGGTATCCTATTGATGGAGTATCATCCTGAGTTCGGGGCACAATACAGCAAGAGCCCTTAGATGAGAGGGTCATTGCATGTTTTAGTGGGCAGTGGGTTGTGGATCGACAGTTCATCAAGATGTCAATAGTGCTCGCCCAACATCAGCAGATTAGGGTTGACCTTGGCCTATGCCAAAGGTTGGATTGGAGAGAGGTGATGATTTGGTATTCGCTTGATGGAGCAACAACTATAGACGAAGACAGAGCACAGTCCGAGCCATGGGACTTGGGCGATGATTAGCCATGGTGGCCTTGGGATCCGGGTGGATCTACTAGTAGTAGGTTGAGTTCGAGATGGGCTTGGGATTCAGGTATTAGGGGATCCAATCATGCTAGGATTGCTTGGAGGCATGATGTGGACGAGTGGTTCATATGGGATCTTGGTATCAATTTGTAGATTCCTCTATAGTATACAGATGGAGATTTCTTTAGGGCAAGCAATCTTGGGGTGGGAGGATTTGTAATGTCCGCATTTTTATTTTCTTCCATAGTACAACCAGGGCGGATTTCCAAGACAAGGGATAGCAAGATCATTGGAGCAGGTTTGTGTCATCAGGGATTCCGAGGTAGTTTTGAGGAGTTTTTACGAGATCGAATGGAATTCGCTTGGCATACTTCATCATCCACACAATTTTCCTTTTGTTTCGTCACATTCTGACAAGTTTGAAAAATTGGCATTATTATGGGGCCTAACTTAATTAATTATGCTCAAGGTGGCTTTCTGAGAAGATTATTTGATGGAACACCTCAGTGTAATAGCTCGTTGGAACCAGAATGAGAAGATCTTTCGGATGGTGCTGAGAAGTGACTTGTAGTGGCCAGAGAGATTATGGTGGGTGATTTACCATTTTCCTTAATTAAAAATGACTTTAATTAGTCATTTAATTAAAGAAAAATAATTAATTAGAGGAAAAGGCCCAAAAGTGACTTAAGTGAAATAAGGTCATGAAGATAAAGTCAATGGAGGAGCTTCTAGAATAATAATAAAATAATAAAATAAGATGCTTCTAGAGGCTTGGATATCTATCCATTAGATCTATAAAAGAAGAAGAGGTCATTTGGAGACATATGGGATTTTTGTATTTCCTTTGTGGTGAGGTTTTGAGAACCAGGTTCTCTACTTCAGCAGTAGCCCCAAGACGGAAACCCTCGAGTGATTCAACGATAGTGGGTGAGCACCCATCTCTTCCCTTGGTGGATCCATTTAGGATTCACAGGTTGCAGTTTATTGATTTTCAGTTTTTTTTGGAGGCCAGTTGTGGCATTATTGTAGATCTATTTGAGGCCATTACCTCAGCTATTTCCAGTTTTTGTACCAGCATTTTCTATATTAATAAAATAAGGTTGAGATCTTTTGCAATCTTATTTGTCTATTATTCAATTGCAGATTCTATTTTCTGTTTTTGCCGTAAATATTGTGGTTTATGTTGTGCAAATTGTTTATGGTGTTGACGACTTACATTTCCGAAGCTATTTTACATGGCAATCTTTTGTATATGGATGGAAAATTTATTGGAAGTATTTTTGAGTTAAAATTTCAAGAACGTTCCAAATTTTTGGCATTTGGGACAATACATGGTCGCTCCCTTGATATGGACAAGGGTGCATCTGGGAGGCTCTGGATGCTCCCATAGCATGGGCATGCATGCATCTAGGGATTTTTTCCTCAAACTTGTGCTAGCGTCCCCGGGATTTGAGCCACTTTTTCAGGCCCATAGCACAGGTCACTGTCGAGAACACCACGATACTTTCATAAATGCAATATAACAGTGAAATAACGATGCAAAAGAAAATACTTGAACAAAGACTTGACGAGACCCCTACTAGCCATGACAAGCATTTCGTCAAACATGTCACAAATATGTAATCTACAAATTTAAATAGCAAATTTGAACATAGGGGCCGCATACTTATCTGAGAATCAATAAGAAGAATTGTTTCCTCATCACATTAACTACATTACCATCTAATTGGGCATAGATACACTGTTCTTTCATTTACAAAACAAAACATGATGAGAGTCATACATCATCACCGTCATATAACACATTCATAACTAGCATATAAACAACATAAATGATGAGGACATAACAGACAGATAAGCCACATAATAGCAAGCATATTTACACATCAATACAAGAGGAAAAGAGCTCTTATTTCCATAAGAAAAATGAAACCAAGTCTAGGACTTCTACGTTCCACCTGACAATAGACATGGTTGAGTCAAATCTCTCTTCAGTCAGTCACCCACGTGCCATATTCCAAGCATGAATGTGGGATCTCATAAAACTCATCAATAAAACCGAACTAGGGCTTCCAGAGGTCAAACCACCTCAACCATCAACTAGTGATTCCACCTCGTGGTTAGAAATCACAACCATCACTAGATTGGTCTCCACCCAAGCTATCCAGGGCTCCAGAGTGTTTGTTCCGACCAAGGATCCAGGACTAGTAACTCAACCTACAAATGTTGTTGGGCTCTAGAGTGTTTGTCCAACCACAGCTCCAAGACTAGTAACTCAACCCACCAAGGGCTCTAGAGCGTTTGTCCAACCAAGGCTCCAGGACTAGTAACTCAACCCAAGATGTTACAGGGCTCCAAAGCGTTTGTCCAACCAAGGCTCCAGGAACTAGTAACTCAACCCACGGCTAAAAGAACATGAGAACCAATTAGAAAAACAAACAATGAAATGAACCCACACACCATGGCTATCCAAGAAATGGCAAGGCTAGGCAAATCCACTATGAATCCAAGAAATCTACCATGTCAATGATAGATCATGACCAAGAAACCACATCTATATGCCATGCATGCCAAAATTAGCAAGGAAACCATACATGCAACTCAATACTTGCAAAGCAATATACCTATAGTCGTTGATCTCGTTGTCCTCTTGCGCTTTCCTGCCTTTCCTTTGCCTTCTTGTTCCAAATCCAAAGTATGCCACCCTCCTCCAAGAGTGCTCCAAGAAAACTCTAAGTGTCCAAGAGTATGAGAGAGAGAATAGAATGAGAGCTCCACCATAGAACCACCTCAACCATCAACTAGTGATTCCACCTCGTGGTTAGAAATCACAACCATCACTGGATTGGTCTCCACCCAAGCTGTCCAGGGCTCCAGAGTGTTTGTTCCAACCAAGGCTCCAGGACTAGTAACTCAACCTACAAATGTTGTTGGGCTCCAGAGTGTTTGTCCAACCACGGCTCCAAGACTAGTAACTCAACCCACCAAGGGCTCCAGAGCGTTTGTCCAACCAAGGCTCCAGGACTAGTAACTCAACCCAAGCTGTTACAGGGCTCCAAAGAATTTTTCCAACCAAGGCTCCAGGAACTAGTAACTCAACCCATAGCTAAAAGAAAATGAGAACCAACTAGAAAAACAAACAATGAAATGAACCCACACACCATGGCTATCCAAGAAATGGCAAGGCTAGGAAAATCCACTATCAATCCAAGAAATCTACCATGCCAATGACAGATCATGACCAAGAAACCACATGTATATGCCATGCATGCCAAAACTAGCAAGGAAACCAAACATGCAACTCAATACTTGCAAAACAATATACCTATAGTTGTTGATCTCGTTGTTCTCTTGCGCTTTCCTGCCTTTCCTTTTCCTTCTTGTTCCAAATCCAAAGTATGCCACCCTCCTCCAAGAGTGCTCCAAGAAAACTCTAAGTGTCCAAGAGTATGAGAGAGAGAATAGAATGAGAGCTCCACCATAGAACTGACAAAAGGTTTGAGAAAAAACTTGCCAATTGATTCTCAGAAGCCTTTTTATCAATGAGGCCTCTAATTTCTTCATTTTCCATTATTTTCCTTCATTTTCCTCCTCACATACAACCTGTGACCTTTCACCTCTCTTTTCTTCTATTCTCCATTATTTTCATAAATAATGCCAAATAATGTTTCTTGCCTTTCCAAAGCCTTAGCCATTGCCTTTGCCAATTTCCTTTAGCCATAATAGCCAAAATGAACACCCACTAGGATGTTTTTTCCACCATTTAGCTTGGAATACGTGTCCCATGACCTTGGTCTTATATTTGTTTTTTACATGGATTTTTAACGAGGGTTGTTACATCCCTTCAAATTTAGAGGGGACCACTGACACCTAATTTTTGGGATTAATTAAATCCATGTAAATATTGTAAATAGAAAATAAAGAGAATTGGAAGACGAAGAGACATTGGGAGATGAAACCCAATAGTCTCCCTCTCCATGTATATATCCATGTTCCATCTCAATGCAAAGCATAATTCAATTCTTGGGGTTACCTCCTAGCCTGACATGCATAATTATGCATCCATTGTGTACCCATGTGGCATATGTTTGAGTATATCCACACTGATAAAATTGAAAATACATAGAAAAAAATGGTTCATGGATCCAATGAGTACCTACTTTTGAGTAAACCTATAAGGAGATAAGTCAAAAATACAAGTAAGGAAATTAATTTTCTTCTTTTCCCTCCAAAAACATTTCCCCTAGGGATAACATCATCATCTTAAATTATATTGATTCTTTTAAAGTTGATTTTTATAATACATTTTATGTTCTAAGCTATATTTTTTACCTTGAAATTCCCCTAATGAAACAACCATTGCCTCATGTGGTCTTTCCACTAAAGTCATTTTTGACTAATACACAATTATCTCAATGCTAGGTACTCATTCAAAATATTTTGAAGTGAAAGAAAGTTTGTTGCAAAGCATGTGACCATTGGGTGAAGGAGTTTTCTTTCCATGAACTCTCTCATAAGACTCAGTACCCAAGCATGGTTATATATGTACTTAGTTATTCTTTTACATTCCTTCACAATATCATGCACACAAGCCAACTTTAATATACAATGAGTATCATATGAGGTCTGTACAAAAAAAAAAGGTTTTATATTTATCATATGGTAGCTTTCTAGCTTCCATATAATCAAAACAATGTTAGTGATTACTAAGACAACATGTTTGGGGATAACTTCTTAAACAAACTCTTCCAATAATGTGTACAATATACTTATGTCCTTGACATATGATGATGCATCAATGCATTTCAAAAGCATGGTCCCTTTATGGCATGTTACAAGGAATTTTATCGTTGTTCTATTCGTTTAATTTGGCCCTTATCTAACATAATGTTGTGACTGGTACACTCCCACAAAATTTTAATACCTTGCCATTGTTGCTTGATAGACTTCAACTCCTCATCTAGTTCTTTCTCCCTAACTACATTATAAGAGGGGGCTTTATATTCAAGACTATCGATTGCAATAACATTTATCCAATGAAAAATGGTTAGATTGTGAGGTTAAATGGGGGGTTCTCAAGGTACTAAAATCCCCTCGTTGCATGGTCTACCTCCTTCATATTATTTTCATTAACTCTCCAAGAATTGTTTAGTTTTCGAGGTTGTGAAAGGATGAAAGAAATGATAGGTGATGGTTAAACTCACAACATTTGATGAACAACTATTGGGACATTGAATTTTAGATCTACCAACTATTACAATTTTCAACTTCATCCTAGATTTCTTTGCTTTATTTTAGTTGATGTTTTATAAAACAATTTCCTCTTGGGATGTGAGTTTTATGGAATTAGTAACAAACTATGACATCTTTGCATGGGATTTGTGATAGGGAAATAATAGTTGATTAGTATTTTCAGTTGACATTCTTGGCATCATTCACATCCATGTAGATAGCATGTTACCATGCTTGATTAAGAGGCCTTTTGGGCTTAGGAGCCATGAAAAAGAATCTAGCTAGAATCTAGATGAAAAATATTCCTTATAAAAAATGAAAATGAAAAATAAAAATTATCGAAGGATAGTGATTCATATACCACTTCTAATATTTAGAATTCTTTTAAACCTTGTTGATGTTTTGAGTTGAATTATTGTTTTGGTTGGTAAGCTTTGCAAGTTATTTCTCAATTGGGTATATTTGGGTGGTTAAGAGGATACTTTGTTATCCTCTCCACCAAAATTCAAGTTCTAATTGTGAGATTGTTTCCCCTTATCATTCAATTGGGGCTTAAATGATACTAAAAGTATCACTCATGCTTGAGGGTGAGATGATATGATATGTTTCCAAACATCTTAAGCCCAAGGGGCTAACTCAACTGGATGTTGCTAATGTTGTTGGGAATTTGGTTAGTTTTATAAGAACAAGTATTTGCTTTGAATCCTCCTGAAGAAGGTGCACTACTATGCACCAATGATTTTACTGAGGGTTCCATCCATAATGTGAGGTAGCATCCCTTGGATTCCACCAAGAGGTTTTCCTTGAAAAAAGACCAAAAAAGAGGAGAAGTTATCTATGAAATGGTTCCTAAGTTTGATTTATAGTTAGAAAAGAAATATCACAAATATGAAATGAAAAAGAAGTTCAGTTTATGCCTTTAGGAGTGAAAATAATTTTAGTGAAAGGAGAATGGACTTCTAAAGGGAATTTATGCATCTCGTGTTCTGAACAATTTTCTACCTTCATATTGAGGGTTTCATCCAATTCTTTCTGCTTTAACAATAATAATTTTAAAAACAAGAGAAAATCATTGAGAAATCTCCACATTTTTCAATTTTCTGTAAGTGATGTCTACTAAATGGGCATCAGATTAGAAATTAAACCTATAATTATTATAGGTATTGCAGAAATTACACTCATAATTACTATACTTATGGTATTTTTCTTTTAATAGAATATTATTTTGAGATTAATTAGATAAAAATCATTTATATTTTTCCTCAATGAACTTTACAATTTTAAATTAAAAAGATGGAGAAATTGTAATATTTGATTTTTCTGGTCTACACTTCACCCATCTTTAGAGACAGTGAGCTTGAAAATTCAAGATGAATAGAGATTAATATCAGTTAATTTAAAGAGAATTAGGTTTCTACATGCAGTTTTTTCTAGAAATTTTGTCAACAACATAAACTAGAACTGTGAAAATCTACATTTTAATATACATAAAATCCAGTTTTACAAAATTGTTTTTGACTCTAAAACAATGTTGACTAAATTTTTATCATATAATATTCCTTAAATTTTTTACTTTGTCATATGATATTAAGTTATGTACATACAAATCATGTTTCTTTAAATTTTTACAAATAACTTTATAAAAATGCTATATATATAAATTTCTAAACATTTATAAAATATTGATATAGTTAATTATTTCATTAATAATATAAAATATAAAAATAAAAAGGGAGTAGTCTTTAGTGTGACTTTTTGGAGTTTCTGGTGCCAGAATCCGGTGAAAAAAATTGAGGTAAAATCTTGATTTTTGTTATTTAAACTAGTTTTTTTACTGTATATATAGATTCAACACCCTAAAAAACCCCTAGAACACTTCGATTGTGCAAGTTACCCATCAAATTTCTGTTTGTAATAAATTCTTGCTGGATTTTAAAGAAATTAGACTGGAAAAATCCACCGGAAAAGCCTTCAAAAAAGCACACTAAAGACAACTCCAATAAAAAAATTCAATAAATATAAAATAAAAGTTTTGAATTACAACCATTACAAAATCATCACATCATTGCCATGGTGTTTTTTATTCCCCTCTTATTTTATATCCAACCTAGATTTTCATTTGCTAATGCAGAAGATAGCCCTTCAAAAAAATCCCCATCATTAAAATTTAGATTAGTTAATAATTTAATAATATTATTTAAACCCATATCATAAAAAAATACATCTAAATTTTTGAAACATAAAAAAAGAGGACCAATTTTTTTTGAGATATTTATGTAAGTTTCAGATGGTTTGAAGTTTCATATGTGATTGATATTTTCCTATTTTTTTAATATATACTTAATTGTGAATATTGCAATTTATTCCATGTTTTGGCTTTTCTTTGGTTATCTCACTATCGTGTATCACCAAATATCCATTGTTATATGTACACTAGTTTTTCCTATAGTGAAGTGAATCACAATTTTTTTCAGTGGGAAAAAATGGCTGGTTTATATTATGTACCAGTGCAAAATTTCTAATAATTCAAGGATATAACATATCAGAGTATTTAGAATCTCTTGTCAACACATATATTGGTTTCCATAGTGTGCAAATCATAATCAAAATACAAAAAACTAGATTTTTGCTGTGCAGTGCATATTAAACATCTGGTTACATTAGTACCTTTTTTTATCCCTGTCTCATTATTGGCATCATATTCCAAACTGCCATGTCTCTAAGTGTTGTAGTGTATGAAGTACCTTCCCTCCATCCAGCCAGTAAAAAAATCATCAAAAGAGTCTATTCATCTCCGGCTAGACCTTTCAAAATTTTTTTACCATACCTCTCGTGCCAACTCCTGCAGTGTCGGTAGGCTCATAGTCCATCTCCCCAAAGATCCCATGCAAACATTTTTTTGATAACCTGTCTGCCTGAGTGTTTTTTCCCTGTAGATGTGCTTGAAGAAGATGTTGGAGAATGATGTTCTGAGTTCTTCAATTCTGTCCAGCAAGCATTGAGATACCCAGGATTGAGAGAAGTTCCTTGTTTAGATGATCCAGGAGAACCTGAGAGTCACCAAAAACCCATAATTTGTCTAAGTATATCTGATTTGCGAACCACATTAGACCCCATAATGCCAATATTTCTGCCCTCGTATTGGTTCCCAATCCTCCATACCAATAGATTTTGTAATGGCATGTGGGGGTGATCATCAAACAAGCCCCGCATCCACATCTCGATTGTTGTGATGCCCCATCAAAAAATCCAGCGAAGTAATGGATTTCGAATGGCCTCAATCTCTTTGATAAATCAGGTGGGGGCTTCTGTTGTATTTTTAACTTTTCCCATAAATTAATGATCTTATAACAAATCTTTTCTGGGCTACTGTTCACCTCCTCAAATAGCCATTTATTTCTACAACACCATATAGACCAGTGAAATAAGACAAGAATGTTTCTGAGAGTCTTACCTTTCTTTAGCCACCATTTTATGTAGGCTTCTGTGTTCTCATGCTCCATATACTGTAGGTTGAAATGTTTTCATATGCCGTTGTGAACGTCCTGTGCAAATGTGCAGGAGTAGAATAAGTGCAAATTATCCTCATTTGCATTCATGCATAATCTACAAATGCCAGGACCGATCTTCCCTTTATTTTGTAGGTTTGACCATGTCAGGTTCTTGTTCATCCATTTACCAGCCATGTTAAGGTTATCATCTTTGACTGTGCGTTTACTTTCCATATTTCTGTAAACCAACAACGCATGTCTTGACCATGTTTTTGTTTGATCAACAACTTTTCTTTTTCAATAGCAATTATTTGACCATTCTTAATCGAACCTCCACATGTCACCTGATCACCGTGTCTTTGATTTTTTAAGCCCAATCTTCTCAATGAATCTGTATAGTTATCCCACTCTGCTTTCAAGTCATCCTGTATTCCCAATTGTCCTGACGATTCCCATCTCGGAATGCCCTGAATATAATCCTTAACAGCTTGTCCCATGACGAGAAACCCTTTTCCATTTAGATGTGTTATCAGCTCATTGCTAATCGTGGGAGAAAGAAGTGAGCCCCATAGGCCAGGGTGGCCGATCGGGATTTTCCCTCCATTGCCAAATGACCATCGAAGGTTCTTAGAGAAGTGGCCCCAGATCATTTTAAAACCTCTCCAACTAATATATCTAGCTCTATCATCTCTCCATCCCTTCAAAAATAATTCCTCCATACCTGCATCGTTCAGATACTTATACCTTATGATATTGTTCCAGATACCAGACGAGTTAAGGCCCCTCCATAGTGATTTCATTTGGAGAGCCTTTCCAAAATGCTCGAGATCCAAAATACCCCATCCCCCCAACTCCTTTGGCTTCGAGATCAACTCCCATTTTGCTAAATGACATTTTCCTCTCTCCTTGCCCCCATTCCAGATGAAGTTGGCCACCATGGATCCGATCTTATTAATAATTTTCTTTGGGACAGAGTATAAATGTGCCCAGTATACTATGAATTGTTGAAGCACTGCTTGGGCAAGAATTAATCTACCCCCTTTGGATAGTTACCATATTAAAGTCCAGCAGTGGATCATTCCATTGTATTTTTCTAGCAACCACGACCAGTCATCCACTCTATAGTTGTTTGGCTTCATATGAAAACCGAGGTATTTGAAACCTTTATCAAGTCTCTCAGTCCTAAAATTGAACAACATACCAATATCTTCATATAATTCCCTGTCTCTCTCTGCATGATATAAGCAAGACTTGCCTTTGTGATCCAGATTTATGCAGGAACGCAATAAAATACACAAATAGACATAAACACAAAGATGAAACAGAAATAATGCTTCATTTCATTAATATCAAATAACAAAAATATGCTTACAAACATAATGGAAATCAAATAGCTAGAGTGCGGGTAGCTTATCTCTGAGAAGAGATGTAGCAGCTACATGCCTCTGAAATATGTTACAATGAGTCTCACGGGCCTATTTATTATTGAGAAACAATGGAAAACCCTAAATATCCAAAAACCTAACCCTAGGAGATGAAGCGCCAAAACTATGGGCCCCGTTTGGGTAAATTGGTGTTTCAACTTCCCGGGGTTGTAACTTTGGCATACTATCTCTGTTTGACGCACATGATACATCATTAGAAATATTTATTCGAGGATTACAACTACTGACCATGAATATGAATTTCGTAATGAAATCATATTTACCGAATAAGCGATGCCCAAAAAACATCGTTTAGGGCCTTAAAACAACTCTAGAAGTTTAGGACCCGAAAAACTATTAAAAATAGTAAGTTGTGCTGAAACTGAAAAACTGAAAGAACTGATGGTGGAATTTCAAATGGAATAGGTGAGGCGGCCACCGATATCCACCTGGATCATTAGGGTCCCAAAATGGCTCCGGGAATGCAGGATCCAAAAACCTGCTAAAAATAGTAAGTTGTGCTAAAAGCGAAAAGCTACAAGAATTGATGGTGCGGGTCCAAATGGAATAAGGTGGGTGGCCACCGATATCCACCTGGATCATTCCTCCCTCCTTAGGAAGCAATGGTCCCCATTGTGTTGAGATCCTCCATGAGATGAGACAAATTCTGTTGAACTAGGTATTAAATTTGTCGAAGATGTCATGGACCTGAGGGCAGACATGCTGGATGCGTTTAGTAAATTTGGTTTCTTTATTAGCCTCAGACAGAATATGCGTGGATTGTGTTTGTGTAGTTGTATGAGGTATGGCAACATCAGGTGGTGCGTCAGGGGTTAGATCAATGGAGTGCTTGTCCTGACAGTGTAGAGGAACCTCTGTGAGTGAGGAGAAAATGTCCTTGTATTCCTCCATGACTTTGTCCATTTGCTGCAGCCGTGCAGGGGAGTCGTGTTTCGAGGTAAGGAAAATAAATTTCCTAGTTTGGGAAACAATCTTACTGCGTTGTTTTGCAATAGTCAAAAAGATGACAGGAGGCGGTACTACCTCCAGTATCCTGTACAAGTTATTTCCCAAAGTAATAATAACAGCACGAGGCCTAGAATCATACACAGCATGTCGCCTCCATAACTATGGTTGGACCAATAATACATCAGCTACATCAAGAAGAGCAACATCACACACTACTGCATCCGTGAATGGCTTGATACTGTACGGAAGGCGGCATTGTTGGGGAATGCATAGATCTCTTCCTGGGTGAAGCCACCCGATGGTATACGGCTGCGGGTGTGCTATGGTTGATAGGATGAGCCTCTTCACGACCTCTGCTGAAATGAGGTTCTTTTGGCTTCCACTATCGACAAGGAATTGCAGTGGAGAACCCTTCACCCACATCTGTGAATGGAAGAGGCACTCCCCCTCCTCTGGATCCTCGAGACCTCCCTCTGGATCTTGGTGGTGGAAAAAATGGCACTGCGATCCGCATCAATGATCAGATTCCCTTTGTCATTGCCTTTGTTTGGTTCTAAATCAGGATCAGAACATGCATCTGATTTAGGTGACTTTAGTTCAGCCACCAACGACTGTTTGGCCCGACACTAGTTTGTGCTGTGAGTGGGGCTATTATGAAATTCACACCACTTCCCCGTGTCCTTCTTTGGATTTGTGGTGTTGTTTTGAGTCGCCTAGATTTGGCCTTGCCCCTTGTTCTGCGGTTCGGGGGCGCCTTTCCTTGGCTTCGAATTCGCGGATCCAAAGTCTTGCTTCTTCTGCTTAAATTTCTGCTCGATCTTGGCGGCATAGCGATATGTCATGCGAAGCGATGTAATGTCGAGAAAATCCATTTCCTCCTGAATGTGTCTGTGCAGACAACTGCGGTACTTGAGCACCAAATGTCTTTTTGAATATTTAATACCCAACTTTGTGTGCAGGGTATGGAACAAATTCGTTAGTTCGTGCACATCTTGATCCCTTTGTTGTTGCAGCATGCTCCATTGGATGTACTTGTCCTCATAGCTCCCCACGGGGTAATATTGTTCCTTGATGCCATCTCGGAACGAATTCCAAGTGGGTGCGACTAAGAACAGAGAGTGTTCTATCCCATCCTTTTGCTCACAGCAGGTTTCCCACCAATCTTTGACATGGGGGGCGGCTTTGAGGAGTGCAAAAATAATCTTTTCTCGGTCGGAGAAATCATGGACTGAGAAATACCCTTTCAGCAAATTCAACCATCCATCTATGGCGTCTACATCTATCTGGCCTTCAAATATAGGAATGTCAAAGTTTACCTGTACCTTGAAGGGAGTGGTGCCTCTAGAGTGGCTGTTGGATGCAGATGCACCATAGGTGGGCAGCTGTTGAAAGATTTGCAAAGTTATCTATCATTGTGTTCCTTTGTTTCTCGAGGGCCTCCTCAAGCAATATTTTGATAGGACCTCCTGCTTCCTCGTCTTTCTTTTCTTCCGCTATGGGAGGTCGTGGGGTTTGCGAGGCTGATCTTGCAAGGGTTCAACCAGATCGAGCCCTAACTCCTTATACCTTGACCGCATTGGGGACATGCAAAGAAAAACAAAGAAAGAACAGACCTGCTCTGATACCACTGATTCGGTTTTATGCAGGAACGTAATAAAATACAGAAATAGACATAAACACAAAGATGTAGCGGAAATAATGCTTCATTTCATTAATATCAAATAACAGAAATATGCTTACAAACATAATGGAAATCAAATAGCTAGGGCGCTGGTAGCTTATCTCTGAGAAGAGATATGGCGGCTACATGCCTCTGATCTATGTTACAATGAGACTCACGGGCCTATTTATTATTGAGAAACAATAGAAAACCTTAAATATCCAAAAACCTAACCCTAGGAGATGAAGCACCAAAACAATGGGCCCCGTTTGGGTAAATTGGTGTTTCAACTTCCTGGGGTCATAACTTTGGCATACTATCTCCGTTTGACGCATATGATACATCGTTAGAGAGATTTATCCGAGGATTACAGCTGCTGACCGCGAATATCAATTCCGGAACGGAATCATATTTATCGGAGAAGCAATGCCCAAAAAACATCTTTTAGGGCCTCAAAACGGCTTTGGAAGTTCAAGACCCGAAAACCTGCTAAAAATAGTAAGTTGTGCTGAAACTGAAAAATTGAAAGAACTGATGGTGGTGTTTCAAATGGAATAGGTGGGTGGCTACCAATATCCACCTAGATCAATAGGGTCCCAAAACAGCTCTGGGAGTGCAGGACCCGATTAACCTGCTAAAAATAGTAAGTTGTGCTGAAAGTGAAAAGCTGCAAGAATTGATGGTGCAGGTCCAAATGGAATAGGTGGGTGGCCGCCGATATCCACCTAGACCACTTCATTTGCCATCATCTCTGAAGTGGTGCAGAACATAAAGATAATGCCATGAATGATCAGCCGTACATTTTTAATAAGCATCTCGAACATCAATACATCGTCAAAAAAGAGATTATGAGTAATCTCCCTCCTGTGGGTAACCTTAATATCCCTAATTGTACCTGCATCCACCGCTTTGTTGATTTTTAAGCTAAAAGCATCCATAATCAATATAAAAAGTAAAGGGGATAAGGCACAACCTTGGCGCAGTCTTCTACCTGGTTTGAAAAACCTAGAAGCAACCCATTTATAATGACAACCATGGCAGTAGTGCTAACACACCCCATGATCCAATTTACTGATGCTCTATCTAAGCCAATCTTATATAACACCATTCTTAGAAAGCTCCAATCAACCCTGTCATAAGCTTTACTGAGATCAACCTTCATCACCCCAGTATCTAGCTTCCTTGTGTGAATGGAGTGAATTATTTCTTGTGTCGATGCCACAACATCATGAATGCTTCTATTTTTCAAAAAACCAGATTGTTCTGGAGTGATGAACATGGATAGTACCACCTTCGTTCTCTCTGCAATGGTCTTTGATATTACTTTATATAGAGTATTGCACAGTGAAATATGTCTAAATTCATCAAAAGTAGAAGCACCTTTTTTCTTCAGAATAAGTGCAAGAAATGTAGAATTTAAAGCCCCACTCATCATACCCAATCTTTTTGCTTCCTCAACCATTTCTGTTATATCACTGATAAAATAATCAGAGAAATGTAGAAAGAAATCCGGGGTCCACCCATCTGGCCCTGGACTCTTATCAGCTGTGAAGGACTTTAAAACCGTTGTAACCTCCGCAATGCTAATAGTCCTCTTCAGATTCTGAATTGTCCCTTCGTCAAACATGACTGGGAAGTCCTCCACAACCCACAATTCTTCCTCATGCACCGACTCCCCTCAAGCCAAAATTAAACACTCAAAGTATTTGACCACCTCACCCTGGATTTTCTTTGTAGTGAAGAAAGAGTCACCATCAACATCAATGCGCCAGATTGCATTTGCATTTTTTCTCCCAGAAGCGAATGCGTGAAAGTACTTAGTGTTTTTGTCAACCTCTTTTAACCATGTGGCACGACTTTTCAATCTCCAAGTCTATTCCACAATTAGCAGAATCTTCCTTTGTTCATTTTCGATTTCTCTGAGCCTTTTCCATTTATCAGTGGATTGAGTTCCCTCCTCCATTTCCTTCATAATCAGGGTTGTTTTGATGGTAAATTTCTTTAAACTGTAAGTCAGCTGGTTCTTTTTTAATTTTTCCCATTTACGGACAGTATTTTTTAACCCTCTAAGAGTATTAGTCAAGTGTTCCATTGCCGAAGTGTCGGCAGCCCTTCAGTGAGACATCATGTACTCTCGTACTAAATTATTGAACTCCTGGTCCTCTAACTAGACCCTGTTAAATTTGAAGGGAACACCACCAAGCTTCTTTTCAAATTTCCACTCTAGGGTGACAGGCCTGTGGTCTGAGAGGGCTATCGCTTCAGCCCGAGTGTTCAATTCCCCCATCTAAGATAAAAGATTAGCCTTCACCATAAACCTATCAACTCTTTTGCCGATGAAATCTAATCCCATCCTACCATATTCCAAGTAGGGCAATTAAGTTCCAAATTTATATCACATAAATGAGAAGAGCGAAACATGTCATAAAGGGACCCTACCAGAGGGTCACTCCGACCTTTTATCACCCCAAATCTCCCATTCATGCAAGGAACAATTAAAATCGCCAGCAATGATCAGCCGATCCAGCATCAAGATGCCACAACCTTCCATCTGGGTCTAGAAGCTCATTCTGTCATAGTATGGGAAACCTCTCAGAAAACTCGTCAATATAATCCCACCAAAAAAACCAAAAGCCTGCAAAGTTTCCCGACGTGGATCCCAAATCACGTCCTCTCCACCCAATCTTCCCACAACATCACACGCTACCATATGCCATGCTGGGAACATGGCACGAAAACAAGAGAGGGATCAGTTAGTAGAATGCATTGATTCTTGGATAAAGATCAAGGATGGGTTTAAATCCCTAAAAAACTCCCTCATCGATACGAACTTGTCCCGACCCCCAAACCCCTTATATTCAGTGAGCAAATGCGCATCATGAAACAACCTTGGAGGGCACCATTGCTCTAAGAACCCTATCAATGGCCCGCGTAACCGGAAACTCTCTGTAATTACCTGAGTCATAATCCAAATCCAGTACCGATGTAGATAGAGATTTCTTCTCGGTCCGGGGTCGACACTTTCCCTTCCGAATGGTAACATGCAAGATGGAAGACGGACTAAGTAGCAGGGTCGGGGAGGAAGGTTTTCTAGTGTCAACATGCAAAGGGGCCAGGCCTGCGTCCAGGTCAAGGAGAAGCAATTCCAAGTCACTACCAATGGAGTTGTGGGGGGATAGCATGGCATTCACCACAGGAGGGGGAGAGGGGGAAGTATCAGGCTGGCAGGGTTCTGTCGGAATCGGGTGTAGAGGGTGCTCAAGAGAAACAGAGCAGCGCCTCCTGAGCGGAGTATGGATATGGATCCTATCATTCCCCCCATCTATTACAGATTCATTCACGAGAGATTCCGAGGAAATCCCCCCACCCGACAGAGATCCCAACCCTTTTGACAGAAACAAACCCCCAACAGAAGAAAAAACAAACGGTGTTCCCACCCCTTTCACATTACATTCAGAGAGGTTATGGGGGTTTAGTGATGACTTACCCGAGATTAGCGAAAGGGTACCCAAAAAATATGGTTGTATGAGAGTCGAAGCAACACTCACGTCCATAGCCACCGATGCACAAGCACCAAATTTGTTCTTCGCTGCACGTTCTGGTCTCCAGTCCTGGCACGATTTCATCAGGTGTCCCGTCGCGTGATAGAGGTGACAGCGAAAGGGTGTCTTCCAGTAACCCAAAGTCTGTCTATAAATTACACCATTCCATTCCATGTCAATGATGGTAGGAAGACCCCCGGAAAATGAAACTTCCACAAGCACCCAAGCCACACATTTGTCATATAACCCAACACTCTTCAGATCAACAAATCTAAAGGTTCCAATGCTATCCCCAATGGCCCTCATTACGTTTATGGACTAGAATTGTATCGGCAGCCCAGACATACAGTAAAAATTATTAGAGCACAAATATGGATCTACTTGAAGAATAATTGCACAAACTTGCCAAGTTGAAAAAGAAAAACAATTAAAATTGAGAATGAAATTGATTCATCAATATTAGTTTGGAATAAATACATAAAAGCAACTAAGTTAAGCTTAGTTGTACATGCAATAACTATGGATGGTTAAAGTTAACTGAAGCTAAGTGTGCTTTATGTTCTGCTAATGTGCACATGCACCACATGCAAGCAGTAAGTTAACTAACTAAGCTAAGTGCACATCACATACAATATTTAGAGTTTAACTAAAGCTAATCTAGGTGCATGTACACCAACACAGCTAGTCTAGGTGCATGTACACCAACACCCCCCTTAAGCATAACTTAGGTGAGTGTGATGCAAAATGAATGAGTCCCGGCAACATGGCCATTTTAGGTACCCATATACAATGCATAAAAAGAGGAAAGAGGGAAAACCCAATGGGAAGAATTCCCCCCTCAAAATATAATTGAAAAGTAGAGAAAAGACAACTACTAGGCAATCGTGTCCACCCCGAGACGATCTCGCAAAAATTGAAACTTCTGCTTAGTGAAAGTCTTGGTGAACTTGGGCAGTACTGAAGATCGATGATCCCATCATGGATCTGGAGGAATAAGCTTCTTTTTTGGACTTAGAGGTATCAACTCCCATCTTTGGATCAAGGATTGAATGTCCTTATACATGGTTGCATGCCAACATGGATTCCCTGCAACTTCGTCGTGCATTTGACGATCAAATTCATGTACCCTATATGCATGCATGAGAATGGTTGTCTCTAGGGATGCATGCATGTGCATGTGCGGCTTTAGAGATGCCTTTTTGGATGCATTCATGAGCATACATAGTTTTATAAATTCCTCCTTAGATGCATGCATGGCTCTGCATGGCTGTGCGACTGAGAATGAATGTGGGGCATCATTAAATTGAGACCGCGTCAAATCTGCGTCAATAGTAGAGGAATCAAAGTCCTCTTCTATGATTTTGAAAGTAGTGTCTTCATCATTAGCAGAGGAATATATTTCCTCATGTGCAAAGTCTTCGTTATTGGATAAGATAAAATTCTCATCTGCAACAGGTCCATTAACAATAGAAGAAGCAAAATATTCTTGCTCATCGTTGTCTTGAGAATATTTCTCCACATTTTTGGAGTCTTCACCACTTTCATGATTGCTATAATAAGTCGATCTCTTTGCCTCCAAATGGTGTTCTTCTAGATCATTTTCATCACCATATAATCCTTTCAATATAGTCCAAATTTCATGTGGTGATTCAATATTTATGATCTCATAAAGAATATCATGAGACACAGATAGACACAATCTTCCATAAGCCATGTCAGATCTGTTAAGTCAATCTGAATTCTCATCCTCTGAGATTGGTTATGTCTCAATTCCCATGACTATTTGGTACAAGCCTTTGCTCCTAAGATGAAGCAAAATCATTGGCTTCCATTCATGGTAATTGTATGGAGTCAGAATCGTTGAAGATGAGAACTCCATTGCGGCAAATTCTCTAATATTTGGATCTGCAAATCAATTTTTCGAACAATTTCCAATTTTATGCTCTTCAAACCTGCAAAATAGTTGTTCATGCAACTTCTCCAAACCCTTGTAGCTCCGATACCATGTAAAAATTATTAGAGCACAAATATGGATCTACTTGAAGAATAATTGCACAAACTTGCCAAGTTGAAAAAAAAAGCAATTAGAATTGAGAATGAAATTGATTCATCAATATTAATTTTGGAATAAATACATAAAAGCAACTAAGTTAAGCTTAGTTGTACATGCAATAACTATGGATAGTTAAAGCTAACTGAAGCTAAGTGTGCTTTATGTTCTACTAATGCGCATATGCACCACATGCGAGCAGTAAGTTAACTAACTAAGCTAAGTGCACATCAGATGCAATATTTAGAGTTTAACTAAAGCTAATCTTGTTGAAAATATAAAGTCCCCGTGCAGGTAGAAATAGAACAGCAGGGAAGGTTCACGATTGCATGCACATTTCTGAGCATTCAATTCAGAAATTAAAAGCTGTAAGGATAAATTTTGTTTGAAAGGGCCGCAGCCACCTTTGTAGAGCAACATTGAAGAAGACGTGGCCTTCATCACGCAACCACAGAGAAGTTAAAACAGTGTCAAATCGGATTATTAAATCCTCACCAACCGCAAACAGCAAACAAAGTTTTTACCGCCAGTTTTGTAAATTCAAAAGGGACACGTGGAGTGATATTACAGGATCGCATTATTTTTGAGCCGGTTCACAAAGCTCAGATCCGGACCCGATAAGCTCATAAAACGAAATGCATAAACATTTCGCATCACAAATTCACCCTACGTGAGCATCAAGTTTTGTGATGCGATTTCGCATTGCATTTTGGTTTTATTGTTTTTTGAAGTCCGAGACGAAGGTTATAGACTTTGGTTAAATATATTTTTATAAGGAAGATGTATTAAAGTTTTTTTTAACCTCAGTTAAAAGTCACTTTGACTTTATACATATTATGTTTTAAAACTCACGGCAAAGGTTTTTTAAGTTTTTGAATATGCATACGGGTTGTAATATATATTATAAACATTTATAATGTTTATAATATATTTAACTTTAAGATTATTTTTTTATATTTCTTTGGTTATGAAAAAAAAAGAAAAAGGCCCAAAGGTAAAAAGGTAAGTGCTGTGTATTTTTTTTATATATAGTGAGTGTTAAAAACAGAGTGTAGTGAGACCGTGGATTGTTGAAAAAGCCAGCAGAGGTAGAAGTGCAGAGCACAATGTGATTTTTTTTAGAAAGACAGAGAAGAGTGATTTGGACACTGCGTGTGAAGCAGTTCCATCTTTTGTAATCTCCCAGCAGTGGAAAGTTATCAGACTGTAACATATTTTTATTTTTAATGAAATAGAAGAATTTTGTGCAACCTCTGTCTACTAGCAAGCAAATTTTGTTTGTATTTCTCTGTGTTAAAAGGAGGGGAATTTCTATTCTCCTGTGTGCTTGGAATATTAAGAAATTCCAACATGGTATCGGAGCTAGTCCAGGCTCTTTGAAGGTGTCAAAGAAGCTGAAGGAAAGATTTTTTGTTGCAGCAGTTTTTCCAGCAGTGTGAAGGCTCAGCGAAAATCCAAGGCATTTCTCAAAACATAATTTGTGTTACTATTTGAAGACAGTCAGTTTATTTTAAAAAATTCACAGTCAAGATTTAAAGCATAGTTCATAGTGCTAGGCATGGCAAGAGCCAGCACAAGCATGAGTATTGGTAATGCTCAGCTCCCACAGTTCAATGGGAAGAACTATGATTATTGGGCAATCACTATGAGAGCCCTGTTTGCCTCTCAAGACTTATGGGAACTTGTTGAGGATGGTTTTGAAGAACCAGTAAATGAAAATAAGTTTAATGCCTTAACACAGGCAGAGAAGGACTTGTTGAAGAGCAATAAGAAGAAGGACTCTAAAGCCCTCTTCTATCTCTATCAAGCAGTACATGAGAGTGTTTCCAAGGATAACAGCAGCTAAGAAATCCAAAGAAGCATGGGAAACTCTCAAGACAACCTATCAAGGCATGGAGAAAGTGAAGACAGCAAAAATACAATTGTTGAGGAGAGATTTTGAGACTCTCTGCATGAAGGAGTCTGATAACATAGACTCATTCTTCACACATGTGATTGGTATGGTCACACAGATAAGGTCTCATGGAGAGACACTTGAAGAAAGAAGGATTGTGGAGAAAATTTTGAGGAGCTTACCCTCAAGGTTTGATGTTATAGTCACCACCATAGAAGAAACAAAGGATCTCTCAAACTTTTCAGTTGATGAGCTTCATGCATCACTGATGACACATGAACATAGATTAGGTAGAAATGAAAATTCATCTTTGGAGCATGCCTTCAAGACCCAAATGTCCTTTGGAAGAGGAAGAGGTCAAGGGAGAGGAAACAAGAGAGGAAGAGAGAGAAGCCAAAACAGAGGAGGAAGAAACATCCCAGCAACTGCTCAAGGAAGAGGCAGCAATCAAAATCAGAACCAAGGCCAAAGCAGCAGCCAACAAAGTGGACAACAACATGCTCATGGACAAAGGTATGACAAATCCAATGTCTAGTGTCATTATTGTGAAAAATATGGGCATTATGCAAATGAATGTAGGAAAAAACAGAATGATATGGATAATAAACCCAATGCAAATTTCACTAGAGAAAATATCAGCCAAGATAAATTGTTTTTAGCATGTAATATGGCTGAGGAAAAGAGTGAAGATTTATGGTTTCTAGATTCAGGATGTAGCAACCATATGACATGAAACATTGCTATGTTTTCTATGTTAGATGAAAATGTGAAGTCTCAAGTCACATTAGAAACAGATAGTAAGATTTCTGTCACAGGAAAAGGCATAGTAAATGTCTTGACAAAGAAGGGAGAAAAGAAGAGCATATCTGATGTATATTATGTACCAGGTATGAAATGTAATTTGTTAAGCATTGGGCAGCTCATTCAAAAGGGCTACAATGTTTTCTTTGAAGATGATGTATGTACCATCATGGATAAACCTCCAAGCAAACAATGTATTGCTGAAATAAGGATGAAAATGAACAGAATGTTCCCTCTCAGGATGAGGGCAGATTTGATGAATGGAGAATAAATGGCAGCAGTGACACAAGAGGCTTTCCAAAGAGAAGCAAAAGATGAGAATTGGTTATGGCACTTGAGATTTGGACATCTCAACTTTGGAGGTCTTAATTTGTTACATAGGAAAGGAATGGTATGAGGATTGCCATTGATTGAGAAACCGAACAGCCTATGTGAAGGTTGTATCTTGGGAAAACAACACAAAGAAAATTTTCCATCCGGAAAAAACATAAGGACAAAGACACCCTTAGAAATTGTCCACTCAGATTTATGTGGACCAATGAAAACACCATCACTTGCAAGTAGCCACTATATGTTAACTTTTATTGATCATTTTACAAGAAAAACTTGGGTTTATTTTTTGAAAAATAAAAGTGAAGTGTTTGAAAAATTCTGCAATTTCAAAGCACTTGTTGAGAACCAAAGTGGGCAGCATATCAAAGTCCTTAGGACTGATAGAGGAGGTGAGTACATCTCTAAATAATTTCTGCGTTTTTCAGAGAAAATGGCATACACAAGCAATTTACAGAAAGGTACACTCCGCAGCAAAATGGAGTTTCCGAAAGAAAAAATAGGACAATCATGGATATGGTAAGGAGTACGCTAAAGGAAAAACATTTGCCAAATGATTATTGGGTTGAAGCTGTACATTGTGCAGCATATGTACTAAATAGATGCCCAACAAAAGCAGTAATGAATAAAGTTCCGGAAGAAGCATGGAGTGGGATAAAACAAGGAGTCACCCACATGAAAGTTTTTGGTCGTATGGCTTATGCACACATTCCAGATCAGCTAAGGAGGAAGTTGGATAGCAAGGGGGAGAAATGTATTTTTATTGGATACAGTGAGGAATCCAAAGCTTACAGGTTGTATAACCCATTCACCAAGAAATTTATTGTGAGCAGAGATGTTCAATTCATTGAAGAAGAAACTTGGGATGGAAGCATTGAGAAAACAGTCAATGTAAAAAACTGTTTGTCTCATGATGAAAATGAGGATGATATGGCTGAAATACATCCATCATTGGCACCACTACCTCCACCAACGCAAGGGCAGCAAGGGACACCACAAGCTGGAGTAAGAACACCCTTGAGAAGAAATGAGAGTGCTTCTACAAGCACACCACATGGAGCAGATTCAAGTGCTTCTTCAAGCACATGTACACCAAATGAAAGAGGAACAAAGTTCAGAAATTTGAATGACATTTATGAGCAAGAGGTAGCAAATGAATGTATGAACTCTTTATTTTCTTTATATTGTCATTTTGATGATCCTATTCATTTTGAAGAAGCTATTAAAGATAAAAAATGGGTAGATGCTATGGATGAAGAGATTAATGCCATCGAAAGAAACAAGACATGGGATTAGGTTGAACTCCCAAAAGGTAAAGAAGTGATTGGAGTGAAATGGGTCTACAAGACCAAAAGCAATGCTGAAGGTAAGATTGAAAGACACAAGGCCGGACTTGTTGTCAAAGGATACAAGCAGCAACATGGGAGAGATTATGAGGAAACTTTCGTACCGGTTGCAAGAATGGAAACCGTGAGAGCAGTGTTGTCTGTTGCAGTACAAAACAAGTGGAAAGTTTACCAAATGGATGTGAAATCAGCGTTCCTAAACGGAGTGTTAATGGAAGAGGTTTATGTTGAACAACCTCTAGGCTATGAGAAGAAAGGCCAAGAGCACAAAGTTTGCAGATTGAAGAAAACTCTTTATGGGCTGAAACAAGCACCAAGACAATGGAACAGTGGGATAGCTTTCTATCTACTGGAGAATGAGTTTGAAAAATGTGAAGGAGAACCCACATTATACATCAAAGAAAAAGATGGTAAGATTTTGATTGTTGTTTTATATGTTGATGATGTGATCTTCACAGGTAATGATGATTACCTTATTGAAAATTTTAAAAAGGTCATGAAAGATGAATTTGAAATGACTGATATGGGCTTGCTGAAATAGTTCTTAGGAATAGAAGTATAGTAAAATGAAATAAGATTTTTATTTCACAAGCTAAGTATGTAAATGAAGTATTGGAAAGATTTAATATGCAAGATTGCAAAGCAGCAATAACACCCACAGTAATGGGATTGAAACTCAGCAAAGAGGACAGCAGCAAGGATTTTGATCCTAACTTGTACAAGAGCATAGTTGGCAGCTTTATGTATTTGACTGCAACTAGGCCTGATATAATGCATGCTGTTAGTTTAATTTCCAGATTCATGGAGAGGCCAAAAGAAGCACATTGGTAGGCAGCAAAAAGAATTCTGAGGTATGTGAAAGGAACTAAAAAGTATGGTATTTTGTATACTACTTCAGAAAACTCTGAATTAATTGGATACATTGACAGTGATTGGGCTGGAAGTGTAGATGACCGAAAAAGTACATCCGGTCATGTTTTTCATATGGGTTCAGGAGCCATTTCATGGGCTTCTAAAAAGCAGCGTATTGTAGCATTCTCTACAGTAGAGGCAGAGTATGTGGCCGCTACAGCAGCAACATGTCAAGCAGTTTGGATGAGAAGGATGTTGAGGAGTTTATGTCAAGAACATGTAAAAGGCACAATGATTTATTGTGACAATAGCTCAGCCATTGCATTGTCAAAAAATTTTGTGTTTCACAAAAGAACAAAGCACATAGATGCTAAGTTTCACTACATCAGGGAGTTAGTGAACAACGGAGAAATAATTTTGAAACATTGCAGAACTCAGGAGCAGTTTGCTGATATTCTGAGCAAGCCATTGGGGCAGAAAAATTTTGAATATTTAAGACAGTGCATGGGTATGACAGATAACCCTGCAGCTGACTTTAAGGGGGAGTGTTGAAAATATGAAGTCCCCGTGTAGGTAGAAACAAGACAACAGGGAAGGTTCACGATTGTGTGCACATTTCTGAGCATTCAATTCAGAAATTAAAAGCTGTAAGGATAAATTTTGTTTGAAAGGGCCGCAGCCACCTTTGCAGAGCAACATTGAAGAAGACATGGTCTTCATCACGCAACCACAGAGAAGTTAAAGCAGTGTCAAATCGGATTCTTAAATCCTCACCAACCACAAACAACAAACAGAGTTTTTACCACCAGTTTTGTAAATTCAAAAGGAACACATGGAGTGATATTACAGGATCGCATTATTTTTGAGCCGGTTCACAAAGCTCAGATCCGGACCCGATAAGCTCATAAAACGAAATGCATAAACATTTCGAATCACAAATTCACCCTACGTCAACATCAAGTTTTGTGATGAGATTTCACATTGCATTTTGGTTTTGTCATTTTTTGAAGTCCATCACGAAGGTTATAGACTTTGGTTAAATATATTTTTATAGGGAAGATGTATTAATTTTTTTTTAACCTCAGTTAAAAGTCACTTTGACTTTATACATATTATGTTTTAAAACTCACCACAAAGGTTTTTTAAGTTTTTGAATATGCATACGGGTTATAATATATATTATAAACATTTATAATGTTTATAATATATTTAACTTTAAGATTATTTTTTTATATTTCTTTGGTTATAAAAAAAAAGGAAAAAGGCCCGAAGGTAAAAAGGTAAGTGCTGTGTATTTTTTTTTATATACAGTGAGTGTTAAAAACAGAGTGTAGTGAGACTGTGGATGGTTGAAAAAGCCAGCAGAGGCAAAAGTGCAGAGCACAGTGTGATTTTTTTTGAGAAAGACAGAGAAGAGTGATTTGGACACTGCGTGTGAAGCAGTTCCATCTTTTGTAATCTTCCAGCAGTGGAAAGTTATCAGACTGTAACAAATCTAGGTGCATGTACACCAACACAGCGAGTCTAGGTACATGTACACCAACACATACACATTCACAAAATATGGTTGTTAGGAGCATGGGTGATGTGATAGAAATCCACTGTCCATTTGTAAAGTGCCAAAAAACACGGGCCATGCACCCAGGGTCTTCTCAATACTTCTCCCATATCATCATCCTTCATGAAATGAAAACACAACCATCTGTCACTGATCTTTGGCTCATATCTGAAGAGCTTCCTCCAAACACCCATGAGCCACTCTTGAATATTTATCGAGCTTTCGAAATGCCACCTACCCACTACAGCTGGGGATAACAAACTTTCCGCTCTCTACCACATAACATCACTAACGAAACTAAGTAGTCGGCAATTGGGGGCGGGTTTGAAAGGCTTTGCCAAATGTTGTGCCTTCTTGTGTTTTAACTTTTGGCCATAATTCAGCAGAGACTGACCCGCATACCGATCCTCAGGTAGCAGAACACCAGGAGAGGGAGAGACCCTGCCTGCCGTGAAACCCAGGTTGACAACCGAAGAGCGATTAGCAGTCGGATGGGCACGCGTTCGAGATAATGCACCACCCTCCGTCAGCTCAATCGCATGCAGAAAGTCATCATCATATGCCTCCGTCTCCAGATCTCCGATAACACTCCCCATCCCCGTCAGCAGAGAAAACGATCATAAAGGTGAGAAAATGTTGACAGGCCAGGTGGCGGATACCAACCACCGAGAGTGATGGACGAGAGGTGTTCAGGGGAGAGGATCCCAATAATATCAGAAGCGAAGGACGAAAACAAGGCAACCACCACCTACGACGAGCCTCCAAACCTAAACTCGTACCAGTCCCGTGCACCAAGGGACGTCGTCAACATTAATCACACAAAGAAATGGAATGACGGAGAGGAAAGAGAATCTCAGAAAGTGATCCACTTTCCGCCGTCAATGTCAGCCACCCCCTCCGTCCCAAAATTTAAAATTTTACCGGTCCCGTGTTCCGATCACTCCCACCATAAAACCAGAGCAGAACCAGAAACAGTCCCTAATGGCCTCACAAGGCATTGGGCAGCATCAGCGAGAAATTGTGACAGGATGAATCCGGCCAGCCCCAGGAAAACATCACGAGAAAATCGTCTAAAAAGGTGTTAACCCCAGCATGAAAAACCCGCGCAGTCCCCGGAGGAGAAAGCAGAATTACAGGGTGCAATATGTCAATGATTACAACAGCAGCAGATGCACCGCCCGATATTCCACCATTTGTCTCAAAGCTGGACTTTAAAGCTCTTGCATGGACTGGTTATGGAAAAGAGCGGCCACCAGCAGGAAACAAGGCCCGATGTCTCTGAGGGAGAACCAGAGTCATCCGCAGCCTTATTATTTAGTGGTACTTTCGTGAACAGTCCCCATAAACACCGATACATGACTGCAAGAGCCACCTTATCATGGCATTCAGTCAGAGGTGAAACGTTCTGTATCAGTCGGCTCACTAACTCTCGGACCACTGATCAGTCCCTACAACTTCTGTTCTTCTGCACAAATGCATTTAAATTTTAAATACATATGCACAGCTAAAAATGGCCAAGTTAATTAGATTCTCTCAAATCTATAACTCTGTACATGTATATCTTTCTGGACATATTACTGTATATCTCCACTTTAATAAAAAACTCACATTTTGAATCGTCATTTTTAAGATTCTGGATTTGCTTTAAATTGTGGAGGCCCACAAAAGATTGTTGCTCCAGGAGATGTTTTTGAGCAGGAGAGCGAAACACTTAATGCAGCCTCATTTTATGTCGACAAAAAACAGAAGTGGGGAGTCAGCAATGCTGGATATTTTTTGAGCTACAGTAGTACATTTTATTCTAGCAATCGAACTTATATAGCAACTAGTCAGTCTCAAGTCACAAAGTTATTGGAATCATCACTGTATCAGACAGCACGCTTATCTACCGGCTCACTTCGCTATTATGGTTTTGGACTTGAGAATAGACAATATACAGTAAAATTACTGTTTGCAGAGATACAGTTCTTAGATACATCAATCTGGCAAACTAATGGAAGACGCCTTTTTGACGTTTATATTCAGGTACAATGATATTGCTGTTTCTTTCGAAACATTAAGTTTTTTTGTTCACCTCCTCTGATTCTTTCTGTGTGCATCTTTTTATTCCTTTTGGATAAAATAGTTGCAACTATATGATCTAGATCGTATTTATTAATAAATATACGTGAATGATGTCTATATATGCCATAACTAAATGTTATAAATTTATGTATGTTGATGTTGTAGGGGCAGAAAGTATTAACAGATTTTGACATCCGAAAGGAAGCAGGAGGTTCAAATATAGGTGTTGTTAAATATTTCAACAAGACCAGCGTAACAGAAAACTTCCTCGAAATTCATTTTTTCTGGGCTGGAAAAGGAACTTGCTGTATTCCAGTCCAAGGAACCTATGGACCATTAGTATCAGCTATAAGTGTTACGCCTGGTAAAGATAAAAATAGCGTGTTTCATTAAATAAAAAAATTCTGGAAAGAACTGCTTTCTACCATGGATGGGCATGGTGCGCTTGACTTAAGATGGTTGCATTAAAACGTTTCTAATAGTAAGAATAAGAATTATAAATTATTTTTCTATTATGAAATGAGAAATACATTGTCAGTTTCAGCTTACTTTGTCATTTCTGATTTTTGAATGTGTAGAATTCAATTCCACTGTCCATGGGTCTAAAAGTAAGACAGGAATAGTGATTGGAATCACAATTGGAATCGCTGCACCTTTGATGTGCATATTTTTTGCCCTTCTAATTTGGAGGAGGAGAGTTCAAAATCTCGCAGCAACAGATGTTGAGGAAGACGAAGGTATTGACAAAAGAGTTGAGGGCTCCTGCAGGGTATACTTCTAAAATGTTCTATCTTCAATTTTTTCTGGTTTAATTTAGTTGCAAGAAGCAAACAGTGGCTTGTGTTTCTATCTTAACGATGACTTCTTCTCTTGTCAGCAATAAACGTTATCCGTTCAAAACTGAAAATTTTCACCTATGGGGATATGAAAATTGCAACGGGAGATTTTGATAGAGAGAATAAATTAGGCGAGGGAGGATATGGTGCAGTTTATAAGGTGTGTTAATACTTTTTCTATACTTTGCATTTTCCTCTTTTCTATCAAACTGTGTATACAATTGAATTGTGTTAGCAGATAGTATTTCTTCCTATATAGTTTGTGTTTTCTTTCAAATTTGTCTGATCACTCTTATTCTAAATTGTGGCTTTAAAATAGGGCATTCTTTCGGATGGTAAAATGGTGGCAGTGAAGCAGCTCTCTTCTGATTCTAGACAAGGAAAACGCGAGTTCATAAATGAATTGGCTGTAATATCTGCAGTGCAACATAGGAACCTTGTAAAGTTGCATGGATGTTGTGTAGAAGCACATAATCGGCTCTTGGTCTATGAGTATTTGGAAAACAACAGCCTTGCAAAAGCTTTATTCGGTAATTATATCTACAGATATATTACTGTATTACTAAATTCTCAATTGAAAATTTCCTTTCTTATTCATTCTAGCCATATCAACAAATACGCTGGTATCATGTATGTTGCAGGTAATAAGAAGTCTCATCTGCAACTAGATTGGCCTACTCGATATGATATCTGTATTGGCACTGCAAGTGGACTCGCTTACCTTCATGAGGAGTCCAGTACTCGGATAATTCATCGAGATATAAAAGCCAGTAACATTCTGTTGGATGACTCACTGAATCCTAAGATAGCAGACTTTGGCTTGGCTAAGCTATACGATGAGAAGAAAACTCACATCACCACCAGAGTTGCTGGAACAATGTAAGCTAATATACTGTCTTAGATGTTGGTTTCCTTGGGAAATATATAATATTTTTGCATCTAATTGCATCTAGAGAAAACAAGACGCAGGCAGCGGAGATTTTCAATTTTGTATGCATCTCTAAACCAAAAACCCAAAAAGATATACTTCACCCATTTTTAATAAATAAATTAACGTAAACTGATATTAAATTTAGATGGGGTTGTCTTTAGTGCGACTTTTTGGAAGCTTTCTAGGTATATTTTCCCTGATGATGGACTCACATAGACAGTTCGAAATGTTGGGTTAATAAATAAACTCAGAAACAGGTTATTCCCCTCCTCTAAAAATTACTCCCAACCACCGCCTTGAATAAATTGGCAGTAGCCATACATTTGTTAAATGTTTTTGTAGGGAAGGACAAGCCCTATGCTTAGTAAATTCATAACCTTACTTACTTCATGCATTTTCGTAATGTTTAGAAAATTGTACCCGGCCATCACTTTGCGTTAAATTCCCTTCCCTCCGTATCACCTATCTCTTGTCCGCACTTCGCACTTCGCAAACCCTTAGCCTTTCCTCTTAACGTTTTGCCGCAATCCTATTACTCCGTTGATGCAATATTGGTGGGACCGATCCAACCTTAACGCATTACTGAATCCGCAAACAAACCTTTGTATTTCATGTTTTCCTTTACCCGCGCCTTTTCTCACTTTCCACTGTATAGCGCGTCTCACTTCGCGCTTTGCAAACATTAGCTCTTACCTTTTTTGTGCTCCATTCCAAAACTTGCGATGATGCAATGCGACATCGTCATCGCACATCGCAATCGGCGATCGTTATGTTCAAGTCTTAACATTTCGCAGTTATTTGTTTTAAGTTGTGATGCGATAGTGCCATCGCATATCGCAATCGCAAGTCTTTATGTTTTCCCGTTATTGTGCCAAGTTAAAAGTTCCGCCGCGTGTAATATTAAATGTTTTAAGTTGCAATGCGATGCGATCGCATATCGCACGTCGCAAGCTCAAGTGGATAGCGCCCAAGTTAAATGTTGTCACTACCGAAATATGATATGCGATGTGGGCGCAGATGCGTTATGGTTTCAAAGCCAAAACCTGAAGGATTTCAAGTCTGGCGTAAAAGGCTCTGTGCGTTGTTTTTATGAAGAAAAGCATAACACGGCAAAAGAACGTTTTTGCAGTTACCTATTCGTTCAAAGCATTGAATTGGCATTCAATTTTTAGCTCCACCATTTTGTATTAAGGATGTATTTCATTTTTTTTGTAAGGAGAAAAACTGCTGAAGCAGAAGAATGAAATAGAAAATTTCTGTGGTTTTTGTCTCTATGTTTGTGGCTCTGTAAATTCTTTGAGAAAATGTGCTATCATTGTTTTAATTTAATTTCCGCATTCTGTGTAAACTGTTTGTTGAGGGAAAAGCATTTCCCCCATCTCTTTGAGCTTCTCGTTTTATTTTCCACCATGGTATCAGAGCATACCAAAATTTTCAAAATGGTATCAGAGTGGGTTTAATCTCTCAGTGAAAGAAAGTGTTCTTTACTGAAGAGCTGCAAGCTTCTTTTGAGAACCAAATTTTCCAGCAGTGAGAAGGTTTTTGTTTACACAGTAAAAATGGCAGCAGCAAGAACAAGCTTGACTAATCCACAAATACCACAGTTTAATGGCAAGAATTATGATTGTTGGGCCATTACAATGAAGGCCCTGTTCTCCTGACAAGATATTTGGTAACTAGTGGAGAATGGTTTCCAAGCACTAGTAGATGCAACAACATACAATGCTTTGACACAAGCAGAAAGAGATTTGTTGAGGGACAATAAGAAGGACTCCAAAGCCCTCTTCTATATTTTCCAAGTAGTGCATGAAAGTATTTTCCCAAGGGTTGCAATAGCAACAAAGTCCAAGGAGGCATGGGATACTCTCCAGACAGCCTACCAAGGCATGGCAAAGGTGAAGACAACAAAACTGCAAATGCTGAGAAGAGATTTTGAAACATTATGCATGAAAGAGTCTGAGAATATAGACTCATTCTTTACACATGTGATTGGGTTGGTTACCCAAATCAGGTCTCATGGTGAGACACTTGAGGAAAGGAGAATATTTGAGAAAGTTTTAAGAAGTCAGCCATCAAGGTTTGATGCCATAGTCGTGGCCATAGAAGAGACAAAGGATCTCTCACAGTTTTCAGTGGATGAGCTTCATGCATCACTGATGTCTCATGAGCACAGACTGAGCAGAACAACAAACTCCTCATTGGAGCACGCATTCAAGACACAAGTGTCTTTTGGTCAAGGTAAAGGTCGAGGAAGATCAAGCTACGGAGGAAGAGGAAGAAGCCCACATAGGGGTGGAAGAAGCAGCCCTTCAAGCTCAAGTGAAAGGGGTAACAACCAAAATCCAAGTCAAGGCTCAAGCCATAATCAAGCACAAGGTCAGAGGTATGATAAATCTCAAGTTCAATGTCATTATTGTAAGAAGTATGGTTATTATGCAAATGAATGTAGAAAGAAGCAATATGACACAAGTAGCAAACCAAATGCAGATTTCATAAAGGAAAATCAAAACCATGATAGTTTGTTTTTAGCTTGTAATGTAGCACAATAAAAACAAGGAGATGTATGGTTCTTAGATTCAGGGTGTAACAACCACATGACTGGAAACATAGAAATTTTTCCCAATCTACATGAAAATGTAAAATCTGAATTAACATTGGGGACTAATAGCAAGGTCTCTGTCATGGGAAAAAGAAGAGTAGACATACTAACAAAGAAGGGAGAGAAGAAGTTCATGCCAGATGTGTAGTTTGAAACATAACCTCCTAAGCATTGGATAGCTCATGCAAAAGGGCTACAATGTATTTTTTAAAAATGATATATGCACAATCTTGGATAAGCCTCCAAGAAGGCAACTCATTGAAAAAGTTCATATGACAAACAACAGAATGTTTCCTCTCAAGATAAGATCTGACTTGAAGGAAGAAGGTGTTATAGCAGCTGTCACACAAGAAAACTTTCAAGAAGAAGTCAAAGATGAAAATTGGTTATGGCATTTGAGATTTGGTCATCTCAACTTCGGAGGTTTGAATTTGTTGCATAGAAAATGCATGGTGAAAGAATTTCCACTCATAGAAAAATCGGACAGCCTATGTGAAGGTTGCATCTTGGGAAAACAACACAGAGAATCATTTCTAGGAGGAAAGTCAATAAGGGCAAAAACACCTTTGGAGATTGTCCACTCAGATTTATGTGGACCAGTGCAAACACCATCATTTGGTGGCAGCCACTATATTTTGACATTCATAGATGACTACACAAGGAAGACATGGGTCTATTTTCTAAAACAGAAAAGTGAAGTGTTTGACCGCTTCCACCACTACAAAGCTCTTGTTGAGAAGCAAAGTGGACACTACATAAAAGTGTTGAGGATTGATAGAGGTGGCGAATATATCTCAAATGACTTCCTACGTTTTTGTAGGGAGCATGGAATTCACAATCAATTTACAGTAAGGTATACACCTCAGCAAAATGGTGTAGCAGAAAGGAAGAATAGAACCATCATGGAAATGACAAGGAGTATGTTGAAGGCAAAGCATTTGCCAAATGATTATTGGGTTGAAGCTGTCCCTTGTGCAGCGTATATCATCCATAGATGTCCAACCAAAAATGTCATGAATAGAGTTCCCGAAGAAGCATGGAGAGGAAGAAAGAAATTTGTCACTCACATGAGTGTTCGGATGTGTGACATATGCACATGTCCCGAATGAGTTGAGGAAGAAGTTGGATAGCAAGAGAGAGAAATGTATATTCCTTGGATACAATGATGAATCGAAGGCATAAAAGCACTACAATCCATTAACCAAGAAGGTAATAATCAATAGAGATGTTCAGTTCATAGAATAGGAAGCATGGGATGGAAGTTTAGAGAAGATAGCCAATGTGAAGACATGTATGTCACATGAAGAAAGAGAGGAATTGATTGTAGCAAGTAATTCCTCGATGGTGGCTCCTCCTCCACCCACACAAGCTCAACAAAACACACCGCAAGCAAGTAATAGGACAAATTGCAAAATCAAGTAAGTGGTTCTCCAAGCACACCACAAAGCTCCGCAACTCCATCTACTTCAAGCTCAACACCAAGCTCATATTCAGCAAGTATAAGAAGACCAAAATCAAAAATTTAAGTGAAATTTATGAGCAAGAAGAAGTTGATAATAGTGCTGGTCTGAATTCTTTATTTGCATTATTTTGTCATGTAGATGACCCATTACACTTTGAAGATATAGTCAAAAAAGAGAAATGGGTTGAAGCAATGAATGAAGAAATAGGAGCAATAGAAAGGAATGACACATAGGAGTTAGTGGACCTTCCGCAAGGAAAATAAGTCATTGGAGTGAAATGGGTCTATAAGACCAAGAGCAACATTGAAGGCAAGATAGAAAGGCACAAAGCAAGGCTAGTTGTCAAAGGATATAAGCAGAAACATGGAAGGGACTATGAGGAAACCTTTGCAGCAGTCGCAAGGATGGAGACAGTGCGAACAGTGTTGTCAATAGTAGCACAACAAAAATGGAAAGTGTATCAAATGGACATGAAGTCAACATTCTTGAATGGAGTATTGAAAGAGGAGGTGTATGTTGAACAACTTCTTGGCTATGAGGCAAAAGGCCAAGAAAACAAGGTGTGTAAATTGCGGAAAGCTCTTTATGGGCTGAAGCAAGCACTACATGCATGGTACAACATGATAGATGCTTACCTAATGGATAATGGGTTCGACAAATGTGATGGTGAACCTACTCTCTACATCAAAGAAAATGACGGTAAGATTCTTATTGTTGTTTTGTATGTAGATGATTTGATTTTTACAGGCAGTGATGATTGTCTCATCGTTGATTTCAAAGTAGTCATGAAAAATGAGTTTGAAATCACTGACTTGGGGTTGTTAAGATAATTTTTTGGGCATAGAAGTGAAGAAAACTGAAGATGGAATTTTTATCTCTCAAGCAAAGTATGTTGCAGAGATTTTAAAAAGATTCAATATGTAGAACAACAAGCCAACACCAACTCCAATAGTAATGGGGTTGAAGTTGAGCAAGGAAGATTCCAGCAGCAATGTCAATCCGAGATTATACAAAAGCATGGTTGGCAGCCTAATGTGTTTGACTGCAACTAGGCATGATATAATGTATGCAGTTAGTTTGGTGTCAAGGTTCATGGAGACACCCAAGGAGACACATTGGCAGACAACCAAAATAATTTTAAAGTATGTCAATGGGACGAAGGAGTATGGTGTTCTATACTCCGCAATTGATGATTTTAGGCTGATTGGTTACACTGACAGTGATTGGGCTGGAAGTGTTGATGACATAAAGAGCACATTAGGATATGTTTTTCATTTGGGCTCGAGAGCCATTTCATGGGCTTTCAAGAAGCAGCCAATAGTTTCATTGTCAACAACAGAAGCTAAGTATGTCGCCGCAATAGTGAAAACATGTCAAACAGTTTGGATGAGAAGGATGTTGCGGCATTTATGTCATGAACAAGACAGAGCAACCGCAATTTTCTGTGATAATAGTTCAGCAATTTCACTGTCAAAGAACTCTGTTTTCCACAAGAGGACAAAGCACATTGATGCTAAATATCATTTCATAAGAGAATTAGTTAATAATGGTGAAATTGTGTTACAACATTGTAGGTCAGAGGAACAATTTGCAGACATCTTCACAAAGCCGTTGGCACAGAAATATTTTGTTTATCTCAGAGAATGTTTGGGAATGGTCGGCAGTTGTGATTAAGGGGGAGCGTTGAAAATTACTCCCAACCACCGCCTTGAATAAACTGGCAGCAACCATACATCTGTTTAATGTTTTTGCAGGGAAGGACAAGCGCCATGCTTAGTAAATCCACAACCTTACTTCATGCATTTTCGTAATGTTCAGAAAATTGTACTCTGCCATAACTTTGCATTAAATTCCCTTCCCTCCGTATCACCTACCTCTTTCCCACACTGTGCATTTCGCAAACCCTTAGCCTTTCCTCTTAATGTTTTGCTGCAATCCTATTACTCCGTCGATGCGATATTGGTGGGACCATCCAACCTTAACGCATTACCGAATCCGCAAACAAACCTTTGTATTTCCTATTTTCCTTTACCTGTGCCTTTTCGCACTTGCCACCGTTTAGTGCGTCGTACTTCGTGCTTCGCAAACATTAGCTCTTACCTTTTTTGTGCTCCGTTACAAAACTTGCGATGGTGTGATGCGACATCATCATCACACATCGCAATCAACGATTATTATGTTTAAGTCTTAACACTTCGCAGTTATTTGTTTTAAGTTGCGATGCGATAGTGCCATCGCATATCGCAATCGCAAGTCTTTATGTTTTCCCGTTATTGCGCCAAGTTAAAAGTTCCACCGTGTGAAATGTTAAATGTTAAATGTTTTAAGTTGCGATGCAATGCGATGCAATCGCATATCGCACGTCGCAAGCTCAAGTGGATAGCGCCCATGTTAAATGTTGTCACCGCCGAAATATGATATGCGATGTGGGCACGGATGAATTATGGTTTCAAAGCCGAAACTTGAAGGATTTCAAGTCCAGCGTACAAGGCTATGTGCGCTGTTTTTATGAAGAAAAGTCTAACACGACAAAATGACGTTTTTGCAGTTACTTGTCCATTCGAAGCATTGAATTGGCATTGAATTTTTAGCTCAGCCATTTTGTATTAAGCAGGATGTATTTCATTTTTTTTGTAAGGAGAAAAAACTTCTGAAGCCGAAGAATGAAATAGAAAATTTATGTGGTTTTTCTCTCTATGTGTGTGGCTCTGTAAATTCTTTGAGAAATTGTGTTGTCATTGTTTTAATTTAATTTCTGCATTCCGTGTAAACTTTTTGTTGAAGAAAAAGAATTTCCCCCGTCTCTTTGAGCTTCTCGTTTTATTTTCCAACATGGTATTGGAGCATACCGGAATTTTCAACATTTTTCCTGTATAATTTCTCTAAAATCAGTAAGAATTCATTGAAATCACAAGTTTGATGGGTAAATTTGCACAATAGAAATGCCCTTGGGGTTTTTGAGAGTGTTGAAATCATATATACAGTGAAAAAACCAGTTTAAATAACACAAATCAAGATTTCAGCTCAAAATTGTCTTCATGATTCTAACACCAAAAACTCCAAAAAGCCCCACTAAAAACAATTCCATTTAGATAAATGTATTAAATGCATATCAAAACCTTTTTTAATCATATAGTGATCTCCTCTTAAATTGTGAAGCATGTTTATATGAAGCATGTCAATGAGTGAACACTAAATAATTTCTTATGGTCATCAAATATGTCTAATAGTTTGAAATCATATTTTGGTGTGCTGATTAAAATACAACGGCAAATAATTTTTGTTATAGAGATCCAAAATTACATCTGAAGGTTACAAAATTATACTGGAAAAAAAGTGTCATATCTTTTCTAGCTCATAGGAAAATAGCTCTATGGGGACTAGAGTATGAATCTATCTGTAATTTAACCCATGTTAAAGTAATCTAATTCAACTCATTCCACAATAATGTTTGAAGTGGATATCTGTCTCCGGAATATGCCATGCGTGGTCATCTTACAGAAAAGGCAGATGTATTCAGCTTTGGCGTAGTTGCTTTGGAACTTGTGAGCGGTAGGAGCAACACAGACACTAGCTTGCCACAAAAGATGGCTTATCTTCTGGACTGGGTGTGTACAGTCTCATCTTCAAATATGTTATCCATGTAATATGTTATCCATGTAATTTAACTTTAGCCATTATTAACTGCTTGCTTCTTAATATTGCATGGCATTGCAGACCTGGCATCTCTATGAGGATGGAAGGCTACTAGAATTGATGGACCCTGACATAGAATCAACATGCTCAAAAGAAGAAGTCCTCAGTGTGATTGAAGTAGCCCTTCTTTGCACTCAAGCCGTACCTACAATGCGCCCATCGATGTCACGAGTGGTGGCAATGCTGACTAGGGATGTAGAGGTCATCCCGGCTACCTCTCGCCCGGGTTACATTAAGGATTTGCAATACAATAATGTCATTGCAGGAACTACCAGCACTGGAAGTACACCTGTTTAAATCGTGACAGATTGGCATTGTCTTCAGCAGAGACAGAACGTAATTACAGAAAAGATTGATAGTGCAATAAGAGGCCGAACAGAACTGACTTTAGCATGAAGATTATGAAATGGCAGACTAGGTCGTTTTGGTAATTCTATTTCAGTGTCAGAGCTCATGGTTTTTCATTCTATCATTAGCTTAAGCTTCCATTTGTTCCGTAGTTGTTAGCGTATGAGTCTATTAGGTGATTTTGTGTTGGATGAGGTTTCGAGTGCATATTATAGTGAAAGATTGCTTCACCCAGATGTTTTGTTTCGAGATTGGTCATATAATTATGTATGTGGAGAAATGAGATATCGATTCTGGAAGTGATTATAATATTTTATTTTGGAAAGAGTGTGTTAGTTCTTTTTCCTGGGGAGATGCCAAACTCGCACGCACTTGCTGATCATCCCTATAGCGCAACCACAAGAATAGATTACAAAAGTGAGATACTAAAATTAATGGCTAATGGGTAACATGGTTAGGAATGAATAAACACAAAAATTAGATACTAAAATTAATGGTTAGGAATGAATAAAAGGTTTTGTATTTAGAGATAATAGAGAAATGAATATTGTTCATGAATAAATATGAATGAAAAGTTATATATTTAGAGATAATTGAGAAATGAATATTCGAGATGGTATGAATTGTAGAGATGATGTTGTAGAAATAGTTATTTTTCCTATATAAATGAGCTATATATTTATCCACCATATTATTATGTTTATAATATGGTCTATTAATCTCATTGTTATATTATGAAACACTTTTATGCTAAGGAGTTGATGAGATTAAAAAAATGCAAGCCAAAATAACAGAAACATTCTAGTACAGTGAGTGAAAAAACTACATGGTTTACAGTCCAAAACACTAATCTATGCATTTGAATCTTTGCTTCCATGTGAAATATTTTTGTGTACATAATCTCTAAATTATGGGTCGACAAGCAACTCAGCAATCCAATCTCTCTATGAATTTGACATTCTTCCATATCTTTAACACTTCATCACATCCTATAGGTTTTATTATGGTCTGATGGTTCTGATTATCATATAGTCTCTATATTCTTGCACGGCTATAATGTGAGTTACCGGTTATATAAATATGAAAAATAAATTTTCAACATTAATCTCTATTATATTTTACTGTTTTCATTGTTCAACATATCCTAATCATGTCCAGTCTAAACGCCGACTAACCTACACCGTGCCATATGCATTCTTCAATTAAAATACAATGGTGCTTGATGTGAATACAAGGACAACCTAGACCACGGTAATAGAAACTGAACATAAATAAATGTATAATTTGTTAAGTGAGAAATGACACTTTACAACATACTATGGTTTCAAATTCATACCCAAAAAAATGAAGTGAAGAAAAGAGAATGTAATCATAGACGTGAATCATTTCAACCACCATCAAGCCTCCAATGGAAATAGCCATCGAGTATCTAATTCGTAAGTTGAAAATTCTTCAATTAATTAATATAGTTTGATAAAGTTTTGTCATCCAAAATCCAAAATTTTTGTATGAAAAATTATTTATCTTTTTTCTGAGTTGTTTTAAAAGTTGGTTTTTATTTTCAAATATTTAAAATTTTGAGAGATATATAATAATAAAAAAATTTCATGGTTACAATATACATAAACTAAGTTTATCATGATTTATTTAAAAAAATTTAAATTGTGAAAAATCCAGCTAATAATAAATTTATGATTGTCTTATAGCTTAAAAGCACCCATGCCAATCAAGACAGTGGTGGTGTCTAAGTGAGCAGTTCTTAGTTCTTAGACACATTACAATTGAAAATAGGAAAGCCTTTTAAATGCTTCATCACATGTAATCCATAAGTTTTAATATCACTAACCACCAAAACCATGTGTTTGAAACCACTAGTGTGGACCTAACCACTTTGAGTTATTCACCTCACCTCCCTTATCACCTAGGTCTACTCCAAAATTTTATCATTAAGGATATGCATGACTAACTAGGTCTAGCATTATATGCCCATATACATGTAATTTATAAATTTTACCTCCAATGTATTATAAAAATAAATAAATTATTGTTGTCTAGAGCTTATGCCACATAGTAGGTGTTCTCCTCAACAAATCTATCCTATGTGGCTGCATCTCACCTGGTTGTACCTCTATTTTATCTTGGAAAGTCTATGGACGTCAAATTGCAATGGGGATTCTCTATGTTAGCTTTAGCCTTAACATATAATGTGTCAATATTTGCAACCATCACCTTCTTCCACAAACCATGATTCCTTAACTTTGATACAACTTGTTATAGATAACAGAATATGAGATAAACGAATATAAAAACCATGCATAACAACAATACACACAAACTATGCACACCATGATTTACAGTGCAAAGCTCCAATCTAGAAAAAACCACCCAACAATACATCTATTATCATCTTATGGCTTAAAAGCACCCATGCCTTGATTTAAAAGCAATTAAATGAGTTAACATTCTAGCCAGGAAATATGAGCTCTTTGTTAAAATTAGGCACCATTACAATGGAAAATCCCCAAGACTTTTAAACACTTCATCACATGTAATGCATGGGCTCTAATACTATGAATCACCAAAATCATGTGTCTGAATTATGTACCTAACAATTTTGGCTTATTCACCAAGTCAATTTTACAAATTTCATTTTTTGTTATCATTGTTCACCATTAATGTTGTCTCTTACTTTTGCAAGCCTACTTAAAACAATTGCTCTCCTCACTAGATCTTGCTTATGTGGCGGCATCTAAAATGTTGGAACTTTAATATACCAATTAAATCTCTATTGGGATTCTCTATATTAGCTTTAGCCTCAACATGCAATGTGCTCTCATTTGCAAACATCACCTCCTTCTACAAGCCATGATCCTTTAGCTCTCATACCTTCTTAGAGATCAAAACAATATGAGAGAAACAATGATAAAAATCATGCATGGAAACAATACACATAAACGATGCACACCATGATTTACCCTAGAAAACCTCAATTCATGATTTACCCTAGAAAACCCCAATTCCGAAAAACTCAACAAACAATATAGGAGTTGACCAACATCTTGGACCAACCAAGTGAGCCCTCCTTTAAACTCAGAAAGATTACAATGGAGAATCCTCAATGTTGAAGTCCAACAAGAAATTGCAGCACCTACACTACTGTGGGACCAGGAGATTCAAGCAACACCTACACTAGTGTGGGACCTATTGTAGCCTAATTTGACTTAGCTAAAAGTCAAGAGAGTTTCTGAGCAGTTCAAGGTTATTGAGGAACAATTGTTCAAAGACTTGTAATATCCTCGAAAGGGAAACCACAACCTCAATGAGGATTCAGCATCACAGGTGCACTAGAACCAAAATTAAGGAAGCAGTAGCATTGGAGGTGTAATCTAAGCCAGAGGAGCAGTAAAGAGAAAAGCGTGCAGGAGGGGTCAAGTCGGGCTCATTCACGTGCAAGACAATTCAAGAGTCGGACTGATGGGCATGTTCAAAACAGTGCATGTCGGACAATGTCGAGTCAGGCTCGTTCGCAAGCTCAGGAGAGATCAACACTTTTAAAGATTGAATAAAGCTCAGGAAGGATAGTGGAGTTGCAGAGCAGAGACGGTAGAAAGCAGAGAAATCGACTGAGACATAAACACTTAGAAGATTTCCAAAGGAGGCAATCGGACAACGAGGATCGAATGGCAGATCTGAAAAGGAAGAGACCAGCGGCGGAGATTAAATCGCAAATTTTAAAAAATAAGTGCGGAGGTAAATGTTAAATTTTCCAAAGTACGATATGCGGTGACATGTCAAGCGACATGGTAAGGTGACGTGGCCTCAACCCCACAGATCGTAGTTGATGCATGCTGATGTGGCAGTGACGTGGAAAGCTGATGTGGCAATGACGTGGCAAGCTAACATGGCAGATGACATGGCCCTGGCCCACATGCTGCACATCGCAAGTTTTAAAAGTTAAGTGCAGAGGTAAGAGTTAAGTTCGTCGAAGTGCGATATGCAGTGATGGTGGAACCCGATCGCCTTCGCAGATCGCAAGTTTTAAAAGATAACGCAATGGGTTCATGCTTAAGTCACCGAAGTGCAATGTGCGATGCCAGGTGAGACCCAATCGCATAGCACACTTCACAAGTCACAATAGGTAAGTGCTAGGGAAAAGTTGAAAACAGTGGCATGCGAAGTACGGGCGGATGCGCTGTGGTTTCAAAAGCGAACTCCAAAGGTTTTCAAATCCGGAGGTAAGGCATTTCTTGTGTTAAATTGCATCAAGAGGGAGAAAAGAGGATTATAACGTAAAGCCAGTGAAACACCTTGATAATGGAAGAAAGTCTGAATGCAGGTAGAAAGACTCGGGTATGTGGTCCGATGCAGGGCAAAAGAGAAGAAAAGACATAACGCTGCAAGCACGAGCAGAAGAGGCAGAGCTGGGTAGCAAGTGACATGATGATACCATGCAAAATGCAAAAGCATGGGAAGAGACGGATGTAGATGCATTTATACAGACTATTGGGACATCATAGTCGAAACGCACAGAGGCATAGGCAAAGTCAGACATAAGAGCATATAGTGGCACCATTGGAAGCACAGAAATTGGGGCAAGTTGAGCACAGAGGCGTTGTTGCAGAATTTTGGAGCTATCACATCATAACAAGAGAGGACATCTCAGCACTTCGGGGGATGCATCAACAACGAACTAGATTCAGCATAAGGATTGTATTCCAAGTTTATTTTGTTTTCTTTGTTAAGATCGAAGCTACATTGATGTACTCAATTTCAATGTAATAAGTAGTTTAATAGTTTTTAGGCAGTTTAGGAGTTTCAAGAAGCTCAAGTAGTTACAAAGGGATTTTGGTTGTATTTAAGAAGGGAGAAAGAGAGAGGAAAAAGGGGCCGAGTTTTGGACCTCTTAGGGATTACATTTTGTACTTCTTTTTCTGATTGATAAATAAAAGTGGCAACAAGTTTCTTGCAACTATTGATGGTGATTCATATTTCTTGTGTCTCTTCTTCATTGAATGAAGTGAAGTAATGTAGCAACCGACCTCTTAATTACATCTGTGAGTAAGAGTTAAATAACCTTAATTTGCACTCCTTCACTTCAACTTTTCTCTCTTCACCAATTCTCTCTGAAACTTTAAAGTGGTATATTCTGCTCCTCAACATATCATTTTGAGTTTCCCCTCTCTTCACAAACTCCTGATGAAACTTTAAAATAATAGATTCTGTGTTTACAACTTATTATTTCGAAGTGTCCTCTCTCTCCATGAATTTCCTTTGAAACTTTAAAGTGGTAGATTCTGCTTCTCAGCATATCATTTTGAGTTTCCCCTGCAGTTCTTCTTTCCATTGAGATATCAGCAGTGAATGGCATTGTGAAATATTTTATTATTTTTGATCATTAAGGGTTTTAGAAAACTAGTTCCCAGAGGGATAGAACGAAGACCTCATGATAAAATCATTCCTGTGACATACTTTTAAAATGTTTTTAAGCATTGATTCCTTTCAAAACCAAGGGATTGTTTCTTGAGATACAACATTTTCTGGCGTCGTTGCCGGGGACGAAGGCACGAAGTTATTTTCCACTTGGTATTGAAATTTGTTTCTTGATGGTGAACAAGATTTAGATACAAATTTGGTTGTGCATTATTCACTTGACGACTCCACTGATGAAGGTTTCATTAGATGAGGTATTCTGTGGGCAAGGAAATGAGAAAGCACCATACAGGTATCAGAGTTTGAATCTTTTAAAGGGAGTTTTATTTTTCACTATCAGTTTGATGGTCTATTTTCCCTTACATATCAAGAATATTTTTTCCTGCTTTATATCCTTAGAAGCTTATAAGGCGCAAAACGTACATTCTTTATTGGAGAAAGAAGATTTTTCCTCCTATTGTATTATTTATCTTGATGCAACCTTACATGAGAGGATCGATGAATATTTCATTACAATTCCTGAATATTTTTGTCAAGAGTTGGCATTATACGAAGAACATCAACGTTATGAGGAGCAAACCTTAGATTGCTCTTCTCGGCCTAAATGGTCTTCAGTAGAAAATGACAATCAAACTTCTCACATACAACCTCAAATTGAGGAGTCAAACAGTAAATGAAGTTGCCCTGTTCAAGGAAGTCTACATTAGCAAGATGTTCAAAAAAAGAGGCAGCCGAAAATTTGTCCCATCAGTTCTATGACCTAGTGGCTGATCATATGACAACTTTATTTTGTCAGCAACAAGTACTTATACAAGGGTATGTGCAAAGCTCTATATCTGGAAAATTTTCATTGTACATCCCTAATTTGATTTTCAAATTTCCACAGTATGGGGGCATTAAGTCTAACATGTAGATGTTGGATTGGTGCCATTGGAAGGCTGGCTTCACCTGATAGAGTTCAGGCATAAATGCACACGTGGGGTTGTGCATAAATAAGCTTAGAAGTTGAGCATTTTTAGTTGTATTATTTCTAGTTCATTATTTTTAGTTTAAGAATAAAGGAAGAAGTTCAACGTGTAGCAGGTTTCAAGGGGATTTCATACTGGATCAACTCCCATTCGGGATTGACTCCATGCCCAATAAAGGCTACTAATCTACAAGAGTTCTTTGACTCCATGCCCAATGAAGGCTATTGTTCTACAAGTGCTATTTGACTCCATGCCCAATAAAGGCTACTGATCTACAAGTTCTATTTGACTCCATGCCCAATAAAGGCTACTAATCTACAAGTTCTCAGCACTTTGTTACCAAAGTGATGTCTCCAATTGGAGCCAGAATGTTGTAGCCAAATATGACTTAGCTAAAAGTCAAGAGAGGTTCTGAGCAGTTCAAGGTTATTGAGGAACAATTGTTCAAAGACCTGTAATATGCTCGAAAGGGTAACCACAAGTTCAATGAGGATTCAACATCACAGGTGCACCAAAACCTAAATTAAGGAAGCAACAGCATTGGAGTTGTAATCTAAGCCAGAGGAGAAGCAAAGAGAAAAGCATGGAGGAGGGGTCAATTCGGGCTCATTCACGTGCAAGACAATTCGAGAGCCGGACCGATGGGCACGTTCAAAACAATGCACGCCAGACAAGGTCGAGTCGGGTTCGTTCGCAAGCTCAGGAGAGATCAACAATTTTAAAGATTGAATAAAGCTCGGGAAAGATAGCGGAGTTGAAAAGTGATGATGGTAGAAAGCAGAGAAATTGACTAAGACATAAACACTTAGAATATTTCCAAAGGAGGCAATCAGACGACAGTGATCGAATTGCAGATTTGAAGGGGAAGAGACCGATGACAGAGATTAAATCGTATACCACAAATCAAAAATTTTAAAGAATAAGTGTGGAGGTAAATAATAAATTCGCCAAAGTGCGATATGTGACGTGTCAAATGACGTGGTAAGGTGACGTGGCCCCGACCCCATAGATTGCAGTTAATGCATGCTGACGTGGTAGTGACGTGGAAAGATGATGTGGCAATGACGTGGCCCTAGCCCGCATACCGCACATCGCAAGTTTTAAAAGTTAAGTGTAGAGGTAAGAGTTATGTTCACCGAAGTGTGATATCCAGTGACGGTAGAACCTGATTGCCTTCGCAGATCGCAAGTATTAAAAGATAGTGCAAAGGGTTCATGCTAAAGTCATAGAAGTGCGATGTGCGATGCTAGGTGGGACCCGATCACATAGCGCACTTCGCAAGTCTCAAAAGATAAGTGCTAAGGAAAAGTTGAAAACAATGGCATGCGAAGTACGAGCGGATGCGATGTGCTTTCAAAAGCGAACTCCAAAGGTTTTCAAATCCGAAGGTAAGGCATTTCTTGTGTTAAATAACATTAAGAGGGAGAAAAGAGGATTATAACATAAAGCCAATGAAACACCTTGGTAACGGAAGAAGTCTGAACGCGGGTAGAAAGACTCGGGTATGTGGTCCGGCGCAGGGCAAAGGAGAAGAAAAGATATAACGTTGCAAGCACGAACAGAAGAGGCAGAGCCGGGTAGCAAGTGACATGATGATAACATGCGAAATGCAAAAGCATGGGCAGAGATGGGTGTAGATGTGTTTATAAAGACTATTGGGACTTCATAGTCGAAACACGCAAAGGCATAGGCAGAGTCAGACATAAGAGCATATAGTGGCACCGTTGGAAGCATGACAACTGGGGCAAGTCGGGCACAAAGGCGTTGTTGCAGAACTGTGCAACTTTCGCATCATAACGAGAGAGGACACCTCAACACTTCGGGGGATGCATCGGCAACAAACTAGATTCAACATAAGGATTGTATTCCAAGTTTATTTTGTTTTCTTTGTTAAGATCGCAGCTACAATGATGTCCATGATTTCAATGTAATAAGTATTTTAATAGTTTTTAGGTGGTTTAGGAGTTTCAATAAGCTCGAGCAGTTACAAAGGGCTTTTGGATGTATTTAAAAAGGGAGAAAGAGAGAGGAAAAAGGGGCCGAGTTCTGGACCTCTTGGGGATTACATTTTGTACTTTTTTTCTTCTGATTGATAAATAAAAGTGGCAGCAAGTTTCTTGCACTTGTTGATGTTGATTCGTATTTCTTATGCCATTTTGTGTCTCTTCTTCTTTGAATGAAGTGAAGTAATGTAGCAGCCAGTCTCTTAATTACATCTGTGAGTAAGAGTTAAATAACCTTAATTTGCGCTCCTTCACTTCAAATTTTCTCTCTTCACCAATTCTCTTTGAAACTTTAAAGTGGTAGATTCTGCTCCTCAGCATATCATTTTGAGTTTCCCCTCTCTTCACAAACTCCTAATGAAACTTTAAAAAATAGATTCTGTGTTTACAACATATTATTTCGAAGTGTCCTCTCGCTCCATGAATTTCCTCTAAAACTTTAAAGTGGTAGATTTTGCTTCTCAGCATATCATTTTGAGTTCCCCCTGCAGTTCTTCTTTCCATTCAGATATCAGCAGTGAATGGCATTGTGAAATCTTTTATTATTTCAGATCATTAAGGGTTTTAGAAAACTAATTCCCAAAGGGATAGAGCGAAGACCTCATGATAAAATCATTCCTATGAAATAATTTTAAAATGTTCTTAAGCACTGATTCCTTTCACAACCGAGAGATTGTTTCTTGAGATACAATAGGACCACGGGTCTTAGCAACACCTACACTGGTGTGGGCTAAATTTGGTGCATGTCTATTTTAGTTATCCCTTAATTAAGATGGACAATCAAATATAATCTAATCTCAAAATAACTTGTAATAGTTAATTGAGTGTGATAAACTCAGTTAACTCATGAATTTCAAGTTGAGGGTAATTGGTGAGGCATGTAGAGTAATTCTAGTTGTAACATAGTTTGAAGTGCTGTGGGGCATTAGTTAATGCAGGATGTAATCAGTTTAACTTAGTTAAGTGAGTTAAAGTCAGTTGTGCTAGTTGTAACTGTTTGATACACTAGTGAGAGATAAAGTGAATTAAATATTATTTAATTCACAATCAATGATCTCACATGCAACTGAGGATTTACTATTTTTAGCTACATGCATGTCAGTTCTAGTAGAGACCCAGTTGAGATCTAGGTGAAAGGGATGTTGACTATCAGTTGTAGGATTATTGGGTTGCACCCATGCAACCAAACACCCATTGGATTGCACATGATCCTTGCGCAGTCAAGGAAGGCCAAAATTCCTAAAGAATAGGGATTGAATTCCACATGAATTGCGCAAGTAAGGCAGGCTGTTTAGAGGCTGAGAATTGGCTAAGTGTTGGTCAGTTTTATCCAGGACAATGTGAGACAATTAGTCGAGTACAGGAGGCTCTTATGAGAAGAGTTGTATGTAATTTTGTTTCATGTATCTATGCTGAATATACAATAGAAGATAGTGGGGTTTTGAGAAGAAAGCTTTCCCCAAGAAATTATCTATGTTGTGGTTTGATTTATTCTTTTTTGCTTCATGTGATTGGCGATTGTGTTTTAAATTCCGCAATTGATTTGTAGAAGTGATTCAATATCTATTTTTAGTACATTGTTAGATTGGATTGAATCCATGATATACATATATGTTTAATAATTTCTACATAGTCTTAGAGCACAGGAAATCACAATAGTGGAGGAGGAGCTGAGTTTGTGACTGAATAGAATTCGAATTTGCGGAAGAATTTCTTGGTGCTACAGCTGATTCAGGATCGAAATGGCTTGAGATTGGAGTATGCACTTGAGGGTAGCTGTAACTATATTGCTTGGAAAGACAGGATGGAGGCAGTAGTCGAAGTCAATGGCATGAAGGAATTCATTGACAATGATGTTCCTAAACCCGTTGTGACAGATGCTGCAAATCTTGATGCATGGCAAAAAAAAATGGCAAAGTCGAGGAGGAACTTACTAGAGGGAGTACGAGACCACATTATCTCAAGTGTCCATGGAAAAGAGACACCATATGCTATGTGGAAAGCTTTGATAGATCTATTTTAGAGCAACAATGACCATATGAAATTGGCACTGAAAGATAAACTCAAGAATATCAAGATGGAGAAAGGCGACTCCATGCCAAAATATTTAACAAAGTTTGTCCAATGTTGGGATGAGTTGGGGAGCGTTGGCATTACTATCGCTGATGATGATTTGGTGAGTCTAGCTCTTCTAAGACTTCCCAAGAGTTGGCATAGTTATCAGGACTCTGTCAATGGAAGAGAAAAGCTGCCAGATTGGGAATGACTGTGGTCGGATTTGGTGCAAGAGGAGTTCAGATGGAATACCAGAGATGGATCTTCATCTAAGAATGAAGATGAAGAAGATTGTGCGTTGGCTGCCAAGGCGAAGAAGGGGAAAGGAAATAAGTTCCATTCCAAATCCGAGTCCAAAGATGGCAAGAAGCGCGACATGTCCAGACTAAAGTGTTTTCACTATCACGAGTATGGGCATTATGCTATTGTCTGTCCACAAAAGAAGAAGAACAAGAAGGCTTTAGGATCTGCAGCTGGTGAGGCTTTGGCCTCGCAATTTGAGCTTGACTTCTCGCTCATTGCATGCATGGTGTCAAGTGCAATGGGATCGGTGTGGTATTTGGATAGTGGTGCATCCTTTCACATGATGAGAGAAAAATAACTTTTCAGTAGCTTGGAGGAAAAGGACCTCCAGATGCATATAGAAATGGGTGATGACGGGTTGTACAATGCTACCAGTATTGGTACCATTACCTTCCAGAGACAGTTAGGTAAACGCTTTCAATTAAAAGATGTAATCATGTACCATACTTGAAGAAAAATTTAGTCTCAGTTGCAATGTTGGAGGATAGAGGCTATGATGTTGTTTTCAGTGAAGGAAAAGCTTTCCCACAACACAAAACAACAGGACAAGCCAAGAAGATAGGGATTCGATTTAAGAATCTCTATAAACTTCATGTACAAGGCTGCACATCATTGATGGGTAAGGCATACAAAGTGGTGAGACGAGATGAGGGTGAGTTATGGCACAGGAGATTGGACCATCTTCACCACGGAGCCTTAAAAGTCATGCAACAGATTTCTACTGGTCTTCCCAAGGGTACACTTAAGTAGTTAGACACATGCAAGGGATGTATTATGGGAAAATATGTAAATGCAACCTTTCATGAGAAGGAAAACCGGGCCTCGAGGATCCTTGAGAGAGTTCACTCAGGCGTGTGTGGACCATTCTCTGTTGCTTCGAAAACAAATCATAGGTACTATGTGATATTTGTTGATGAATTTTCTTGGAAGTGCTGGATCTACTTCATGCAGAAGAAAGATCAGACGTTCTCAAAGTTTCTTGAGTTCAACGCATGGGTGGATAAAGACACACGGAAGCATATGAGGGCTCTTAGGAGAAACAATGGCGGTGAGTACATCACTAACGAATTCAAGAACTTTTTCAACAAAGGAGGAATTTGGAGAGAACTGATAGTGCCTCATAACCCACATCAGAATGGGGTCGCTGAAATAAAGAACATAAGGATTGTGGGTGCAGCAAGAGCGATGTCGCATGATCAGGGTCTACCGATGCATCTGTGGGTGGAGGCATGTAGCACAGTGGTATTTGTGTAAAACTGTTGTCCTCATAGGATACTTGGCATGAGTACACCAGAGGAGGCTTTAACTGGTAAGAAATCCGATGTTTCACATTTTAATATTTTTGGGTCATCTGTTTATGTGCATGTGACCAAAGACACTAGGAAGAAGCTAGAACCAACAACTGAGATTGGGATTTTGTGGGGTACACTGATACTCCCCACAACTATTGAGTGTATTTTCCAAACAACAGAATGAATGTTGTGCGACAAGATATAAAAATTGATTAGGAGAAAGCCATGTGATTATCCCTTGAGAGGGAGTTGGATTTTCATGTAGAGGAGGAACTCTTGGTTCTCAAGGATGAGCCTCAAGATGTGGATCAACCACATGTGGAGTATGATGGAGTAGCAGAAAACACTCAGGTAGAGCCATCCATCAGAAATGGTAGAAGGCGCACCATGGAAGTTGATAGATTGAGACTTGATGCAACAGAGAATGTAGGAGCTCTTACTTCACAGCGCAGACAGAGACAATCTCTAGACATGTTTACTGGATTCATGGCTCTTATGAGAAAGTGCATTGTGACTGAACCATCTTCCTTTCAGAAGGCAGTGCAGCAACCAATTTGGGTTGATGCAATGGTGGAGTATGACTCCATTGTCAGGAGCAGTGCATGGGAAATTGTCCTAAGATTGGTCAAAAAATCAATGGTTGGATCTAGATGGATATACAAGGTAAAACAAGTTGCTGAAGGGAGTGTGGAGAAGTACAAGGCCAGATTTGTGGTCCAGGGATTCTCACAGATTGAGGGGATCAACTATGATGAGAATTTTGCACCAGTTGTAAGGTACTCTTCCATTAGATCCATCCTTGCACTCTTAGCGCAGATGGGGTGGCGCATTCATCAGATGGATGTGAAAACTACGTTTCTCAATGGAGTCATTGAGGAAGAAGTGTACATAGAGCAGCCAAAAGGTTTCGAGATATTTGACAGTGAGTCGCATGTGTTTCGACGCAAGAGAGCACTGTATGGGCTGAAGTAAGAACCTCGTGCTTGGTACACTCAGATTGAAGGCTATTTCACTGGACTGGGCTTCACCAAAAGTTAAGTTGATGCAAACCTATACCAGATTGTGGTTGAGGGCAAGCTATTGATTATTGTACTTTATGTTGATGATCTAATTTTGACTGATGATGAGTAGCTGATACACTCATGCAAGGAGGATTTTACAAGGGAGTTCAAAATGAAGGACATGGGACTCCTTCATTATTTCCTTGGTTTGGAAATATGGCAGGGAGATAGTGAACTTTTTGTTTCTCAAGGCAAGTATTCCAAAGAGATACTGGGTAAGTTTCACATGGAGAGCTGCAAACCCATGGACACTCCTCTTCCAGGAAATTGGAGGAAAGAGGATGCTACTTCTGGAGAGGTAGTGGATGCTACTGTCTACAGGCAATTAGTTGGTTCACTGATGTACTTAGTGAACACCTGACCAAAAATTTGCTACGCAGTTAACCAACTGAGTTAAGATATGGTTAAGCCTACCAAGATCTTTTGGAAGGCAAGAAAGCATGTCTTGAGATACCTGAGGGGCACATCAGAGTATGGATTATGGTACAGAAGGATAGAGGGAGTGAAGCTTCAAGGCTTCACGGATGTAGAATGGGCAGACAATCCATCAGACAAAAAGATCACATCAGGAGGGATATTCAGCATAGGATCGACATTAGTTTCTTGGTACAGTAGGAAGCAACGATCTGTGGCACTCAGTTCAGTGGAGGCAGAGTACATGGCAGCAAGTCAAGCTGCATGTGAGGCTATCTGGATGAGAAAGATCCTGGTTGGTTTGTTTAGTTCTCATATAGATCCGAAAGTGATACATTGTGATAACTAGAGTTGTATTAAGCTCTTGGTTAATCCTGTGTTTCATGATAGATCCAAGCACATAGACATCCGGTACCACCATCTCAAAGATTGTGTGCAGAGGTGCATAATGCTACTTTAGTACATTCCCGTGGAATATCAGGATGCAGATATTCCGATGAAGGCGCTCACTAGGAGCAAATGTGAATACCATAGAGATAGGATCGGGGTGAAGGATAATCCATTTCTTGTTGAGAGTGAGTGTTGAAGTCCAACAAGAAATTGCAACACCTACACTAGTGTGGGACCAGGAGGTCCAAGCAGCACCTACACTAGTGTGGGACCACAGGTCTTAGCAACACCTACATTGGTGTGGGTTGAATTTGGTGCATGTCTATTTTAGTTATCCCTTAATTAAGATGGACAATCAAATGTAATCTAATCTCAAAATAACTTGTAATAGTTAACTGAGTGTGATAAACTCAGTTAACTCATGAGTTTTGAGTTGAGGGTAATGGTGAGGCATGTAGAGTAATTCTAGTTGTAACAGAGTTTGAAGTGTAGTGGTGCATTAGTTAATGCAGGTTGTAATCAATTTAACTTAGTTAAGTGAGTTAAATTCAGTTGTGATAGTTGTAACTATTTGATACACTAGTGAAAGATCAAGTGAATTAAATATTATTTAGTTCACAATCAGTGATCTCACATGCAATTGAGGATTGACTATTATTAGTTGCATAAATGTCAGTTCCAGTGGTGACCCAGTTGAGATCTAGGTGAAAGGGATGTTGACTATCAGTTGTAGGATTATTGGGTTGCACCCATGCAACCAAACACCCATTGGATTGCCCATGATCCTTGTTCAGTCAAGGAGGGCCAAAATTCCTAAAGAATAGGGATTGCATTCCACATGAATTGCGCAAGCAAGGCAGGTTGTTTAGAGGTTGAGAATTGGCTATGTGTTGGTCATTTTGATCCAGAACAGTGTGAGACAATTAGCTGAGTACATGAGGCTCTTGCGAGAAGAGTTGTATATAATTGTTTATGTATCTATGCTAAATATACAATAAAAGATAATGGGGTTTTGAGCAGCAAGCTTTCCCCATGAAATGATTTGTGTTGTGTTTTGATTTATTATTCTTTGCTTCATGTGATTGTCGATTGTGTTTTAAATTCCACAATTGATTTTTAGAAGTGATTCAGTATCTAGCTTTAGTACATTGTTCGATCGGATTGAATCCATGATATACATATATGTTGTATAATTTCTACACTCAAACCTTTTAAGGGTTTCTTATATATAATCCATGGGCTCTAATACCAGGGGCCACCAAAATCATATGGCCAAAACCGCCCGCCAGTGTGGACCTAACAACTTTGACTCTTTACTAAGTCAAGCTTACTTTAACAAAATTTTATCACCAGCCATGGCCTTATGTTGACATTGGTTCATATATAAATATTATGTAAGTTTGTAACCAAGCTAGTCTTCAATGAACACTATCATTTAATGAGTCATAATGCTAAAATGTGCCATATTTTAGAGTATTTTTATTACACCAATAGACTTGTCTATTTCAAAATAGGGATTTCAAAATTTAATTTATTGATCTAGAAATAAATAAATTAAATAGATGATAGGGATTTGTGTTGCTCTCAATCACAATGAATACAATGAACTCGGTAAAGGGTATTTAACTTAACTTGACATGCTCACACTCACATAACTCAACTTGACCATCAATCACTTAACTGACTTTCTAACTCACTTACCAAATTCATCTATCACATAACTCGACTAACTAACACTTATTTCACTGATTGTCTAATTTTGCATGCTGGATATAATTACATATTTTAACAATTTAACCTTCCTAAAATATTCTTATTTGTAATCAAAATAGAAAATTGAGATTCATCTCAAAACCTAATCTTAATCGTAATATTTTTTTATTTTTCAATTTAATAAACACAATCATAATCATGCTTTGAGTTCTACCACCTATCCACTTCTTCTCCACTAGTCCCATTGTTAATCCTACTGCATGCTCATGAACCTAACTAAGCTAACCTTTCCCATTTTATACATCCAAGTTCAGTTCAAATTAGCTACATTGATTACACTACCCTATTCCCCTTGAAATTCATGCATAAAATACTTTGTAAACATTGTATTCAAAACTTGTCTTCCACTGCCTTTCTGTTGATTCATCTGGATAGCTGCACTAGACACCAATGGAGCTTTGTCAAAGCTTTTCTACTGTGGTTGCACTAATGTTGTTGGAGCTTTGACATAGGCGGGATGCAACGCAATTATAGTGGACATATCACGAGCTCTGATGTAAATTGGTCGTGATGCAATTGTATTGGAGATAGCCGGAGGTTGACGTCAACTGGATGAGACACAACTGGAGTGGAAAGAGGTGACCTGGTGACCTGTGTGTTTTTTTGCAAAATAAATGGGTCTACTTAATCCTTAACAAAAATTCTACTTGTGCATCTGATTTGTAGACATTACCATCATCGGAACGAGTGACATAGCCCCCATCATAACTTTAAAGGTAGGTGCCTTTATTTTCCAAACGATTGTCAGGTATTAGCAAATTTTGAGTTTTTTCAGTATAGATTATGGTTCACTTTATGGTTCAGCATATAGTAAGAAGTTAGAATTAATTTCACCTAATTAGTTGGAATTGGAGGCATGATTAGTAATAATTTCCATAGTTATAAAAATAAGAAAAAAATTCTTGATATATTTATATTTATTTGATTGTAAGAAGTTAGAATTAATTTCACTTAATTAGTTAGAATTAGAGTCATGATTAATAATAATTTTTATAATTATTAAAAAAAAAAAATTGTTTTATATATCTGAATAAAAAAACCTAAAACTAAAATTAAAATGATCGAGCATTGAGATTATATTTTATATTTTTAAATTTAATATTTATATTAATGATGCTTTTTTAAATGTATTTATTTCTTCATATTTTTTCACCATAACAGATTAAACCCCACCTTAACCTTAATTTCCATTTAAACCATACCAGTCACAAACAGAGACAAAGACAGAGAAAGAACCATAAGCTTCACTCGTTGTCCACATATACACACCCATTACCGTTTCCCTGACTGGCTAGGAAGTGTAGCCATTCCCAAAACAGCTCCTTAAAAGCTCCCACCATAACTACAGCCCTTGCCAGAACTCTTTGTATTTGGCACCCACATCTTTCCCGACCCGGAGAATAATACTCACTCTTAAAGATTGAAAGTGTAGAGCGAAGTGTTCTTCTCATCATTTTTTTTATCATTAATTTTCTTCTTTGGTGAGCTGCAATGAGTGAGTGCTCAGCAAATAGTTAAATTCAAAAGTCAAAAGGTTAAAAAATGTCAAAGAAACAATAAAAGTTGTTTCATGTTTATTGGAAAGAGTTAGGGATATAAAATTAAAAATAATGTTTTTTCATTAAAATGTATAAAGAAATGGTAATATTTTTTTTCTTATTATAAATGCAAAGACAACTAAGGAGGTCAGTAGCTTTTGGGAGAGCGAGGTTATTATAATCAAGTTAAAGATGAAAAGGAAGGCAGATCTATAGCTACTAGTCTACAGAGATGAAGAGTTTGCAAATCCCACTTCCTTTTAATTTTCAACTTGATTACTCCCCCTTACACCAAAACCTCTCAATGGTTTCCCAAGCCTCCTTGACTGCATTTGCATTCTCAATGAGAGGAAGAATGTTGTCATCTAAACATTCCATTATGCATTTTAATGCAAATAAATTCTTTTGCCTTTTGTCTTACAATTCTTTCTAATAGACCCGAAACAACTCTTGTTGTTGCTTTGACATTTTCAACCTCTTGTCTTTTCCCATTTGTTAAGAGCTAGTTGATTGAGTTTCAACAAGTAAACCGACCTACAAACAGAGACTTCTTTGTTATCAACACTTGCTCTAACAGTAATGGTTGTGGTTGTGGCTCATAATGATTTAGGAATGCCAAATAAATTTACCTTCATTCTCAAACATCTAAATAAATTAGATAGAAGACACATAGGATACAACTATAATTAATAATTAAACTGAAACTCAACTAGAACTACTAAACTAAGACTAAACTAAAACTATCTATGCCATCTAGTTGGTGGTTAAAATTACTTCTTCCAACACTCACCGGGGTGTACCCAAACCAGAACTTCAACCACTCAATAAGTCTTCCATTGTCGGCTTCGCTCACAGAACTGGAAATAAACCTAGTTGTCACCATATACATACCCATTACCGTTCTTACGTCGGTAGGAACTGTAACCAATACTCAATCAACTCCATGAGCGATCTAAAGATGTTACTGCATGTCACAACTTGTGCGTGAATGCATTTTGAAATGTTAAATTAGTAGGAATTTCAGACACACTCCTTCTTGATAAGAATATAATCTATGTTGTTATCTCATAAGAATATAATCTAAGCAAAAACATTTCACTGTAGTTACAAATCTTTCAGTTTCTGTTTCCTTTAGGGTTAGTTATTGAGCTATTCATCCTAGACATTTTGCTATTGTATTTCGGTCGATCATTGTATATCCATTTGCATGGAAACAAAACAATAAACAATCATGGGAACTCGGACAACAATAATTATGCAAAACTATACAGATAACATAATTTTAGAAGTCCACAAATAAACACATCAAATATCCTTTTTCGGTAATACGATATTGTAAAACTGTTGAGGAATATGTGCATAAAATTGAATTATAAAATGAATTAACATTGTTGGGTTCTAAATGTCTCAGGTTAACGGTTCCGGATTATTCCAATCAATAGTATCCTGATCAACAAGATGAGTCCATTTTGTGCCTCTCTACCTGCATAACTTTCAGCAATATCGTTTACCCTCGCCGGTAGGGGAAGAAAAGTCCCACTTAAAGATGTCATCTCCTTCACTGGTTGAAGAATGATCACCAGCCAGTGTTTGGAAGAATCCCTCTTGAAAATATATATTTGGGTATGGTAGTGGTTTTGGATCTTTTTCTTTCTATTTTTATGTTTTTAATAATGTTCTTTAGATGTTTTGGAGGGTTTTTTGGTATAATTTAACTAGAATTTGGTAGAGAATTTTGGAATCACAACTTTGAATTGTGAACTGTTCAAGGTTTTTCAAGGTGTTGAACTTATATATAATCAAAAACACAGTTTAGACAATAGACATCAAGATTTTATCCAAAAAATTAGCCTCACTCCTACCTAAAACTTCAAGTCTTTTCAATCTTCCCCTCCTCCTTCAACTTAGCTTCTCTCACTTACTAATGAAATCACTCATATACATTAGTGCACTCATATATTAGAATATAACAAAACTTATCTAGTTGGTTATATGAGGATGATATAAAGAAAATTGCAAAATATATTGTAGTATCTAAACTAACACAACCACATTTACTAATGTGGTTGATATATGCCTAGTCTTATGTACAACCACATTATAAATGTGATTTATATACCAGGATAAACTTATATCAACCATATATTCATCATTATTAGGTATGGCAGAATTTAACCTCAAAGCTATCTTTGCACATGATCAAACCACATTTACTAATGTGATTGACTATTTATGATTATTAATAATTTTATAACAATAATAACCACATTATTATATATTTATATAGTTATTATTAAGCTTTAAGGATTCCTACTTGAAAACAACTCCTACATTATTATATATTTATATAGTTATTAAGCCTTATGTCTTGTATTTGAAAACAACTCCAAGAGGGCCGGCCACTATGTAGTACTCGCACCATTGGATGGATTGTTAGACTATTGAAATTTTTTAGGCAAATAAATTAATAATTAATAGTCAAGAAAAACTAATAGTTAGAGTTGTTTGCTAAACTATTTAATAATTATTGACCCTATCTTATCCTTTATACCGAAATAAAATGATATACTCACACACATAAATCCGTGATAAAATGAATTCAAATACTTCCCGAATGTTTAACTTTAATTTATGTGAAAGAAAATATTTTTAAAATAGGTGGAGATGTATTAATTTTTTATATTGAAAATTAAAAAAAAAAGTTAAATTTAGTTGTTATAAAAATATAAATATCAAAATATTAAATATTTATTAAAAAGATTAAGATTTTATATAAAAATATTATTTAAAAATTTTGGAAAAAATGATAATAAACAATGAATGCTTTTGTAAATAAATTTGTGGCGAAAATAAGTTCAAATATTTCAGAAAATGTTTAACCTTATTAAACATCTTTGTGTGTGGGATCACATACCCATGAAGTTAATTAGCTAATCTTTGTGTAATAAAATACTTTTAAAGAGGTTATGTGTCTTCATATGATCAACATGTATCTCGAGGATTGATTAGGATTAAAACATGTGATCAACAAGATCACATGTGAGTTGAAAGGACATCTCGATTAGAACATATGTGATCAACAAGATCACATGAAAGAAGGACATCCGATTAGAACGTGATCAACAATATCTTAAAAAATAAAATTATTCATTGGATTCACTAGTGTTTAAAATGAAATGAATATTTTCCAATATTAGAACCAATTTTCAAGGGAGGTGAGCAAAGTAGCGTTGAGTTGGGAGTGAGCTGGGAGCACATCTGATTAGAGTATGATCAACACCATCTTTAAACATTTCATGAATATTCTAACCAATTATCATGAGGTCGATAGTGAAACCATGCATTGTTCAATTCTCAAAGTCATGATGAAAAGAGTTTGTCACCCGTGGGATCCCAAGAAAGTTGAGGTTGAAGATTAAACTCACTTCCTCTTAAATTTTCATCATCAATTTCTTATTTTGTCACACAACTAATCCTCTTGAAATTTCGACTCAACTAAATTATGGTGATTTAGGAATGTTCCTCTCACTTATCCTTTTGAGCATAGAAATAAAATGTTAATTCAATTTTTGATCACTTTATTCGTCAAAGTGTTAATAAGCTGGCATAATCTTACTAATCACTAATAATCATCATAATATCTAATAAAAATAAACATAATAATATTACCTATAAAAACAATTACAAGAAAGTAAGTTGGATATTGTTTTTTTAGCTTTTCTAAATTCTTTTCAATAATATTTTTATGATAATAATGAATGAAGAAATATTTCTTTATCGAGAAAAGAGGCTGCTAAATATGAGAGAATAAGTTTTCTAGATTTGAGTAAGATTTTTATTAATTCCAAAGTCATTCCTGATATAATCTTGCATCTTTTCTTCAAATATTATATAATTACTTTCTTTCTTTCTTTTTTTTTATATATAAAATTTAAAGAAATTTTTGATAATATCTTGGAAGCCCAAGGTGCTTAGCACTAATGAATTGAGAGCACAAATTTTGAGATAAACTTCTTGGACATTAATGTATTACTAGGTTTTATTTTCCGTACTTTGAAATAGTTATGCATTTGAATAAATAATTTTTTTTAAAAGTTTATCTAGGTCATAAATATGTTTTTATAAAAATTAGAAGAAAAATGTGAAAAATAAATACTATGAATTTTGTAATTTAAACTATATAGTTTTTATGTTCAATTAATAATATGTAAATATAGTCCTTATTTTTAAAAAATGATGATGGTGCCTTCCAATTTTTTTGATTTAGGTACTATGTTACACTTTGGTTCTTATTCGCTTGAACATTTTAGAGTTTGTTACATGAGTGTGTCCTTTTTGAAGCATGACAATGCCCCACTCATTTTTATGGCATGATGTGGTATTTTTTTCTCAAGCAACCTTGAATGGAAAGAGTGGTGTGGGGAAGGAGCTAATCCATGGATTGGATACCACCATAGATGCATTTGGTGAGAGGAATATAACCTTAAAACTACATAAGTTCCTTTGTTAAAGTTCCATAACTCACTAGAATAGATGATTACAACTCATATGTTCATATTTGTGTGTATGTGAATGTGACTTAGTTACTTGAATCTATCAACATACATATGTTAATGATATAAAATGATCCAAACTCAAACCTTTGACTATGAGTACATTCCATTTTAGTGCGTAAAATATCATGAACACAACCATCTATAGTAATATTTTCCACTTAATATACATGAGAACATTGAGGTATATTTCATCCAATGGTAAATTTTGAATTTGTTATTTTGGAAAAAAAAATTGAATAAACTTCCTATCTCACAAACCACCCAAAATGCCCAAAAAAAAGTTAAGCAAGGAAAACAAATGCAAATCCAATCACCTTAATCACCTTAAGTTTAAGTGTATAAACGATTGTAAGCTTGACACCGTTCAATATTGAATAATATCATCTTTTGATCGCTGGACACTCTTCAATATTGAAGAAGAGCATCTTTCTCGATCAAATATTTGTTATCGGAACTTGAAAGAGAATCTTTGAAGATTGAGAGGAAATATATGTTGGAAAGGTTATAAGAATTTTTAAATTTGACATAATGTAAGTGATTTCTCTTTATCTTCTAGATTTGAATGGAATTTTGTTGACTAATTTTTATATTTAGTGATATTTCTATATGTCATGATTATTCTTGAATTTATACCTTTACTATGTTTCCTTTGCAACATCTACTCTAATTGCTAGTATTAATATTATATCATATATCAATAGAATATTATGTTATTATATAATATAATATTAATATATTAATAATTATATATCAAACTATACCATAATTAACATATAATATAATAGAATAATTGTAAATAATACGTACTCAAACAAATAAATATTACATTATTTTATTTTTAACTATTATTATCAAGAAACGGTTGAACGAATTCTTGAATCCTGGCTGAAATGAATAAGAAACCTTGGCAATACATTATGTGATAACTCGGTGAAATCATCGTGGGAGATAGAAAAAGCTTGACCGATAATCTATTGGAGGACATTTGAAGGTGCCGCGCAATAATTGTCGATGGTCGACGACGGATATTATATGCTTTTATAGTAGCATATGTAATTTCAATGCCACTATATCTATTTCTTTTATAGTTTGTGACTCTACAAACGCGCAGTAGTCGAGCAAAGAATTCCCCATGATTGCCTAGCCTCGAATTTACTATACAATCTATAGACAAGAGGTGAGTATTGGTCCGTTGTTCAAATGGAAATTTGGACCAAGTCGTTAAACATATTTAATCATTGCGTTTGAATGCAAGTAGAAATTTGGAATGAAGGTGAAGAGAGTCGACCGCCAAGATAAGTGATTTTGGCTTGATTTCTTTATTATATAGTCTTTCTCTTTGTGGGTTAAAAAATATAATAAAAGATTATATATATATGGTGAAGATAGGTGATTTTGGCTTGCTTTCTTCTATTATATAGGCTTTCTCTTTGTGAGTTAAAATATATAGAAAAGATTATATATATATAGCTAGCAAGATAGGTGATTTTGGCTTGCTTTCTTTATTATATAGTCTTTCTCTTTGTGAGTTAAAGATATAAGAAAAGATTATATATATTGTGAGAACGAAGCTGATTTTGGCTTGCTTTCTTTATTATATAGTCTTTCTCTTTGTGAGTTAAAAAGATATAAGAAAAGATTATATAAATCATATTGTTTTTTAGAAAGTTTTTCTTGAATGTATTAAAGTAGCTCTTTATCTAAAAATATTTATAAAATTGTATAAGCAAGAAATAGAAGATGCACAGTATTTATTTTTAAAAGGTGCCTTACTCCGGTACAGTTTAGGAAATGAGAACAAATCCAAAAGGTGTTTTCTTGAGAATGAAAATAGATTGAAGAATAAATCTTGATTAATTTCATGTGTAGTGAAGAAAAGAAAAGAAAGTTTCTCACATTAATATTTATTCTATACATTAACCATGTTGTAAATAGTAATTATTTAATAAATCCATGGATAGTTTTACCATGGTAATGGTAAAGATTACTTAAATAAATCCATGGATAGTTTCATAAATCCATGGGTAGTTTTTCCATGTTGTTGATAGAGATTAATTATTTCATAAAACCATGGGTGTAGATTACCATGGTGTTTGTAAAATATTATTTATTTAATAAATCCATGGATTGTTTACCATGGTGTTGGTAAATTTAAGTTATTTAATAAACTCATGGTTATAAGGAAATAATCGGTTATGTTCCTTTAGATGTAATAAACTAAGTCGTATTACTTTTATATTATCATGATTATGAAGTTAATTATTTTTTGAGAAGATCATGCATAAGCATGCAACATATGTATTAGCTTTTATTGAAAAATAACATACATTTTTGTATGTAGAAAGATAGCTTGTAGTATTAAAACTACAATGAATATGATTGTTAGTATAATCTTGAAAATGAGACATGTATTTATATTCTTAAGGTTGCATATTTTACAAAAAGAAACATATGTTTACATGCACTAGCATTGAGATTTTCTTTGAGGAATATACTCATGAAGGAGGTTATGTGCTTTGGTTGTGCTAAGCACTCCTTTTAGAGAGACTCTTTTGGAATCGGTATGCATTTGCATGCATGGGAGCAACATTTGTTATGCTAGCTTGCATTCCACGCATTAAAAGTAATAGCATAAGTGGTTAGCTATTTCTAGATTAAATTTATGAAAATCACATGCCTAAATATCTTAAACCGCTGAGTCAATTTATTTTAAAGAAAATGCACATTTGAGGTAAATGATTTAATGTTTTCATGCTGGATAGAGTGCAAAGTTGCGGGAAGGTCCACTTTATACGATGGTCCATTGTAGGTACATCCATGCCACCAAGATGTGAAGATATGAAGATATGAAGACTAGAGGTAAATGGTATCATATTTATTGCATGGCTTAAAGTTAGATATTGATATATTTCCTTGTAAGATTATATAAAGCGATGGTTAAGCGGCGAATGCAGTCTCCCTTATAAGCCCATTGAGTGATGGGACTGAACACCCTCATGAGAATTTAATAATAAAATTAAACATTTGTCGGTTTTTTCACCTACTGTGAGTTTCGAGGTATATTGGTGTTCAATGATGTGATTGATTATTAGTGTCAAGTTGATGATGTTGATTCCTTTCTTGTTATGATGTTCATAATGACTATATGAGTAATGAAATGAATGTAAGGTTACATCATACGGTAATTGTGTTAATAAAAATGGAGGTTGTTAATGGTTAAGGAGCTTACTTTCCTATTTTAAAAGTTACACTAAGAACCGGTAAACATTCTATGTAATGATGAGTAAGGAATATTTAATGGTGAATGGTTAGTTACCCATGAGAGTAACTTGTATAATTTTTTTATCTCCTTACATTTCCATGTGAAGTTAATGGTTTATGTTACAAGTGGTATCGTAGCTAAAGGGATTTCGCAACACCGGCGCCTTTGGCAATTAGCGAAAATAAATTGAGAGAACCGAGATTAGAAATGCGCGCTTATGTGAAAGGAAGGCATCGTATCTCTAATCCAAGTTGAATAAAGAGTTTCAAGAGATAAGTATTATTATCTTTCTTTTCTTGAAACACTAGTTATTCGCACTTATGGAAAATACACTCACATACAAAGTAAATACCTTTTGAGTTAGAGTTTCTTTAAAAAGGATATGTATTTTCCATGTACGTAAAACTTCTATTGTTGTGTTGAGAATTCCTTGAAAGGATTTGGGAATTTTGGTTTCCTGAAGAAGAAACATGTGTGTAGCTTGAAAATTTAACTAATATACATTTGATTCTTCTTGAGAGAAATATGTATATTTTGAAAATAAATCTCGCATGTGAATCTTGCAACTAAAAGAGACAAATATAGAGTAAAATATGGTTTTACTTAATATGCAAAGATTGTGCTATTTCTTTTTCGAAAGTAATAAAGCATTGCTAATATGATAATCTTTTAGAAAGATATACCATGGTAAAAGAACCAAACTACTATGCTAGTTTTGCTAAGAAGAACCCATGTGAGTTCTCGTTAAAGATTACTAGTATGTATCTTGAAAGGTGTGAGGGTAGTAAAACATAAATAAATAAACTTGCTTGCTTATATATATATATATATATCATATATAGAAAATATATATGAATCATCACATATTTTTACTTTTAGAAAAGATTACGTGAAGTCCCGTTATATGAAAAGGGAATCCAAGTATCTGTGTCTATGATAAGGAATCCAAGTTTTATCTTGAAAATAAATGAAGCTAAAGAGAATAACCTCTTGAATATATTACTTTGCTAGATGGATTATGCCAACTTCCTAATTTAGGTATATTAAAGGTTAGAGTTAACCTTGTTAGTATTAAGTGTGAGTTTTTATGCATAAAAGAGGCTATCTATGGTAAATTATTGGAAGCAAAGCATGAGGAACTTGCATGTAGAATCATGGAGGAACAAGGTTCTTTGCATGTGCAATAGTTGTATTAGATTTCACCTGGGAAAGAACATAAGTCTATAGAGGTGTGGAAAATGATAACATATTTTGTTATCATAATTTAGAAAAAGATTTTCTTTTGGCAAAGAAGATGAATTACATGTACAAAAACTAAAGTAATGTTTTGGTTTCCTTGAAATATATATACATAGCACGTGGGTACAATATTTCGAGAATAAGGTATGTATTCTCAAGGAGTTTGACTACTCGATTATGTTAAGTACTACATTGGGAAATTAATCTTTATGCATTGTATGCATATGTGAACAACCGATCAATGTGTTAGCTTTAATATATTTGCATTATCCAAAGAGAGCAAAATCGAAGTGGTGGTTCTTTTGTTAAAGGATTTAAGTAAAGCGAATGCACATTGTGTCATTTTCCATTAAAGGAGTTTACGAACAGATATAGTGATTTGTCTTGTATGTGGATGTGTGCATGTGTGAAAAATGTCATAATAATATGGGAGTTATTTGACATGAATTTGATAATTACTTACACACACACTAATGTAGAGATGTTAGAAGAAAACATGTTGTGACATTGTATTCACATCTTATATATTCACATGAATAGGTGTTAAAGGATTACTCAAAGATTGGATTATTTATTTGATTAAGGATTTGATTATTTATTTGATTAAGGCTTTATCTAATCATGCTATAAAAATCTTGTTGATCGTCTGCTAAACAAAACATTGTTGTAGAGGAGAAATGTGAATTTCCTTATGGGGATGAGTACTGCAAGTAGGGAGAGAAGCTCTCTTCAAATGAAATAAAGCATAGGAAGTATTTTATTTTATTTTATTTTAAGAAGTCTATGCATATGCATGTGTTGATTCTTTTAAAAATGAATTGTTACATACATGGCATTGCATGATATTAGCTTCCATTTAAGAGAATTCTTAAAAAGTACATGCTATTATAACATACTTTTTACGCATAAGAATATGCATATGAGATTAATATGTGTATTATGCTTTATTTATTTAGGAAAAGAAAGTATAATAGCATGAAAGAAAAAAATAGTTACTTTTCGTTTGAGCTTGAAAAGAAGCAATTGTTTTTGCATGCAATAAAATTTCTAAGTTACCATGCACTACTTTAAAAAAGATGAATGTGTATAGTGATCGTGTGTGAAACTAATGCATGAATGCACAAGCAGATCATAATGGCATGGAAGGATCTAGTTTTAGAGTGACACATGTCATGGATGCAATAAAAAATTATTAATAGAATTGACTAGTTATGAATGAATAACTAATGAAAGTTATATGCACTAATCGATTTTTATTAAAGCTATTTGAAAGTTGTGAATAAGTGATTATGATAATTACGCATGTCATCGGTCTGTTAGAATAGAACATTATGGGAATTGGAAAATGTTTGTCATACGAGATAATATGTTGCAGTGCTTGAGAAATGCATATTTACGATTAGCATTGTTTCTTATAGTAAGCATGGGTAGCTTAATGGAAATGAAAATCTATGAAAATAAAACATCACAAACATTGCAATGTGAATTGCAACAATTAAATGTTAAAGTATCATGCTTTAATGTACAACACATGTATGTTACTTCCAGGTGGGAGGTTATGATATCTTCTGTATTAAAAGACTAACTAGTATTAGCTAGCTAAAAGATAATTTGTTTAATTTTTCTTTTATCTAGCAACGAAAAACTTAAATCATCATTGTTGATAAAGAAAATTATTTAATTTGATGGAATTAATTAATGAAAAGAAAAATCTTTCTAAGCTGATGGTAAAAATGTTTCCAAGAATAGGAAGTGGTTGGGGGACATTTCGAAGACGCTTACCTACTCCTCTGAGGATAAAGCTAGATCCCCGGGGAGGAGTAGGGCATTCTCGTGAAATTGGTAAAAGGGGGAGTATTTTCTAGAGTTGGTTGGGACCAACTTGAAAATAGCTTACAACAACTCCCTTGTAAAGCCAAAAACATTCCGAGTGTGATTTCGGAATTGGATAATTGGACCGGACCAGTCCCAAATTTCTCTCTTCCGGGCTTTTACGAGTATGACCGGATTGGCCATCATCTAGAGGTCGTAGCGAGTAAAGATCCCACTTTGTTAACCCCGTGGCACTGTCCAGATATGGAGCTAAGGGGGCAAGTGGAGGACGTAATAGCCTCACTTGATGGTTGGGAGGACCACAGCTTCAAGGACTAAATTTTAGGATAAGTATAAAGACTTTTAGTGTGGAAAGATTGACATGCTCGGATGTGAAAAAGAAAATTACTCGATCCTATGGATTAGGAGGGAGCATTTTGTTTACCATTGTGGTTCTCATAGTGGAACAAGTTAATTAAAAAGTTAGGTGTTGTATTAAAATGAAAAGTTTTATAAGGTGTGTAAATATCCTACGTAGATATTAAGAAAAAAGGAGCTTTAATGCTTTCTGGAAAATGAAATCATCGAATGTATAAGTTCATTTATATTATTACTAATTTATTTGAATGTCTTAGTAGTATGCTTAGGATATGCCTTATGGTGCATTGATTGACCATTGGTATGATGAAGAGGGCTAGGTGTCTTCCCTGAGTACTTTTGAAGTACTCTCTATGGATGTCTTTAAACGTGAGCTAAGACAGGCAGTGCACATGATGCATTGATGAGAGGGTTGGTTCTCTACGAGAGTACTTATGGAAGTACTTTTGATTAAAACATCTCTTTATATTACCAAGAATGTTTGTTAGTTGCAAGTATTTTCATTTAATTGAAACTATGTGACTAATGTGATTAAATCTGTTAGTCATACATTTCACAGTCTCTTTCCGTGAAAGTGTTGATGGGTGTTGACCATTCGATGAGAGGTTGCGTAAAAGCCATCATTTCTACCAATAGTAATTGGTAAGTTCGTATAGAAATTTTTCTATACTTTTGTGAATTGAATAAGGGATAAGTAGTAGAAATGGAAATGAAATTTTCTTTGCACTATACATGCTTATGGATATGGATAAAAACATTATTGTTTCAATTAATGGCATTTAAGGAAACGAAAGTGTCTCATTTCCAAGGGGAAGGAGCCCTTTTGAGTTGTTTATATTATTATATCATGAGTATAAGTTTAAATTTTAGTGAGAGAAGCACACCGAGGACGGTGTTCTCATAAGGGGAGTATGTAACACACGTACTCAAACAAATAAATATTACATTATTTTATTTTTAACTATTATGATCAAGGAACGGTTGAATGAATTCTCAAGAATCGGTTGAAATGAGAACAAGAAACCCCGGAAATACATTATGTGATAACTCTGGTGAAATCATCGTGGAGATAGAAAAAGCTCGACCGATAATCTATCGGAGGACATTTGAAGGTGCCGTCGCACAATTGTCGCAATGGTCAGCGACGCATATTATATGCTTTTATATTAGCATATGTAATTTCAATGCCACCGTATCTATTTCCTCGTTAGCGCTTGTGACTCCCACAAACGCGCAGTAGCTCAAAATTCCCCATGATTTCCTAGCCCCGAATTTAAGTATACAATCTAGACGCGAGGAGTATTGGTTCGTTGTTCAAATGGAAATTGGACCCAAGTCGTTAAACAAATTTAATCATTGCGTTTGAATGCAAGAGAAATTTGGAATGAAGGTGAAGAGAGTCGTACCGCCAAGATAAGTGATTTTGGCTTACTTTATTATATAGACTTTCTCTTTGTGAGTTAAAAGATATAAGAAAAGATTATATATATCATAATGTTTTTCGCTAAAAAGATTATTAGAAAATAGAAAATATACTATTGATCTTTCTCATATTTCGGGAGATAAGTTACATATACCAAGAAAATGGTATTTCATTAGTTTTTTGGGATTTGATCGAAACAAATTTACCGTTGACTATTTTCGTAAGAATGTATTTATTTTGGGAGTAGAAGATAAGCAAGTCCATTGGTGTTAATTCCTTTGCAAGGGTTTGCAAAGGTTACATGTTAACTTTGTTATTATTTTAAAAGGTCTATCTAGCTCTTATGCCCAAATAAGGGTTAGTTATGGTACTTTATTTTTAAAAAAGATTTTCTTGATTAGATTAAAGAGGGTAACTCTTTAATAAAAATATTTACATAATATTGTATAAGCAAGAAAATAGAAGATGAATGCTCTATTTTAAGAGATTTGTACCATTTAACTGTGAAGTGATAACAAGTCCAAAGTATTTTTCTTGAATAGATTAAAATAGTGACTTTGAAATATCTTCTTGTACAATGAAGAAGAAAAGAGAAGTTTTCTGCATTTATATTCATTAACCATGTTGTAAATAGTAATTATTTAATAAATCCATGGATAGTTTACCATGGTAATGGTAAATATTACTTAAATAAATCCATGGATAGTTTCATAAAACCATGGGTAGTTTTTTCCATGGTGTTGATAGAGATTAATTACTTCATAAAACCATGGGTAGATTACCATGGTGTTTGAAAATATTAGTTATTTAATAAATCCATGGATTGTTTACCATGGTGTTGGTAAAGTTAAGTTATTTAATAAAATCATGGTTAAAGGAACTAATCGCTTATATTCCTTTAGATGAATAAACTAAGCGATCACTTTTTATATTATCATGATTATGAAGTTAATTCTTTTTTCTCGAGGAAGATCATGCATAAGCATGCAACATATGTATTAGATTTTATTGAAAAATAACATACATTTTTGTATGTAGAAAAGATAGCTTGTAGTATTAAAAGCTACAATGAATATGATTGTTAGTATAATCTTTGAAAATGAGACATGTATTTATATTCTTAAGTGCATAGTTTTACAAAAAATGAAAAACATATGTTTGGACATGCACTAGGAATTGAGATTTTCTTTGGGAATACTCGTGAAGGAGGTTATGTGCTTCGTTGTGTAAGCACTCCTTTAGAGAGACTCTTTTGGAATCGGTATGATATTTGCATGCATGGGAGCAACATTTGTTATGCTATCTTGCATTCCATGCACTAAGTAATAGCATAAGGGTTAGCTATTTTGATTAAATTTTATGAAAATCACATGCCTAAATATCTTAAATGATGTACGAGTTTATTTTAAAGAAAAGCTTGGGAGATGTAGCCATCGTTTTACAGAATGTGTGCTAGTGCTAAGGACGGAAACATTAGTTATTATGATGACTTATAACTCAGCACATTTGAGGTAGATGATTTAATGTTCACAGGAGATATGAGTGCGAGGTTGCACCAAGGTCCACCGCATGCGATGGTCCATTGTAGGTACATCCACATGCCACCAAGATGTGAAGATATTAAGATATGAAGACCCGGAGGGTAAATGGTATCATATTTATTGCATGGCTTAAAAGCTCAGATATTGTATATTTCCTTGTATGATTATATAAACGATGGTTAAGGGATATGGACTCCCTTATAAGCCATTGAGTGATGGGCTGAATCACTCTCACGAGTGTTTAATAATAAAATTAAACGTTGTTTGGTTTTCACCCTACCGGGGTTTCAGCAGTATATTGGTGTTCCAATGATGTGATTGATTATTGTGTCGAGTTGATGATGTTGATTCATTTCTTGTTATGATGTTCATAATGACTATGCAGTAAATGAAATGAATGGAAGGTTACATCATACAAGAATTGTGTTAATAAAATGGAGGTTGTTAATGGTTAAGGAGCTTAATATTCCTATTCTAAAAAAGTTACACTATGAACTGGGCAAACATTCTATGTAATGATGAGTAAGGAATATTTAATCGTGAATGGTTAGCTACCCATGAGTAACTCGTATAAATTTTTTATCTCCTTACATTTTCATGTGAAGTTAACGGTGTATGTTACAATAATAGAATATAGTTATTATTAATAATAGTTATTTATCTCTCACCATTATCTTATGGCCAATGATTAATTTATATTCAATGATATAACTATCAATGTATATCATATAACGAAAGTCTATATATTAAACAAAAATATAATATAATATAATATAACTATATAATAATTTTATTTAAAAAAAAAAAATGTATTGAAAATATATTAATAAAAGTTGGATCATCTCAAATCGTTTTTCTAAAAACAAGAACTCCCATGGTTCCTTGAAGTTTTGAGATAAAACAGACAGGATCATCCCAAAACCTTACTCGAGAACTCCATAGTACAAGAAAAATGTTTCCCTTCTAGCTAAAAACTTTCCAGCATACCCCTAAAATCAATATGTATTTACATCCCATTTTCAACTTAATTTCATTTTAGCTTGGATCAAATTATTGTTATCCTTGAAAAATTACTACTATTATTTTTCCAACTTAATTCAAACCCATATTTCATGGAGAATTTGTCTTATCATTGTTCTTTGCATGATCTCTACTAACATACTCATTCTTTGAAGCTAGTGAAGGTTATTTCACGTCCACCTAATCTGCCCAAGGATGAGATCTATTTGAGGTGCTCAACAACACATGCCTTTTTCCCATGAGAGATCACGAGGGGAGTGCTTGGTGAACCAATTGATTTACTATCTTTAACTGGGATGTCAATATCTTTTCATTAAAACTTATATTTTCTTGATTTTTTTTTTAGCAACTTGAATCATTTTGTAACTTGTCCTCTTGCAAAGAGGCTTAAGGAGGGTCTTTATAGATTGAGTAATGATTGTGCCGAGAGGCGCAATCTACAAAATTTTAAAGATGACCTCGATGTTGGGTATGCTATGTTTTCAAAAAATAATAAATTTTACTTTTTCTAATGTTGGCCAAAGCATTAATCTAATCTTAGCTTGAATATTTAGATTATATATAACTTTTTTAACTTATTAATGGGCTGAGATTAACTATTAAAATACAACTATGTATTATTTGTATAATTTGAATGGATAGTAAATTATACACGTGAATTTGAATGGATCATAAATTTACTTTTAACAAAAAAAAATTGAACACATTGAATTTCCAAATTAAATAAAATTTTAAACATCTTAACTCTTTACTAAAGTCAATACCGTTTCCTAAATCAAAGGAAAAGAGTTAATTCAACACAAACAATCAAAATCCAAAATCTTTTAATAAAATATTTGTAAAACCAATCTTTAAAAAGAAAACCCATATTCTATGGATAAATTAAAATATTTAAAGACAAATATTTCCATCAAAGCTGCGGGGCTTTATTTTAAAAATTTAAATAAATAAAATATAAATAAACATGAGGTATGGTAAATAAATAAAACGTATTTTTATACTTACTCGAGAGCTATGGTAAATAACAAAATAGCTTATGTATAAGCTAGATGTATGGTAAATAAATAAAATTCTTTTTTATATTTACTCCATAAATCTTTATATTCAAAAAAACTTTAAAAAGAGGTTTTATTTAGATGAAGCCTATGAGATTAATACCATGGGACAAATTAATATTGATGTCATGGGTCAAATACCATATTTATAAAATAAGTATGGTAAATAAATATTAAAGAGGTATGATAAATAAATAAATATAAAATAGGTATAAAGAGGTATGGTAAATAAATAAATATAAAAGAGTGTATAAAGAGGTAAGGTAAATAAATAAATATAACAAATAGATTATAAATAAAAATCTAATTATATAACAAGCCTATGGGCCAAATATGATAGTAAATAAAAGAGGTATGGGTAAATAAATAAAAATATAAATAAACCAGAGGTATGGTAAGTAAATAAACCTCTTTTCATATTTACTCAGAATCTCGCTTTATATTTACTAATATTTATGTTCATTCGTTTGCTAACTAAGAAGAAATAGAGAGAGAGAGAAGTGGGGAGAGAGAGAGTGATAAGGAGAGATGAAGAGAGAGTGTGTATGTTTAGGGGTGAGATAAAGAGACAAAGTAAGATGTATGGAAAGAAGGGGGGAGAGAAGAAGAGAGAAGGAGAGGGAGTGATATAGTAATGTAGTTGGAGAGAGAGGGGCGGAAAGAGAGAGAGAAAGAAAGGGAGATGGGGGAAGAGAGAGAGAGAGAGAGAGAGAGAGAGAGAGATATGGGGGAAGAGAGAGGATTGGAGGGAAAAGTAGAGAAGGAGGTAGGAGAGAAAGGGAGAGAGAGGAAGGATGAGAGAGAGAGAGAGAGTGATGGGGAAGAGAGAGAGAGAGATCGTGGAAGAGAGAGGGAGTTAGGAGAGAGAGAGAGAGAGAGAGAGGAAGGACGAGAGAGAGGACTTGAGAGAGAGGAGGAGAGAGGGATCGATAGAGAGATGGAGTTTGAGGGCGAGATATGTAGGAAATAAGAAATATAGAGAGTGAGAAGTGGAGAAAGAGGAGTGACAAGGGAGAGACAGAGAGAGAGTGTGTATTTTTGGGGCTGATATAAAGAGACAAATAAGGAGAGATGGAGATAAGGGGGGGAGAAGGAGATATAAGGAGAGAGGGACGGATATAGTAACATAGTTGGTGGGTGAAGAGAGAGAGAGAGAGAGGGAGAAAGAGATGGGAGAGAAAGGAAAAGAGAGGAAGGAAGAGAGAGGATGTGAGAGAGTGGAGAGAGAGAGGGAAAGAGAGATGGACTTGGAGGGGGAGGGAGAGGGAGCTAAGAAGAGAGACATAGAGAGATAAATGTGGAGAGAGAGAGAGAGGGAGAGAGAGATGGGAGAGAAAGGAAAAGAGAGGAAGGAAGAGAGAGGATGTGAGAGAGTGGAGAGAGAGAGGGAAAGAGAGATGGATTTGGAGGGGGAGGGAGAGGGACGTAAGAAGCGATACATAGAGAGAGAAATGTGGAGAGAGAGAGAGAGAGAGAGAGAGAGAGAGTGAGTGACAACGAAGATGGAGAGAGAGGGAGAGAGGACAAAAGGTGGAAAGAGAGATATTAGCGGGGGAGAGGGAGAGAAGGGGAAGATAGAGATATAGATGGAAGGTGAAGAGAGGGAAGAAGAGAGAGATGGGGAGAGGAGGGATTGACAAAGATATTGATATATATGGAGTGCGAGAGATGTGTGTTTAGGGGTGAGATAGAGAGACAAAAAAGAGATGGAGGGGGATATAGATATGGATGGAGGGTGGAGAGAGGGAAGAAGATTTCTCACACTAGATGGATTGATATAAGTGGAAATGGTGATTTATAATCCTATTCGATTATTTGCACTATATGCATCGATTTTAGTGTAGATATTTATTTCTAATGATATTTGATTACTTTCACTAGATGCATTGATTTCTCAGCAGGCGGTGATTTCTAATACAATTTGATTGCTTGCACCGAATTTGTTGGATTCTTATATGTCGATTTATAATTATATTTTATTACTTGCACTAGATGAATTGATTTCAATGTAGATGATTTCTAATCCTATTTGATTGTTTTCACTAAATGCATTGATTTCGTGTAGATGGTGATTTCTAATCCTATTTGATTTTGAGTAAATGCATTGATTTCGTTGTAGATGTTGGTTTCTAGAGAGAGAGAGTGAGTGATAAGGAGATGGAGAGAGAGGGAGAGAGGGAAAATAGGAGGAAAGAGAAGATAAAATTGGGGGAGAGGGAAAGTGGAATATAGAGGTATAAATGGAAGGTGAAGAGAAGAGAGAGATAGAGAGGAGGAGAGACACAGATATTGATAGATGTGGGTAAAGAGAGAGAGCATATGTGTTTTGGAGGTAAGATAGAGAGACAAAAAAAGGATATGTGGAGGAAGATATAGATATAGATGGAGGGGAGAGAAGATAATATTTCTTACTGCTTGCATGCATTGATTTCAGTGTAGATGGTGATTAGCACTATATGCATTGATTTCAATGTAGATGGTGGTTATAATCCTCTTTGATTTCTTGCACTAGATGCATTGATTTTAGTGTAGATGGTGATTTATAATCATATTTCATTCCTTCCACTAGATGCATTTATTTTAGTCTAGATGGTGATTTATAGTCCTCTTTGATTGCTTGTACTAGATGCATTTATTTTAGTGTATATATTTATTTCTAAAGATATTTGATTGGTTTCACTAAGACGCGCATTGATTTCAATGTAGATGATTTACAATCCTACTTTATTTCTTGCACTAAATGTGTTGATTTCATCGTAGATGGTGATTTCTAATTCAATTTGATCACATGCACTAGATTCATTGATTTCAATGTAGATGTTGATTTCTAATTATATTTGATTGCTTACACTAGAAGCCCCATTGATTTTAATGTAAATGATTTCTAATCCTATTTAATTTCTTTCACTATATGCATTGATTTGAGTGTAGATAATGATTTTGAATCTATTTGATTGTTTCACTAAATGCATTGATTTTAGTGTAGATGTTAGTTTCTAATCCGATTTACTTAATTGAAATAGATGAATTGGTTTGAGTGTAGGTGCTATTTCTAATCCCTATTTGATTTATTGCCTTAGAGGCATTGATTTCAATGTAGAAGTTGTTTTATAACCTTCTTTGATTGCTTGCAGTAAATCTTTATTGTTTGGTCTATGGTGTTGATTTAGATTTGATTTAATTAGATGTATGATGGTAGATTAATTTTAAAGTGATTGGACTAACAATATTGCATTGATATCGGTGTAAGCCATTATTGACAATGTTACATTGATTTTATATTATAGTAATTTAACTTATTAATATTTCAAAGAAAAAGAGACAATGTATGATGTTTACCAAAACAACTCGAACTAAATATTTAAATGGTTTATGATCTCATGTCCTTGTCATATAAATCATATGAAAATATAACAAATATAACAAGGGAGTGAAAATAAGAATAGTAGAATAAAATAGTTTGAGATTGATGACAATGAAGACTATTTGTAATTGACTACATTCTTATCATTCATATTTTCTATCATTCAACACTATTATTGTCAGTTTGCATTCAAAAATTTGTATTTCATCATTTTTCATCATTAAATTTATTAACAATATTTATCATCTCAACAAAAGTAAAGTTTAACTAAGAAAATTTAAAATTAAAATGACTAAGTTAATTCCGTAAATATTTAGCATATTTAAAATGATCATATTAATATTTGATATTTAATATTATTGATAAAATTAATCATATATTCGATAGATTTTCCTGGGAGCACAGATCGAAACCAACCTAGATCCATCTTAACTCCGTATCTATCGACACCGAGAGGATCAAATCTCTCGAGGTGAAAATCTTTCCTCAAGTTTTGCACTAAAAAGGTTTGCACCTTGAGAGATTTGATCCTCTCGCCGCTTGATAGATCCGGAGTTAAGGTGGGATCTAGGCCGGTTTCTACTATGTCATTTAGAAAATATATCGAAGATATGATTAATTTTATCAATAATATGTAAATATATAAAATATTAATATAATCATTTTAATATAAAATATTTCTGAGATTAACTTGGTCATTTTAATTCTTAAATTTTCAGTTACCTCGCCTCGTTCGTTGAGATGATAAATATTGTTAATAACTATAATGATGAAAAAATGATGATTTTTTTTTTGAATGCAAAGTGACAATAATAGTGTTGAAAGATAGAAAAATGTGAATAATAAGAATGTACTCATGTTAAGCAAATAGTCTTCATTTGTGATCAATCTAAAACTATTTTCTACTATTCTTATTTCCACCTTGTTAGTTTTGTTATCTTTTCATATCGATTATATGAAAAGAAAATTTAAATCGTAAACCATGCAAATCTTTAGCTCAAGCCGTTGTAGTAAACATGACACCTTGTCTCTCTTTCTCTCCAATATTAATAGGTTAAATTACTATAACACAAAAATCAATGTACATTGTCAATAACTTTTTGTGCTTACACTAAAATCAATGCATATTGTTAATCCGATCACTTTAAAATTAATGTACCGTCATATATCCAATTACATCAAATCATTAATCAACATATACATTGAAATAAATGCAAGCAATAAAATAAGATTAGAAGATAACTTCTACATTGAAAGCAATGCACCTAATGCAAGCAATCAAATAAGATTAGAAACCAACATCTAAGTTGAAATCAATGCATTTACTCAAAGCAATCAAATAGGACTAGAAATCGCCATATACATTGAAATCAATGCATTTAGTGCAAACAATCAAATAGGATTAGAAATAATCTACATTGAAATCAATGCATCTAGTGCAAGCAATCAAATATAATTATAAATCGACGTCTAAATTGAAATCAACACATCCAAAGGCAAGCAATCAAATAGTATTAGAAATCACCACCTACACTGAAATCAATGCATCTAGTGAAAGTAATCAAATATAATTAGAAATAAATATCTACACTAAAATCGATGCATCTAGTGCTAGTAATCAAATAGGATTATAAATCACCATCTCCACTTAAATATTCTTTCCTCTCTCCATCTAGTGCAAGAAATATTCTTCCCTCTCTCCACCCTCCGTCCATATCTATATCCCCCTCCATATCTTGTTTTTTGTCTCTCTATCTCACCCCCCTAAACACACACGCTCTTGCACTCCATATATATCATTCCCTGTCAATCACCCCCCGTCCCCATCTCTCTTTCTTTCCCTCTCTTCACCTTCCATCTATATATCTATCTTCCCTTTCTCTCCCTCTCCCCTGCTAATATCTCTCTTTCCTCCTTTTGTGCTCTCTCCCTCTCTCTCCATCTTCCTTATCACTCACTCTCTCTCTGTAGAAACCAACATCTACACTGAAATCAATGCATTTACTCAAAGAAATAAAATAGGATTAGAAATCGCCATCTACATTGAAATCAATGCATTTAGTGCAAACAATCAAATAGGATTAGAAATAATCTACATTGAAATAAATTCATCTAGTGCAAGTAATCAAATATAATTATAAATCGACATCTAAATTGAAATCAACACATCCAGTGCAAGAAATCAAATTGTATTAGAAATCGCCATCTACACTGAAATCAATGCATCTAGTGCAAGTAATCAAATATCATTAGAAAAAGATATATACACTAAAATCGATGCATCTTAGTACAAACAATCAAATAGGATTAGAAATCGAACATCTCCACTTTTATATCAATCCATCTAGTGTGCGAGAAATATTCCTCCCCTCTCGCCACCCTCCATCCATATCTATATCCCTCCATCTATTCTTTTTTGTCTCTCTATCTCACCCCCCTAAACACACACACTCGCACTCCATATATATCAATCTCTTTGTCAATCACCCCCTCCCCATCTCTCTCTTTCTCTCTTCCCTCTCTTTCACCTTCCTCTATATTCTATCTTCCCCTTCTTTCCTCTCTCTCCCGCTAATATATCTTCTCCTTTTTTTCCTCTCTCCCTCTCTCTCCATCTTCCTTATCACTCTCTCTCTCTCTCTCTCTCTAGAAACCAACATCTACACCGAAATCAATGCATTTACTTAAAGAAATCAAATAGTATTAAAACGCCATTTACACCGAAATCAATGCATTTAGTGCAAAAATCAAATAGGATTAGAAATCATCTACATTGAAATAAATTCCCATCTAGTGCAAGTAATCAAATATAATTATAAATCGACATCTAAATTGGAAATCAACAAATTCAAAGGCAAGCAATCAAATTGTATTAGAAATCACCACCTACAGTAAAATCAATGCATCTAGTGCAAGTAATTAAATATCATTAGAAATAAATATCTAGACTAAAATCAATGCATATAGTGCAAATAATCAAATAGGATTATAAATCACCATCTCCACTTATATAAATCCATCTAGTCTGAGAAATATTCTTCCCTCTATCCATCCTCCATCCATATCTATATCCCCCTCCATCTCTTCTTTTCTGTCTCTCTATCTCACCCCCCTAAACACACACACTCTCTCCCTCCACATATATCAATCTCTTTTTCAATCCCCTCCTCTCCCCATCTCTCTCTTCTTCCCTCTCTTCACCTTCCATCTATATCTCTATATTCCCCTTCTCTCCCTCTACCCCGCTAATATCTCTTTTTCATCCTTTTGTCCTCTCTCCTCTCCTCCATCTTTCATTATCACTCACTCTCTCTCTCTCTTCACATTTCTCTCTCTATATGTCTTTTCTTTTTTACCTACCTCTCCCTCCCCCTCCAATTCCATCTCTCTTTCCCTTGCTCTCTCTCCACTCTCACGTCCTCTCTCTCTTCCTTCCTCTCTCTTTACTCCTTCTCTCCCATCTCTCTCTCCCTCTCTCTCTCTCTCTCTTCACCCACCAACTATGTGTTACTATATCCCTCCCTCTCTCTCCTTATATCTCCTTCTTTGCCCTCCCTTATCTCCATCTCTCCTTATTTGTCTCTTTATCCGAGCCCCAAACATACACGCTCTCTCTCTCCGTCTCTCTCTGTCACTCCTCTCTCTCCACTTCCTCGACTCTCTATATTTATTATTTCCTACATCTCTCCCCCTCCAACTCAATCTCTCTCTATCGATCCCTCTCTCTCCTCCTCTCTCTCACCTTTCTCCGTCCTTCCTCTCTCTCTCTCTCTCCCTAAATTTCTCTCTCTTTCCGATCTCTCTCTCTCTCTCTTCCTCTCTCTCTCTCTCTCCTCTCTCCTCATCCTTCCTCTCCCTTCCCTTTCTCTCCTTACCTCCCTCTCTCCTTCTCCAGTCCTCCTTCTCCACCATCTCTCTCTCTCTCTCTAACTCTCTCTCCTTCCCCCACTCCTTTATTTCTCTCTCTCTCTCTCTCTCTCTCCAAACTACATTACTATATCACTCCCTCCCTCATTCTCTCTTTCTCTCTCCTTCTTTCCATACATCTTACTTTGTCTCTTTATTCACTCCCTAAAACATACACACTCTCTCTCCTATCTCCTTTACTCTCTCTCTCTCTCTCTCTCTCTATTACTTTAGTTATATAAACTAATGAATATAAATATTCGTAAATATAAAGCAGATTATGGAGTAAATATGAAAAGAGGTTTTATTTACTTACCATACCTCTTTTTTTTTTATATTTTTATTTATTTACCATACCTCTTTTATTTACTATGGTATTTGGCCCATAGGCTTGTGATATAATTAGATTTTTATTTATATTGATATTTGATATATTGTTATTTATTTACCTTACCTCTTTATACCTCTTTTATATTTATTTATTTACCATAATTTATACCTATTTTATATTTATTTATTTATCATACCTATCTTTTATATTTATTTATTTACTCATACTTATTTTATAAATATGGTATTTATTAATAAATTAATATTAATTTGTCCCATGGTATTCGTCCATATATTTATCTAAAACCCCCACTTTTTTTTAAAATATAAAAGGTTTATATAAATATAAAAATAATTTTATTTATTTACTCATATATCTAGTTTATATATATTTATTTATTTAATTATAATTTATAAGTATCAAAATATTTTATATTTATTTAATATAACCTCATGTGCTTATTTATATTTATATTTATTTAAATTTTAAAATATTGTACTTTTATTAGAAGATATAAATTTTAAACATTTTAATTTATCCATAGAATATGAGTTTTAAAGATTCATTTACAAATATTTAATTAAAAGAAATATTAAAGAATTTGGACTTTGATTAAATTAACTGAATTAACACTTTCTTTGATTTATAAGTAGAATAATTTTAGCAAGAGTAAATATGTTTAAAATTTACTAATTTGAAATTCAATGTGGCAATTTTTTTTGTTAAAGGTAAATTTATGATCCATTCAAATTCAATTTATTGGCAATTTTTACTATCGATTCAAATTATATAAATAATACATAATTGTATTCTAATAGTTAATTCAAATTTCACAATAAGTTTAAAAAGTTATATATAATCTAAATATTCAAGTTATAGGCGATTAGGCTAATGCTTCTACCGAGCATTAGAAAGTAAAATTTATTATTTTTAAGAACGCGATGACATAATCGCAGTCAGTATTGGCCGTGATTGCTTCTCAAGAATTCAAATTTAGATCCATTTTAACCCTACCCATCGCCGAGAGGGATCAAATTTTCAGGTGCAAACCTTTTCTCAAGTTTTGCACTCAAAAAAGAGGTTTGCACCTCTCGAGAGATTTAATTCCCCTTCTCGACGCTTGATAGATCCTCGAGTTAAGATGGATCTAGGTTGGTTTCGCTGTAGGCCGCCAAGGAAAATCTATCTAAGATATGATTAATTTTACTAATAATATGTAAATATATCAGCACATAACTCATTTAAATATTAAATATTTCTCGTATTAACTTGGTCATTTAAATTTTAAATTTTCTTAGTTATTTTAAATTGTTGAGATGATAAATATTGTTAATGTCTTATAATGATGAAAAAAATGATGAAATAAATTTTTTGAATGTAGTGACAAAAATTATGTTGAAAGATAGAAAATGTTTTAATAATAAGATCAAAATTTCATGTTACAAATAGGCTCTATTGTGAGATCAATTCAAACTATTTTCTACTATATTTTACCCTTGGTTAATTTTTATATCTTTCAGGTCAATTATAGAAAAAACAAAAGGTAAACCATTTAAATCTTAGCTCAAGTCGCTAGTAATAAACACATTAACATTGCCTCTTAAGCTCTCCAATACACAGTTAAATTACTATAACACAAAATCAATGTTATCGTCAATAAATTTTTGTGCTTACACTAAAATCAATCCATATTGTTAACTAATCACTTTAAAATTAACGCACGGCCATATATCTAATTATCAAATCAAATCAATCATGTACATTGAAATCAAAGGTATTTAATGTAAGCAATCAAATAATATTAGAAAATAGCTTCTACATTGAAATCAATGCACCTAATGCAAGCAATCAAATAAGATTAGAAACCAATATCTACATCAAATCACGTATTTACTCAAAGCTAAATCAAATAGGATTAGAAATCGCTATATCGAATACTGCATTTAGTGCCAATAATCGTTAGATTAGAAATAATCTACATTGAAATCAATGTATCTATGTAAGCAATCAAATATAAATTATAAATCAATGCTAAATTGAAATCTAACTAGATCCATATTAACTCCCATCTATCAAGCGCCGAGAGGGATCAAATTCCCGACATGAAACTTTTGAGTGTACCGAGGAAAGGTTTGTACCCCGAGAGATTTGATCCCTCTCGCTTGATAGATCCGGAGTTAAGATGGGATCATATAGTTGATTTTAATGTAAATGATTTAACTCTATTTAATTGCTTTCACTATATGCATTAGATTTGAGTGTAGATAAATGAGATTTTAACTTATTTGATTGTTTGCACTAAATGCATTGATTTTAGTGTAGATGTTGGTTTCTAATCCGATTTACTTAATTGAAATAGATGAATTGGTTTGAGTGTAGGTGCTATTTCTAATCCTGGTTTGATTTATTTCTTAGAGTAAGTATTGATTTCAATGTAGAAGTTGTTTTATAACCTTCTTTTGATTGCTTGCATTAGATGCATTGATTTCAAGTGTAGATGTTGATTTCATTTGATTTAATTATACAAGTGATGGTAGACTAATTTTAAAGTGATTGGACTAACAATGTGCACCAGACACGCTGTGCTAATAAAAAATTATTGACAATGTACATTGATTTTTTATGTTATAGTACTTTCTAACTTATTAATATTTCGTGAGAAAGAGACAATGTATGATGTTTACCAAAACAACTCAGCTAAATATTTAAATGGTTTACGATCTCAACCGCCCTTGTCATATAAACCATATGAAAATATAAATATAACTATACAGAAAATAAGAATGGTAGAATAAAATAGTTTGAGATTGATAATAATGAAGACTATTTGTAATTGACTACATTCTTATCATTCATATTTTTTCATCATTCAACACTATTATTGTCACTGCATTCAAAATTTGTATTTCATCATTTTTCATCATTAAATTTATTAACAATATTTATCATCTCAACAAACCGAAATAACTAAGAAAATTTAAAATTAAAATGACTAAGTTAACTCTAAATATTTAGAATATTTAAAATGATTATATTTTAGAATATTTGATATATTTACATATTATTGATAAAATTAATCATATCTTCTATAGATTTTCCTCGTTACAAAGACACGACCGAAACTAGCCTAGATCCATAACTCGGATTCATCAGCACCGAGAGGGACTGGGCCTCGAGGTGCAAACCTTTCCTCAAGTTTTGCACTCGTAAAAGAGGTTTGCACGTCGAGATATTTGATCCTCTCGACGCTTGATAAATCCGAGTTAAGATGGATCTAGGCCGGGTTGCGCCAAGAAGCACAATCTACAAATTTCGCATGACCCCGATGTTCGGTATGCCACGTTCTCAAAAAATAATAAATTTTACTTTTTCTAATGTCGGCCAAAGCATTAACCTAATCTTGAATTTTATATAACTTGAATATTTAGATTATATATAATTTTTTTAACTTATTAATGGGCTCGATTAACTATTAGAATAATAACTATGTATTATTTATATAATTTGAATGGATATAAATTATATACGTGAATTTGAATGGATCATAAATTTACCTTTTAATAAAAAATTTACCACATTGAATTTCCAAATTAAGTAAAATTTTAAACATCTTTACTTCTTACCAAAGTCAATACCATTTCCTAAATCAAAGGAAAAGAGTTAATTCAACACAAACACCAAAACTAAAATATTTTTAATATTTCTTTTAATTAAATGTTTGTAAAATGAATCTTTAAAAGGAAAACCCATATTCTATGGATAAATTAAAATATTTGAAGACATAAATATTTCCCCATCAAAGTTACAATATTTTAAAATTTAAATAAATATAAATATAAATAAACATAATTATAAGTAAATAAATAAGACCTATTTTATATACCAGAGTATAGTAAATGAAATAGAAATGTATATAAACTAGATGTATATTAAATAAATAAAAAATTATTTTATATTTACACCATAAACCCTTTTAATATTTAAAAAAACTTAAAAGGAGGTTTTATTTAGATGAAGCACATGAATGGGGCCGAAATCTGCGGGACAAATTAATATTAATACCATGGATAAACTCCATATTTATAAAATAAATATGGTAAATAAATAAATATAAAATAGGTATAAAGAGGTAAGGTAAATAAATAACAATATATCAAATAACATTATAAATAAAAATCTAATTATATAACAAGCCTATGGGCCAAATACCATAGTAAATAAAAGAGGTATGGTAAATAAATAAAAATATAAATAACGAGAGGTATGGTAAGTAAATAAAACCTCTTTTCATATGTACTCCATAATCTGATTTATATTTACGAATATTTATATTCATTAGTTTACATAACTAAGAAGTGATAGAGAGAGAGAGAGACAAGTGGAGAGATAGAGAGAGTGATAAGGGAGAGATGGAGAGAGACTGTGTATGTTTAGGGGTGAGATAAAGAGACAAAGTAAGATGTATGGAAAGAAGGGGGGAGAGAAGAAGAGAGGAGGGAGGGAGGGATATAGTAATGTAGTTGGAGAGAGAGAGGGGCAGAAAGAGAGGGAGAGATAAAGGGAGATGGGGGAAGAGAGCGGATTAGAGAGAGAGAGAGATAGAAAGAGAGAGAGAGAGAGGATTGGAGGGAAAAGAGAGAGGGAGGTGGTAGAGAAAGGGAGAGAGAGGAGGAGAGTGATGGGGGAAGAGAGAGTATTGAAGGGAAGAGAGAGAGAGAGAGAGAGAGAGAGAGAGAGAGAGAGAGAGAGAGATCAGGGAAGAGAGAGAGAGTTAGGAGAGAGAGAGAGAGGACTTGAGAGAGAGGAGGAGAGAAGGATCGATAGAGATATGGAGTTGGAGGGGGAGAGATGTAGGAAATAAGAAATATAGAGAGTGAGAAGTGGAGAGAGAGAAGGAGTGACAAGGGAGAGACAGAGAGAGAGCGTGTATGTTTGGGGCTCAGAAAAAGAGACAAATAAGGAGAGATGGAGATAAGGGGGGGGAGAAGGATATATAAGGAGAGAGGGAGGGATATAGTAACATAGTTGGTGGGTGAAGAGAGAGAGATAGATGGGAGAGAAAGGGAAAGAGAGGAAGGAAGAGAGAGGATGTGAGAGAGTGGAGAGAGGGAGGGAAAGAGATATGGACTTGGAGGGGGAGGGAGAGGGAGATAAGAAGAAATACATAGAGAGAGAAATGTGGAGAGAGAGAGAGAGAGAGTGATAAGGAAGATGGAGAGAGGGAGAGAGGACAAAAGGAGGAAAGAGAGATATTAGCGGGGTGGAGGGAGAGAAGGGGAAGATAGAGATATAGATGGAAGGTGAAGAGAGGGAAGAAGAAAGAGATGGGGAGAGGAGGGGATTGAAAAAGAGATTGATATATATGGAGGGCGAGAGCGTGTGTGCTTAGGGGGGTGAGATAGAGAGACATAAAAGAAGAGACGGAGGGGGATATAGATAATTTATGTTCTCCCACCATTGAGGTTTTTAGATAATTTACTTTGTTGTATTTTTCCTTGCTTTGGGACAATATTTGATGGTATGCCCAGTTTCATTAGAAACTTTGTAACGAAAATAGATATTTTCATAGTCTAGTTTTTGCATCCATAAGAATTCAAGACTTTTTAGCTTAATTTTGGTAGGAAATCCATTTCCACATATATGCAGACATATGTGGGCTTTAGGTAGTATTGTGTATCTACACTTCGACAATATAATTTTCCTAAAGTATTACCAATTGTAGTCAAAGAGAAAAAGTTCCAAAAATATGAAGGGAGGTTAGAGAGCCTTACCCAAACCAGAGTAGTTGAGATTAAAGTTAGTTGAGATAAAAGTTCTAAAAGGATCACAAGAGGGAAACCATAGATGCATAGAGAGCCTTGAGTTTTCCCCGAACACTGAGTTCACAGATTCAAGATCTATCTTCAACTTTGTTGAAAATTGCTATGAAAAATCCTCTTGCTAGTGGATAAATGTTCACTTCTTTAGTATTTAATGGTTTCCACTACTCATAAATCCATTAATGAAGATCTACTAGCATTGGTCATAGACCATTAAACCTGAAAATTAATCCAACTTCCAAAAATAATTTGTCTCATTTATTTCCTCAGCCACAATCGAAACCTCGGTCACAAGAGCATCAAGAACATGGATCTCGGAGGAGTGGGATTTAGAAACGGGGTTTAAAAAATCATGATCAGGCATTAAGGATGACCCCCAAGGGAGGTTGTTGGAACTTGTCGTTACAATATCGCAGAAAGTCAAAGGATTTGTCACAATGACAATGAATCGTCAACAGATATAAGGTTTTAAGTAGAGCCCACCAATGAGGGTCATGAGATACAAAAGTCAAGCCTGTAGCCTTGGCAAGCAGAGAGACCACCAAGGGGCCATCTCAGGAGGAAAGAGTGTTGCAGCGGCTTGAGCAGAGTGAATCAAGAAACCCACTGCACAGAGAGATGGAGTCAGAGCTATAACAAAAGCAAAATCAAAAGGAAAACTCATCAAAAGAGAATAAGCATAGGCGGGGCAGCGCGCAGAAGCCATAAATCATCCCTTCCCCTATCCCCATACTTTAATTATAATATATATATATATATTAAAAACTCAAATATTAAACAACAACAGTAGACCTCAAATATTATAAAACTCACATATTATTAACTTACCTCACATATTATTAACCTACTATATAAATCTTATATGATATAAATCCTAATATTAAACCTATGGTTATAAACTAAATATTATAAATCAATGCTACAAACCAAATATTATAAACCCCAATATTGAAAATCCAAATACTTTATATATATATATTAAACCCCATATATTAGTCGTAGATATTATAAACTCAATATTTTAAACCAATATTATAAGGTTGACCAAACACACCCTATTTGACTCTTTACACCATAAAATTCAATTTCCAAAAATAAAGTTGTAACATTTATTTCCATGAAAAACATTGCACAACCTATTCATAATACACCATTTATTTGTGGTTATGGACATCTATTCATGTTTGCTAGATAACAACCTCAAACCTTGTTTTTCACATTATAAAGTAGATTTTTTTTGTTACATTAGTAAACCTTAACATATATAATCCCTATATATTAAACTTTATATTAAAAGCCACATATATTAAACTGCAAACATTAACCTGATATTAAATTCCCAATATTATAAATCCTATTATTAAACCCCAATATTAGAAACAAAAATATTAAAAACCAAAATACTATAAACTTTATATTATTATATTATTAAATCTTATCTTATAAACCAAATAAAAACTCATAATTATATTAATAATTATAAATTGAAATATATATTAATATATTAATAACTTTAATTAATTAATTATTATTATTATATAACATTATTAAATTCTAATATATATAAATCCTATATATTAAACCCTGATTATATAAACCCAATATATGTAAACTTTAATATTGTAAACCATATATACCAAAAACCCAACATTATAAACCCTAATATCAAGTTAAACTATGATTTCTCATAGTTGATCATATCTAACCATGGATAATCATGGTTGACCATGGTTGGAAATAGTTGATCATGGTTGAGCATATAGACCTTGATTGACCATTATTTTTTACTATATTTGACTAATGACTAGCTTGATTTGAATATGTTTGTCTATGTTTGAATAATGCCGTTGACTATTTTTAATTATTCACAGTAATCCATAATATTAAAAGGTGTTTATGCTTGACCTAAATTGAAGTGTGTTGAATCTCAAACATAGTAAAACATACTAATAAATATTGGGTTTTTAACCCGATATTAAAAATTGAATATTATAAATCCTAATATTAAACCCAATATTAAACTCAATATTAAAAACACAAATACTATAAACCCTAATGTCATAAACCAATATTATAAACCTCAAATATAAAAAACTCAATATTATAAACAAAATATAAATTAATAATTATACTAATAATTATAACATGGAATATACATATAAACTAGACTCAACATATATACCCTAATATTATAAACCTTATATTAAAAAGAAAATATTATAAACCCTAATATTATGATCAACCATGATTGTTCAAGGTTGATAATGTTTGAACATGGCTGATTATGATTGGCCATGGTTGTCAATGGTTGATCATGGTTGACCACATAGACCTTGTTTGACCATTATTGTTGACTATGTTTGACTAATGGCTGTCTTGATTTGATTATGTTTGTATATGTTTTACTAATGTCATTGACTATGTTTGATTATTATTATTAGTAGTCAATAATATTAAAAAGTGATTGTGTTTGACCTAAGTTGAAGAGTGTTGACTCTCAAACATAGTCAAACATACTCAACAACATTAGTAAATGTGGTCACCTACTTTTTTAATTTGCATTGAGACGTTGGATAAATTGCAATGTAACGTAACATTGCAACAATGATTGGCACAACACAACAATGTTTACTACATTATGACAATGTATGTCACATTGCAGTATTGGATAGATTTATGTACCATTTTGACATCACAATAGTTTTGATTATTAATATTAATCAATAATTTTAGTAGGAAATTATGTTTGACTATGGCTATGACCTTAGCCATCCACATCACATTATTAGTTTTGTAATGTCACATTGCGACAATATTTGTCATATTGCAACATTGAATAAATTGCAATAATGTCACAATGTTAAATAAATTATTTGTTAGTTTTCTAATGTTACATTGCAGTAATATTTGTCACTTAGGGACATTGGATAAATTGCCACGTAATGTCACATTGTGACATTCAATAAATTTATCTACCATTATATTCTTAAACCATGTTTGTTACAATGTGACGTTGGCATGTTTGTCACATTAATTCATTTGTCACAATATGACGCTAGTTTTTTCCTTCACTTTTTTTTTTTACACAACCACATTATGATGTTAGCTTTGTAATGTCACATAGCAACAAAGATATTTGTTAAGAATCATGTGACATGAAATTTCTTTTTTCATTACATGTTCAAGTCATTGGGCCGAGATACTCATTCGACAACCTTGTGTGAGGGGATGTGTAAGTTCGTTTGTGTTCAACTTGGGGTTGACACGTGTCCCCTAAAAAAATACTTTAAATAAAAAAAAACATTGTGGGCTATAATAAAAACATAAATGATTGTACATATTTGATTAGTTTTAATTAAAAACATTAGAAAACATTAATAATCTCATTCTCATTGTGTTCACTTGGTTCATTGTTAATATTACAATTCAGTATGAAAAAGATGTGGTAAAAATATTTCACTTTTCACTCATAAGTTATAAATAAAATATTTCGATATGTATGTTAAATAATACATTTTTATATAACTTAAATAAACTGTTTGAATATATATATATAGTGTGTGTGTGTGTGTTTTTGTTAAGATTAAACTTTGTAAAATATTTCAATGCTCAAAAGGAAAATTTATTAAAGGTAAAAAAATTTAATTACTTTTTAATAAGCGGAAAATGTGTAATTGATTCAATTATTAATACAAAATATTAATAATAATAAAATATTCAAAAATGCAATTTAAACAATGAAAAAGGTCACGTGGTTTATATTAAAAAAAATCACTATAGATCCATCTTAATCACTAATTTATCAAACATTAAAAGGGATTAAATTTCTTGACATGTAAATCCTTTTGCAAGTTTGGCATTCTAAAAAGAGGTTTGCATATAATGAGATTTGATTGCTCTTGGGTCTTGGTAAATTTGTGGTTAAGATGGATCTATACTAGTTTTATTTCCACAACTAATGATTGTGATGATGTTTAATATTCATCAAAAGGAAATGTATTTTTTTGTGGCAACTGTGATGTTAGTTTGTTTGTCACTACATTACATTGGTATTTTTCATCACATTGTCCCTGCATTTATTTCATAGTATTTTGATACCATTTTTTTCGCACAACCGCATTGAGATAATTAGTTTTGTCAAGTGACATTTTGATGGTGTTTTTTGTTCATCAAAATATAGTGCCTATTTTTGTTGATTGAGATGTTAGTTTTGTAAAGTGGCATTTTAATGATTGTTTTTGTTCACCAAAATACAATGCCTATTCTCATTGCTTTTGAAAATGAGACCATTTTTTTCCTTAAGAATAGTTAATGCATTATAATTCTATATAACAATATCAATATTATATCAATATTAATTTAAACACTATTATATTGATTAATATTTAAAAATATACATTAGTTTATTCATATTGATTGTATTAAGGCTTTAACATAATAATATTAATAAATGATCAACAACATTGCTACTAATCAATTATGGCTTAGTACATTTACTAATGATGAATAGAATTGACAATGATCAGTTGTGATTAACTATGGTTAACCATTAATAATTGTTAAACATACACATGGAATGATGGGTAAATTAAGATAGACTATTGAATACATTATTCTCACATTATTATTCACAATGACATACATATTAATACATTTTGCATGACCATTGGATTCATTTTCCAAGGTCTCTTGGAATCCACCCAAAACCCTTAGTGGATTAGGTGTCCAACATCCTCCCCTTAATCTGAAGGGGTATATATGAGTCCAAGAAGATATCTATTATAAAAAAATACAAAAATTCATGAAAAAAAGAGGTTTAATGTGCTCTATGAGATGATGGTATAAGGTGGGATAACTCAAAGTCTCAACCGGTGATGGTTTAAGGATAAACACCAGCACTTGAACGCTTAGTGTTGCTCCTGGAATTCTTCCAAATTTGGCTAGAAGCTGAAGTCTTCTGCTAGAGGAAGTGCTCCCTATTGTTTTGAAAATGGAGACCTTTGTGTCTCAACCTCGAATGCTTATTGCATTTCCTGGAACAGTTTCAAATCTGGCAATAAGTTTTTAGTCTTCTACTAGAGGAAGTGTCCCTAATGTTGTGAAAAGAGAGACCGTCAACCTAGAAAAGGGGTGTCTCAACGTGCAGAAAAAGGGAGTACCTCAACTTGAAAAGGGAGATATCAACTTGCGGTCGTTTAAGGAAGGAAACCAACCAAAGGAATATTCATGATCTTCTCTGTCTCTAGATACAACTTTGAATCTGGGGATGGCTAGCTGTAGCTCTAGGCTCAGACAACAAGTGTAGGTTGTGTCTCACACTCACTTGACTTATATTTGAGGATTGTTGATGATCATCAATCCCCCCTATCAAATAAAAGGTGAGAATATGAAGAAAACTCAACTACATGACTTTTCAATACTCAAGAAAAAATTCTATGGTATGATCAAAATATATTCTTGGTTGTTGAAGCTTATTTCCAAGAAGCGATCCATCCAAGGTGAATATTTGTTTTTGTAGAAGGCTTGTTTCTAAATCATATGTATAAATGATGAGTGTGTTGACCAAAATTCTCACATGGGTGAAGATCAAAATAGTGATCTTTCACATGGCCAACTGTGTCACAATGTTGGAATTTGATAATTTGTGGTGAATGTGGAAGATGAGCAGGTTATGGAAGAGGTGAAGATTAACCATAATGTAGAAACCCAATGCTATGAAACTGGATGGGATTCGAATAATCTAGAGTGTGAAGAGAAACCTCCTTGTCATATACAAGACCAGTTTTGTTATTATTGTTGACAAGGTATTCCAAAGGTTTGATGATGGGCTTGGGAAGTACAAAGTAAATTTTTTCATCTACATGCAAATATGCTCTTCAAATGGTAACTTGCTAGGGATCAACATCAACTTTACTAACTCGATCACTTGTTGGTTGTTTATGAGTGTTTGTTTCAAACTCAAATAGCATATTGTTTTGAAAAAAAATAAGTTCAAAATGATGAATATGTTGTTGTAGCTCATCTTGTTGAAGTTTTGATTCAAGATGAAAAAAATCAATCTTTTCTTGTGCATTTTGCAAATAGATTCTGATATCGGAAAGAATGTCCTTGTTGATGTTTACCATATGATATGTAATGGAATGTATTATAGTATTCAACAACTCTAATACATCATCCATTCTGGCCATTTTCTGAGAAAAAATAAAGACACAACACTTCTAGGAATATTATACAAATCCCAGCTTATTGAAGATTCAAAATATAAAAAATATCAACTATAATGCAATCTCACACACAAGAATGGAGATAAACATAGAACAAAATGATATGGCACACATATAAGTATTCAATTCAATGATGTATATTTAACTCCATTGTATAACCAACGCACCCTCATATGACATCAACATATAATAAGAAACAACTCAATGCATATACCTTAACCAACGTAATCAACCAATGCAATTCAAACATACCATTTAAATAAAATGACCAACACGTAGCAAGTTTTTTTTTAATGCTTGAATGGAATGCACATACCAATTCAACGCATATGACATAATAGGTTTTAAACAATGCACTTCATATCCCATGACATATGCATAATAATTCTCTATATGACCAACATATATATTTAAATAGAGAAACCAACATTACTCACTACAGATTAACTAACATATACCTCACGCTCTCCAGCATCCAATACAACGTAGTCAACAAAATTGACACAAAGTTTAACAAAAGGTAACAAGCATATGAATTCATTTTTCCAACATTCAACACATATTTTATAACCAACACAAACGTTTTGTATTCCCTTCCAACTATGCATATGTATAATGGTAGAAGAGCTCAATGAAACACTCCATTTGAAAGCAAATCACTCAATGTTGCACATATAAAAGCTTCAACCACTTCATATAAACTTAAACACACCATATATATTATATTCCCATCACAAATGATACAGGGTTTTCAAAATGCATAATATGCCATCAATGCATACCATTCAATTTACCATACACACTTTAAGCAACAATCAATATAGCATATCAGCCACCGTTGCAATCAGTATAGCATACCAAGGAATTTAACACCATTCATCACACCATACGTTATCAGATTCCATAGTTCACGGTTTTCAAGTTCAATGACCATATATACACCAACCTTTAACATTTCAATGCACTATGATTGAAATTGTAACATCCCTGGTTTAAAAGTTCATGTAATAAAGTTAATAAAGGAAAAAATAAGACCAAGGTAATGGGACAAATATTCCAAATTGAATGTTGGGAAAATCATCCTAGTGGGCATCAATTGTTGTTTATTATGGCTAAGGGAAATTGGAAAAGGCATTGGAAAAGGCTTGAAAAGGAAAAAAATACATTATTGGCATTTTATTTACGAAAATAAAGGAAATTATGAGAAAATAGAGATGAAATATCACAAATTGCATGTGAGGAGGAAATTGAAGGAAAATAGAGGGAAAATGAAGAAATTAGAGGCATCAATAATAAAAAGGCATTAGAGCATCAGTTTTGGGCCTTTTGTCAGTTGAATTTTGGAATTGGCTTTAGAGAGGAGAAGAGCACCAAGAGGATAAAGAAAGCAAGCAAAGGAAGGACAAGAAATCAAAGGAAAGCAAGGATCAAGCAAGGATGAGTTGAATCAAGCGGCTTCAATGAGAATGCTTGTAGGTAATAGGTTGCATGTATGATTTCCTACTTTTTTTTGAGATGCATGGTACATGCATGTGTGTATTTGGTTCATTTTCTATCACTAGCATGGGTTTTTCCTAGTTTGACAGTGGTTTTAGCCTTTCCTTGACATTTCTAGATATCCATGGTGTGTTGGGATTAATTCTTGGTTGACCTTTGGATTTCTAAAAGGTTTTGGATCTGAGTGAGGTGGTCTCAGGAAAATCCCAGGGGTTGGGGGTGGAGATGGTTTTCTCTGGGAAGTCATCAACAGGTGGGTGGAGACAGGAAAATTCCTTAATAGATGGTGAAGGAATTTCGAGGCATCCAATCTTGGTTTGGTTTTGTGATATGGTTTTCTCTGGGAATCCCTCAACAGGTGGGTGGAGATAGGAAAATTCTTTAACGGATGGTGAATGAATTTCGAGGCATCCAATCTTGGTTTGGTTTTGTGATCTTGAGATCGGTTTAGGTGAGATGACGGTAGAGTGAGGGTGGAGGTGGTTTAACCTATGAATTCCCTTTGTTGTTTATGGATTGGTTTATCCCATGATATCCCACATTCATGCTTGGAATATGGCATGGGGGTGATTGGCTGAAAGAAAGACTTGGTTCAGCCTAATCTATGGTCGGGTTTTACGTGGAAGTCCCTGATTTGGTTGGATTTTGCATATGTTAATAAGAACTAATTTCCTCTTTTATTTTATGAGTAACTATACTTTTTAATATGTGGCTTTAATGGTTGTTCTATCATTGTTATTATTCTAGTTATATGTTGGATATAAGCATGGTTTTATGACAAATTCAAGTTATGGCTCTTATCATGTTTGATTGGTAAATGAATGGTTATTGAATGGTGCATGACCTAAGAGATGTTATTTCATCTACTTTGAGAGAAAATTATACCTTATAGATGATTCTCATATAAGTTTTAGATCTCTATGTTTAGATATGCAGCCATGACCGTAGATTCCATGTTCACTATGTGTTTAACAAAATGATTGTTATGGTTAGACCTGGTTAAGTCAAGTACTTGTCTAAGTTTTGTGTCAATGGATTTGTCCTAGTTTCATTTATCATTTATAACAATATCATTAAGATCTGGGTGGTGGTTGAGAGTCAGGCTCTGAAAAGGTGGCTCAGATTTCGAGGTCACTCACTCAAAACTGGGTAATCTAGAATGCAGTTGCTGGGAGGAAGAGTCATTAGAGAAACTAGAGGGTTACAATTGTTCGATTTCATTTTCATCAGAGTGTCTGGGGATCCCGATCACTAAAAAGGAAATTTAACTCAGGGTTTTGGCACTTGGAGTGGTTATTTTTCTCTTGGGGGTCCTGCAACACCTAAGGGAAGCCAGTAAAGTTTCATATTGTTGATTCCACTTCCTTAACTATACCTAGGGATTCGAATCATGTCATAGTATCCCTCTCCTCATGTTTACCCTGACAGGTTGATGAAACTGGGTAAATGTGGGAGGTGGCGTTACAGATTGGCATGAGAACATGGTTCAAACACTTGGGCCAGATGGGCTAGATGCATCCATTGTCATGGTTATGGTTGTCATGCATGAGGTCATGGTATTTAGTTGGTATTGTCATGCATGATGTTTCCATATTGATGTGATTTTGCAGATGAGATAAGCCTCCCCTGAACGTCATTAAGGTATGAATTTGGTTATGGTATCTATTTGGTTTATCTGACATTGCATACTTGTAGGAAGAAGAGAATCAAAGATGAAAATCAAAATGGTGGAATACATTCCATGTGACTCTCCCTATATGGACAAAAAGGAGATGAGTATTATATTGATATATCATATACAATCAATAGTTTTAGGGAAGAGATCATAAGTTGCAAAGAAGACAATGACAGGTTGGTTGAGGCTCACGAAACACTTAATAGGGCTTAGGAAAAGTAAGCATAGGTCAATGTAGTCATCCTTCATAGTTTTTCAGACTTACATAGACAGGGACAATTGATGATTAGTCAATAAAAATAAGAGAATACTAATGGGGCATATGGTAGAAGGCCTCAGTCAAAATATAGGTTGTATAGAGGGGATATAGTCAGAGATGGTAGATCATTGGGTACACCTGATAGGTGGAATGGTATGTATGGGTTTCATTCTAGTTCCTCATCCAGGAGACATCAATGATCATTGTCACCTCCATCATCCTTATAGGAGGAATGAGTACTTTCCTGAGGATTTCAAGAAAGTCAAGCCTCCAACATTTGATGGAGAGATGAAGAAGACAGAAGATGTAGAGTCATGGTTACTTGTGATGAAAACATTCTTCAGATTGCATAACTATTCAGGGAACATGAAATCCAAGATAGCTACCTTTAGCATTAAAGGGAAAGTAGATATCTGGTGGGAATATGTGAAGAATGTCAGAGGAATTCAAGAAGAAGAGTTGATTTGGGATGAGTTTGAGAGACTCTTCTACCCATTTGAAAGGTATTATGATGACAGAGCTACGGAGTTTTATGAGTTGCAGATGGGTTCCATTATAGAGGATGAGTATCCTAGTAGGTTCCTAGAGTTGTTGAGGTATGTCCCTTACCTCAAGAATGAGAAAGAAAAGATTCAAAGGTTCATCAATGGGTTTCCAGAAACATATAGAGACAAAATTGAGTTTGATGAGCCTCGATCGCTGGAGGAAGCCTTCAGAAAACTGAAGCATTTTTATTAGCAATCAAAACGTAAATTTGAACCTAAAGGTGATTTGAAGGGGAATGAGAAAGTTAAAGGTAAGTGGTCACCGAAGCGGGGAAGACCTCGGGATGCAAGTGAGAAAGAGAATGTGACTCCTTAAAATAAGTTTAATGCAATTGATAAAGGACATGGGTCTTAGCATGGATATTAGTAGAATAGAGATGATGGTAGAGGACCATTGTAGTGTTGGATTTGTGGCAAAGATCATCACAAGAAGGATTTTCCATTGTACCAAGGTGGCAGGCCATATATAGATCTATAGTGTTTGGGAGGCGCAGACAGTTTGGGATGTTAGTCATAGCATTCCTCATATTTATGCAGCTGTGGATAACAAGTAAGAAGATCACCAGGCATCCAATATTGAGATGGAAGGTAAGCTCTGTGATCGAGTTGTTTCTATTTTGATTGACCCTGGATCGAATTATAGTTATCTTAACCCTCACATAATGGATAAGTTTGTTTTGATAAAAGAAGTGCATGCAGAGTCTTGGTTGTTGGTGTAGTTCGCTCCAAGTACTAAGAAGAGAGTTCATCATTGGGTAATAGATTTTGCATTTGTGTTGAATGATATTCCTATGTTAGCAAATTTAAATGTGCTTCGATTGGGATCATCTAGTCTGCTTTTGGGTATGGATTGGTTTTACTTACACAAGACCAAAGTATATTTTTATGACAAGGATATTGAGTGCCTAGATGATAATTGGGAAAGAGAATCTTGCAGGGAAAGAAGAAGCCTACATTAGTGAGGATGGGTACAACTATGAAAGATAAGCGCAGCCACATGAAGGGGTGTATACTATTTTCAGTTCATATTTCTAATGACAAGGGAAAGGATGCTGAGGATGTGGAAGTCCTCAAGAGGTACCATGTATTGCATCAATTTCAGTACGTGTTTCCAGTAGATATTTCAAAGTTGTATCCCCACAGGGAAGTAGACTTTTCTATTGAGTTGGTACCATGAGCAGCACTGGCATCAAAGGAACCTCACAGGATGAGCACTCTAGAGCTAGTGGAATGGAAGTTGCAGTTGAAGTAAATGCTTGATAAAGGATACATTAGGCCAAGTGAATCACCTTGGGGTGCACCAATGTTGTTCGTGAAGAAGAAGTATTGTACTCTCAGGTTGTGTATTGACTACAAGCAGTTGAACAAGGTGATGATCAAGAACATGTACCCTTTGCCACAGATTGATGACTTGTTTGATCAGTTTAAGGGAGAAAGAGTGTTCTCGGAGATTGATTTAAGATGAGGATATCACCAGGTATGCTTCAAATAAGAGGAAATCTACAATACCACTTTCCAAACCAAGTATGGGAATTATGAGTTTGTTCTAGTTCCTTTTGATTTGACTAATGCTCCAACTACTTTCATGTGCTTGATGAATAGTGTGGTGTGCCCTTATATGGACAAGTTTGTGACAATATTCATTGGTGATATATTTATATATTCTAAGAATGAGGAAGAGAATATTGAACACTTAGCAACAATATTGAGATTGCTAAGAGAGATTCAGTCATATGCCAAACTTAGTAAATGCAGCTTCTTTCAAACTGAGGTACATTACTTGGGACATGTTGTTTCTAAGGAAGGCATAACAGTGGATCCATAAAATATTAGAGCTATTATAGAGTGGGAAGCTCCTAGGAATGTGGATTGGGTCAGATAATTCATGTGGCTAGCAAGTTTATATAGGAGGTTCATCGGGAATTTCTCACAGATTTCATATCCTATTACATCATTACAGAGGAAAGGAAAGAAATTTGAATGGATAGAGTAATGTGCAACAAGTTTTGAGTAGTTGAAGCAATTGCTTACAAATTCTTTGGTGTTAAAGATTTCAGATATAGATAAATAGTTTGTGGTGTGTATAGATGCTTGCAAGAGGAAACTTGGTGGAGTCATGATGCACGAGGGAAAAGTGGTGTGTTATGAGTCAATAAAACATAATGAGCGCAGACATAACTATGTGACTTATGATATCTAGTTGGCATCTATTATTCACGCCATGTGGAGGCACTATCTTCTTGGAAGGATGTTTAATTTGATGAGTGACCATAATGGACTAAGGTATCTATTTGAACAACCTAATCTAAATTCCAGAAAAGCTAGATGGTTGGCTACCCTTAGTGAGTTTCACTTTGAGATCAAATACATTAAATTTAAGGAGAACAAAGTTGCAAATGCTCTCCATAAGAGAGTGTGGGTAAACCTAAGAGAGTGTGGGTAAACCATGTTGCAGTTGTGAGCTCTTATGGGACAAATTTACAGGATCAGATCTTAAAGGAAGGACAACATGATGAAAGGTATAGGGAGTTTAGGCACATGTTACAACAATGGGGTACAGGTGATTGAGATGTGGATTATCATCTCATGATAGATGGCTTGGTGATATTTAGGGAAATGATCTATGTGTCGGATAACAATGAGCTCAAGAAGCTTATCTTGAGGTAGTTTCATGTCAAGCCATATTTAGGTCACCCAAGATATCAAAAGACGTTGACAGTTGTGAATACGTTCTACTATTGGTCGAATTTGAAGAAGGAAGTGGTAGAGTTTGTTCCTAGATTTCTAAACTGTCAACAGGTGAAAGCTGAGTGTAAGCACCTAGCTGGTTTGTTACAACCTATTCCGATTCCGGAGTGGAAATGGGAGGTCATTTCCATAGATTTCATTATAGATTTTTCGAGGACCTCGAAGAAGAACGATTCCATCATGGTTGTGGTTGATAGGTTGAGAAAGGTAGCTCACTTCATTTCATTGAATAATACTTATTCTGCTAGTGAGGTAGCATAGGTATTCATCAAGGAGATAGTGAGACTGCATGGTGTTCCAAGAATATTGTGTCAAAAAGAGATGCCAAGTTCACTTCTAGGTTTTGGAAGGAGTTATTTGCAATTTTGGGTACAAAATTGGCCTTTAGTACAACTTATCATCTGCAGAAAGATGGACATATAGAGAGGGTCAATATGATACTAGAGGATATGTTGAGGATGTATGGCATGCATCAACAAAGGAGGCGGGAAGAGTATGTTCCACTGGTTTTGTTTGCTTACAATAATGGTTATCAGGAGTCACTAAGGATGTCTTTGTTGGAGGCACTCTATGGGAAGAGTTGTAATACTCCCATCATCTGGAGTGATCCAATGAAAATGGTACTTATAGGACCGGGAAAGTTGAAAGAGATGGAACAAGACATCCAGGTTATAAAGAATAATATAAAGGAAAAACAAGATAGAAAAAAGAGTTATGCATATCAACACAGGGCATTTAAGGAGTTTCAAGTTGGGGAGCATGTGTACTTGTGCATCAAGCCAAAGAATATCTTTTTGAGGATTGGATCATGTTCCAAGTTTGCACCTCAGTATTGTAGGCCTTTCGATATCCTTGAGAGGATTGGATCAATGGCCTATAAACTTTCATTGCTTCCAATAGTGAAAGTCCATGATGTTTTCCATGTTTCATTGCTTAAAATGTTTGTAAAATATGTTGATCATGTTATTCATTAGTTTTTATTGTAGGTGGAGATAGGAGGAGAATTCCAACTAGAACCTCATTGCATATTGTGGTGGAAACATCTCATGCTCTGGAACAGAGCAATCGAGCATGTTAAAGTGCATTGGAAGCATTTTTGGCCAGACGAAGCTACATGGGAGATGACTGACCATATGTGGGATATGTATCCTTTATTATTTGTCGATGGAGGAAAATGATTTTTTGGTATATGAACATATTCATGTATGGTTGATATTGAAAATACCAAAATGAGCTATGTTATAAATCTCCAATAAGTGGAATGGTTTTCATGTTGTCATGTTTGACATGATGGTTTTTCTTTTTAGCAGGTTTTTCATTGTAAATACTGCATTGAGCTAAGTTATAAAGCTCCATGGGTACTATGTTTTGGTTTTCAGTGGTTTTGATGGTTGTATGTGTCATAGAACACCGAGGATGATGTTACCTTGAGGGGGAGGGGTTTGTAACAACCCTGGGTTAAAATTTCATGTAATAAAGTTAATAAAGGAAAAAATATGACCAAGGCCATGGGACATGTATTCCAAGCTAAATGTTTGGAAAAGCATCCTAGTTGGCATCACTTGTTGTTTTTATGGCTATGATAAATTCAAAAAGGCATTGGAAAATGATTGAAAAGGAAAAAAATAATTATTGGCATTTTATTTATGAAAAAAAGGAGAAAAGGGAGATGGAAGGTCACAGGTTGCATGTGAGGATGAAATTGAAGGAAAAGAGAGAGAAATTGAAGAAATTGAAGGCATCAATAATTAAAAAAACATCAAATCATAAATTTAGGGCCTTTTGTTAGTTGAGTTTTAGAATTAGATTCAGAGAGGAGAAGAGCACCAAGAGGAGAAAGAAAGAAATTAAGAAATCAAAGGAAGGACAAGGAAAGAAAAGGAAGGATAAGAAAGCAAAGGAAAGTAAGGATTAAGCAAGTAAGAGTTGGAACAAGTGGTTCCAACGGGGATACTTGTAGGAAAAATATTGCATGTATGATTTCCTAGCTAGTTTTGGTATGCATGGTTGATGCATGTGTGTATTTGGTTCATTTGTTGTCAATGGCATGGGTTTTTCCTGGTTTGAGAGTGGTTTTAGCCTTGCCTTGTCATTCTGGATAGCCATGGTGTGATGGGATTCATTCTTTGTTGAGCTTTATATTTTCAAAAGGTTTTGGATCTGGGTGAGGTGGTCTCAAGAAAATCCCAAGGGTTGGGGGTGGAGATGGTTTTTTACGAGAATCCCTCAACAAATGGGTGGATATAGGAAAATTCCTCAAGGGATGGTGAAGGAATTCTGAGGCATCCAAGTTTGGTTTTGTTCTGTGATCTCAAGACCGGTTTAGGTGAGATCATGATAGTGTGAGGGTGGAGGTGGTTTAACCTTTGTATTCCCTTGGTTTTTTATGGATTGGTTTATCCCATGAGATCACACATTCATGCTTGGAATATGACACAAGTATGATTAGTTAAATGAAATATTTGGTTCAGCCCAATCTATGGTCGAGCTGTACATGGAAGTCTTTGACTTGGCTTGATTTTTCATATGTTAATAATATCTAATTTCCTCATGTATTTTAAGAGTAAATTTACTTGTTAAGATGTGGCTTTAATGATTGTTCTATTATTGTTATTATTCTATTTATATACTAGTTATAAGCATGGTTTTATGATAGATTCAAGTTATGGCTCATATCATGTTTTATTGGTAAATGAGTGGTTATTGAATGCATGAACTAATATATGTTATTGTAGATAGTGTGAGAGTGAATTATACCTTCTTAATTATTCTAATATAAGTTTCAGATCTCTATGTTCAGATCTGCATTCATGACTATAGATTTCATGTTCACTATGTGTTTGATGGAATGAATTTCATGGTTAGACCTGGTAAGGTCAATTCCTTGTCTAATTTTTGTGTCAATGGATTTTTCCTAGTGTCATTTATCATTTCTGAAAGTCTCATTAAGTTTTGGACAATGGTTGAGAGTCAAGCCCTTAAAAGGTGGCTCATATTTCGGGGTCACAGGCTCAAAACTGGGTAATCTAAACTGCAGTCGTTGGGAGCACTAGTACAAAATGGCTAATTAGTTACTAAAAAATGACTAAATTTTACATATAAATGACCATTTTTCATTCAGTGACCAATAGTAGCTAATTTACAGTATCTTATAATGCGACCAACTTTTAGTTGTATTTATCTTAGTCGTTAATTGGTTGTCTCAAATTTATCATCTAGTAGTATATTTAGTCATTAATTGCCACAATTAATGACTAAATATACAACAAAATATACTACTATATGATCACCTGATACAACCAATTAATGACCAAAGAAATATTACCAGAATGCTGATCCTGTTATAAGATACTATAAATTAGCTACTAATAATCATATATATGAAAATTTTAGTAATCGTTTGAAACCAATTAATGACCAAAGAACATGAATAAATTTTGGTCATGTTATAAGATACTATAAATTAGCTACTAATAGTTGTATATATGCAAAACTTAGTCGTCATTTGTAAAAAGAAAATTATCATTTATAGTAGTCATTTATATTTTTTTTTGGTAGTTTCATATTCATTATATAAACGACCAATTTAGTAGTTTATATTCATTTAATTTAATTTCATTAATAATCATTAGAAACGACTAATTTAGTAATTGTATATTCATTTTATTTTTTCTCATATTTAATCAATATAGACTACTAATTTAGTAGTTTTAGATTAATTTTATGTGTTCATTATTAATCAACATAAATGAATTAGTATGATTTTGCGACTAAATTTAAAAAATGGCATACAATGTGCATGTTCATCTAATATGAAAACACAAAGTTAAATATGTTAATGACAATACTAAATAATATCAAGTACAATTATAAACAATTTCAACCACATAAATTATTTTATATAAAATGTCAACTATTACAATATGAATTTCCAACTTAATATTGGTTGGACTACAATTTATACATGAAATATTGTTTCATCACTTCAAAACATTAACATTGTGTTTCCAAGGCATTGTAGGTGAATTGATCACCAACTCTAAAGACTTAACCATCACTCTGGATCTCATGCGGGATATTGGATTTAAGGGTATCATTATACCAGTTCTCTTCTCTCTCTTTTTCTACATCTGTTGCTCCAATGTTATTGTTCTCCTCTTTCTTCAATTCCTGCTTTTTACCATCAATACTGAGTTCCTCTTCTGATAATGAAAAAATATACAATTCAAAGTATATGTCGTAAAAGAAGATGAACACTAGAATATAAAAAAAGTAGACTATAAAGGATTTATATGACATATACCTCAACGTCAACAATGACAATGCCATTTTTTCTTAGAAAAGAAAGAAACTTGAACAAGTTGTCTTTAGTTGGGCGATAGTGGCCACTATGTGGCTAGATGACCTGTATAAACAAAGAAAATAAAACATCACCATAGAAAATAACACCTTAGGAATTTAATATTTAACCTTCAGGAACATCTCAACATAAAGAATTAACCATTTTCCTAGATCCATTAGTTCTCCAAGGAATACAATAAAATAACCCCCTCGACAACTTCCTTACTACAAATATCAATAAGTTGTTGAGATCCACTTACTTCTCCTAGAATAATTAATAAAATATCCAAGGAAAACAAATTAAAAAATGTAGGCTTATGTAAACAAATCCATTAGACAATCCAACAAAGTTAAAATAATATAGTTACCCACTTGAGTGTGAAGAAGGACCCAAAAATCCAACCAAACAATGGATCCAATTCAAGGAATATTCATGTTATACCCCTAATACATGCGAAAAATTGATCAATCATTATGTAGGCTCAACGAGTCGACGTAATAAAAAATCAACACGATTAAACTAAAGTGTCACAGGTCCCCCTTAAAGGTCTTGGGCTAAGTAATGGAAAGTTCAACCCATAACTCAAAGACAACTCTATTCACGTGAACAACTATCACATGATGGATGCAATTTCCAAGAAATAAAAGCAGCTCCATCGCATATTAAATGCATCCACCACTATGACAATATGTGAACATTTGGACCCATGACATCACAATGGAGGCTCCATAATATTAAAAGGTGGATAGCCCATGTGATATATTGTGTATCCTTCATAACTCATGGGTTAGGCATGTTTACCCACAACTCCATGAAATAGTGATGTACAACCCCAATTAATATGATATTGTTTCTATGTAAACAAATGTGTCATGGATAAAGAGTGGGGACAACCATATATATGGGGAGCTCAAATCAAGGGTAGGACTCTACCACATAATGTGAAAGATATAGTACAAGTTGTAAAGTATGTGCCCACCATGGTATAACAAGGGATTGCCTTCACCAAAATATTAATATGTTATTTCCACATGTTCTAATACAACCCCAACAACAAATCAAGAGAATAAAGGGGAACATGCCAAACACTTTCCTCAAATGTGATATGATCCTTGCCAACATGTGATGCCCATAGGAAATATATCAATAAGTTTTAGGGAACCTCAACAAACAAACTCAAATATCACACCACCTAGGTATCACCAAGTGCTAAGTGATGATTAACAACATAAGAGAAGGGGAACATGTGGAGTGTACCCCCCTAACCAATCAACCAATGATTTATCATCACCACCATAGGTAACCTTAGATAGGATATAAAACACTTAGTGAGTGGCAGAGGCCTTCAAGCTGCGAGGAATGGACTAATCATGAAAAATAACACAATGGAGATGTCTATGGATTTTTCCCTCTTTGTCAGACAAAAATTTCATGGGGAAAAGGTCAAGGATAGGGACATGGTGTAGTTCAAATGGTGTGGGGGTAAAATTCAAGGGAAGCCTCCTATTACCCCTCAAAATGCATCCGCATTTTAGGGCATTCATTCCAATAGTGCAGTGATTAGAATGTGCATCTTGGAGGTGGAGACCAAGCTGAGATTTTTCATTGGATTTTAATGGCATAAAATATGGAATATGAACATGCTAAAATGGCTTCCCGTAGGGCTTGACATAGTGCCTTTGCTAGAGAATCCAAGCATTCACTCTGAGACTTGTTCCTATCATGATTCATAATTGTATCTATAGGTCTGAATGACTCCTAAAATTAATCCAAAATTAGTTTTCTTTAGCCAGTCTATAGTAGTTGATCAGCTAAAGGTGATTATTTTATGGGGATATACCACTAGTTGTGCATTGCAACATTAAACATTCCAATATATTGTTAAACCATCTTATGAGGGCAAGCATGGCATATTTTGGAATTTCCAAAGAACAAACATTTTATGGTTAGAATTCAAGCCTCAAGGAAACATATGATGATAATGACCCTCACCATATGTCAACAAACAAATTTTACAATAGAAAATAATATACAAAATTTTAAACTCTTTCTAGTCAAACTGCTTATAGGAAGGAACATTGTTGCACTAGCTACAGATGACAAATTAATTAAGGATATATGGAGTTGTTGGTTAGAGCTCCCTTCTTGGGTTATATGAGATTTTTTTAAAGGTTGTAATATCATACTTTCAATCTATCAAGGGATCTAAATTCATTATCTCATCTTGTAGTTGAGCAAGCACTGGCTTATTTTGCAACTTCAATGATAGACCTAAAAAGGAACCTATCTGTTGAGGCTTGTCTAGCTGCATTGTTTGGTTGTTCTTATGTGGAATTTTAGCTTCCTGGATGAAATTATAATATCCACAGGGAAAATGGTTGCATCACCATTTCAGTTTGAAGGTATTGTATCATATGATATATTCCATGTTAATGTTTCCAATGATTTCAAGTAGGAAAAGGAGAACTTTTTCAAAATGATATAGGAATCATGGAAGACAATGGATACTTATGGTGAAAGAGATGAAGGGTTGTAAAATATTAGTGAGAAGTTTCACACGAGCAGTGATTTTAGCAACACACACAAAAACCTCAACATATAGCAATCCTATCATGATGGAATATCCATATTTAGCTAGTTTCTTCATGCTATGTTCTACCTACCCAATAAGAGAGGTCTGAAAAAGTGATTGAAACTTTCGTGTTGGACGCTGCTACAAGTATACATGAGAAGAATATTTAATGATTTCAATGTTTATTCTCATGGAAAAAATGGGTGGAATTGGTAGGCTTGCATGGAGATGGCTATACCAATGTCTAGAATCTAGAGAGTATCATTTTCCCACAATTTACTTTCGAGTCTCCACATCAAGTCCCTTAACACCATATTTTACCATCCATGACAATGCAATAACATACTATGGAATATGGATTAAGAAAAAATTTGAATCTATTTTGTTTAGGAAATGTGAGAGAGAGGCATCTTGGACCTTGATAACAAATGTCAATTGCAAATTTTCCATCAGCAGAATATTTCCTGATAGAATGAAAAAGTGAATTAGCAGCTAATAGTCGCCAATCTATATGTGAAAACAATTTTAGGGGAAAAAATTAGTGGCTACCACATTTTCAGATTTTCAAGGACATCTCCATTTCACATGGAAAAGTAAAGAAGGCATGATCAAAATATAAAGGCTCTATCTGAAAAATACCCTAAAAGGATCTAGAACTGATCCAAAAATAAATGTCAGAATTGGACTAGAAGACTATCTTTCAAGGGGAACCTCGATTTTGCTACCAATCTATTTAGAGTACTTGGTAGGGAATCAATATTATCAATCTCCATTTTTTATGGGAGAAAACACATGCTATAACGTTAGAATATATGCTCAAAGAAAAGGTAACTAAAATTGATAAATTCCCAATTTTGTATTTTATAGCTAATCAATGTTGAACTCGTATGATAATTTTTAAACCAAACAACAATACTCACTTGTGATTTCCTTGTACTTTTAAAGGAAGAGAAGGATTCTTTAAAACTAGCCATCACTATCCTTTCAACAAATCTACAACACAGGTTTCTATTATGGATTGGAAAAAGTTATGTCATGGATCACTCTAAAGGCTAGAATAGTAAGATGTGTAACTAGAATGAAATCGCTGCCAAGTTTGAGAAAGTCATGTTGTCACCCTTCACGATAATAGTGAGAAATAAATAAAGGATTAGCAAATATGTAATCACAATAATTTTCAAATGTGTGTGCTGAAGACGAATTCACAATTCAATTTCATTGACAAAGTTACAACTTTGTTATCATCCTTCTAGGCACATCTTGAAGTTATTGTCAATATCACACATCATTGACAAGGAAATAATGAAATATTAGTTGTAATGAATTGAAATTTTCATTTAATAGTATAAATTTCACGCAATTGGTTATTAGGGTCTACGATCAAATATCTTATCAAGAAAGGTCAAATAATATTTAAAAATTAAAAAACCTTTTAATTCTCTGTTGACAAAGGATTACTACTTTAAGACCTCTTAATTCCCTATATGCAAAGGATTACTAGCATAAGTCCTTGATTAATTCATATTGTCTATTTTGATTCAAGAATTAATATAACGAAATCTATTTGCTCACTAATCTAGTTTGGAATGAATTGGTCAGTGATACTCCTGCCACCTCACCTTCTTAGGAAAAATCCTCAAACAAACAAACCCTTTAGTTAAGAGGACCTAACTAACACAATAGAGAATAAATTAATCTCTTAAGAGGTTGCTTTCCTGTTTGATTTGAAATTTCTTCTTTACTACAGTCTACCAAAGAATGCTTTATGGACATATTAAACCATACCTTAAGGTTCCATTAAGAACAACTTAGATTTTATAGGAAAATTGATATCTGTCTTGATAAAAAAATTTGATATAATTTATTATGCTTTTATACCTGTGATTTGGCATTATATGCTCGCAGTTGACGCTTCTCCTAAATCTATTTTTGAACAACTAACCTTGATATCTGTCTTGGCAACAAAAATTGCTATAATTTCTTCTTCTTTTCTACCTGTGATTTGGCATTATATACCTACAGTTTGTTGGAAATATTGTCATTGATGACAAAGGCATTGGCAACAAAGGAGCATCTGAAACAGTACCCAGAAAAGAGAAAAGCAAGTTGCAGAGAACAAAGGTCAACAAAGAGGAATAGAGGAAGAGTGCATTTACAGAGACGGATATTAGAGTCCCTATGGATTTACTTCATGTATAAACATAATATATGCATTCTGATAAAGGAGAAAAGAAAATCTGTGTATGTTTGAGTTCTGGTGATACTCTGTTGAGTGGAGAATATCGAGCGTATTTTGACAGTTGATTGGTTCAATTCTCGTACAGTCTGGGACGGGTTGTGTATGTACAGGGCACATTATATATATATAAATAACATTAACATAATCACGGAGGAAGAACATTTAAATCAAAGTTATACGGATCTTGGGGTACAAAGCGATTGGACGGTTGATCACTGTTTAAAAACTGCGAGTGGATTTGCAAAAGCAGATTGCCCATATCGCACCGCTTTTGCGAGATAAGCGGTATTCAAGAGATTGGCTCCGATTCCATAGAATGAGCGACACACGTCCTGGAAAAACCGCCGTTACTGCGCGCCATCATACGTTAACGATCGACCATCTCACGTTAACGTTCGGCATCGAAGGTCGAGCGATATGCATATGTACCATTGATCTTGGAGGCTCGCGATCTAACGGTGATCGGGCGATGGACTTGCGCGAAGTTTATTTTGGTACAGTGGGGTGCATATGTGGGCCAGGGGTCAAAGGTTTATTGAAATATTAAACTATTTGAAAGCGTTGGATATTGTTTATAAAATCCAAAGGGTTAAACATAAGGGATTAAAACATTGTAAATATATTTATTTATCAATTGATAAATAAATTAAAAAGAAATAAAAACCCCGTGGGCCAAACTAATGGAAATATTGTCAAAGGAATACCATTAGAGGTTAAACGGTTTTTGACTCATGGTCTTAATAAAGGCAAAAACTATATAAAGGGAAAAAGATTATTATTCGATGTGTGCATGCATGAGGGTTGAAAAAAGAAAAATTCCTCTAAGGAATATCTACATGAGCGAGCTACGTGCTTAAATGATAGATCTAAATCGATAATGCACCCATGAACGTATTTGAGCCTTAAGTCTATTTAACAAAAGAAATGACGAAGAACTGGCGCAAGTCTACTGAAGAACATATATGAATCCGGGTAAGTTTTATAGAACTGGCCTGCTCTGCAACAAACATTCTGACAAATCTATACGCTAGTTCGATTCAGGAAAAGCACGTATACATACGGATTATTTTCATTAAACGTGCATATGGCAGTTAGGGTTCCAGAAGATTAAATTACACAAAAGTATACACGGGTTGGTGAATGCCCATCTTCTCTGATGTCTGGGTTATTCCTGATATTCTGATTACAGTGGTCTAACTGTTTCGTTTGAAGTTCTGGGCAAAATATGTTATTTGATGATTAATTGAAGGGTTGTGTTGAAGCTGCTTGATCCAGTATGAAAATTGATGAAATGTGGTCGGCAGTGGGTCTGAGGGTTGAAACCTTCTGCCAGTAGAAGCTGGTGTTATGATCAGGGGGTTGTAGCTCCCTTCCAGGAGAGGCTGGTAAACGAGAGAAGGTTGTAGCCTTCTGCAGGTGGGTGCCTACGTGCTGGTATAAGTCTGCACCAGCATATATTGTAAGGTTTTTTCTGTATAATTGAAGACCGAGATTACAACAAAGGTGGTTTTCCGAATTGGGTTTCCAATATTAAATCCCGTGTTCATATGTGTTTGTTCGTTATTTTGTCTATGCTCAATGCTCATCTCATTGATGCACACTTCAAGTAATGATTGCACAAGATATCCTGATATACATGTTGGATGTTATAATGTAATATAAGGGTTTTTAAGAGAGAGCAGCAAAATTGTTCAAATTCTCTAAATACCGATTCACCCTCCCTCTCAAGATTTGAATAAACAATTGATTTCGTAGCAGACCTTTTCCGAAAAGCTGGCCGCTAGAAGGAACATCAAGCAAGATGAGTAACCAAGATGGAACAACATCTATCAGGCCTCCACTCTTTAACGGAAACAATTTAATCTTCTGGAAAACAAGGATGAGATCCTATTTTCAGTCTCTGGGAGCAGATGTGTGGGCAATTGTTGAACAAGGCTATCAATATCCAGCTACAGTGCCAATGGATTCGACGGAAAGAAATAATTATGAAACAAATGCAAAGGCAGTCAATGCTCTATTGGGAAGTCTAACTGAATCAGAATTTGTCAAAGTCATGCAGCTAAATACAGCAAAGGAAATATGGGACAAAATCATTCTAAGCTATGAAGGTGATGCAAAGGTAAAAAGTGATAAACTCCAAACTCTCAGAATTCAATATGAGAATCTAAAAATGGAGAATGAGGAGAGCATTGCCAGTTTCTTCTTACGTCTTAATGATATTGTAAATCGTATGAGAAATCTGGGAGAAACTATAACTGAATCAACCTTGGTTGAGAAAGTCTTAAGATCACTAACGACAAAATTTGAGTCAAAAGTTTCAGCTCTTGAAGAAAAGCAGGATCTTCAAAATATTACTGTGGTGCAACTTCATGGCATACTAACTGCATATGAAATGAGAAGAGGAAGACCATCTAAAGTCAAAGAAGCAGTCTTTAGAACTTCTACAAAAGGGAAGGAAGTACAAAAAACAGAAGGATCAGAATATATCTCAGAAGAAGATGAGATAAACTTTGTAAAGAAACTTCAACTTGGCACAGGACGGTTCAGAGGTAAGCTTCCTTTCAAATTTTTTGATTGTGGAAGAGTTGGTCATTATGCTGCTAAGTGTCCTTATAAAGAAACAAATAAAAAGGGGAAGGAAGTAGAAAAAATGAATAAGAATCTTTTTAGCACTAGAAAGAGTTACTATACTCATGAAGACAGTGATGGGTTATCTGATAGTGAGGAAGAATGTGAACAAGATATTAGACTTCTCATGGCATTTGAAAAAGAATCTAGAGAAGAAAAGGATACTTTTGTGGATGCTCTAGAATACAGTGATTTTCTTGATGAAAACAATAAACTCAAAATCTGCTTAGAAGAGAGTAAAATAACCATAGAAACTCTGAAAAATCATCTTGAAGAAAAGGAGAAACACAATGAGAAATTAGAATGTGAAGTAGTAAGTCTAAGAAAAGAACTTGAGAAATTAAAAACTTTAAATCTTAGATTTGCTAAAGGATCTAAAACCTTAGATGAGATTATCAAGGTACAACATTCTCCTCTTATAAAGACAGGTCTTGGATATATCGGAGAATCTTCTCAGGCTTCAGCACCAAATTATCTAAAAGCAGTTACAGCTGGTTTACAACATGCTACCACTCAGCAAGGGAATAAAGAATCTTTACAGGTAAAGCATGATCATCTCAATTCAAAGAACACTAACAGGAATGTATTTCAAAGAAACACCAATCAACAAGTAAATTCATATAGAATATTTTATGATCGCATAAATTTCTTCTTCAATGGACAATGTTTCTCATGTCACAATTTTGGTCATAAATTTGTTCAATGTGTTGCATATAAAACCATCATGACAAGAGAAGCAAGAAAGAAAAGGATTGATATTGAAACAAAGAAGAATACTTATAACAACTTTTCTCCTCTTCAAAATGAATTTGAATGTGCTTATTGCAATAACTTTGGCCATGAAGAATCAGAATGCAGGAGCAAAGTTCAGCCAAAAGAACATGTTCCTTCAAGCTCCAAATTATGGAAAAAGAAGGAATTGCAGGTTGAAAATTATGGCATAGCGTTATTTGCAGAAGATGAAGAAAACCAATGGTACATTGATAGTGGATGCTCAAGACACATGACAGGTGATAAAAACAAACTTCTTGCATATAGTGCTCTAGAAAAGGAAAAGAATGTTACATTTGGAAATGATACTCCTGCGGTCATTAAGGGAAAAGGGCCTGTTTTTCTAAAAGAAAAGGTGAAAGCTAATGAAGTCATGTATGTGGATGGATTAAAGCATAACTTGTTAAGTGTAAGTCAAATGTGTGATCAAGGAACTGAAGTTGTCTTTAGTTCAAAAGAATGTGTGGTACGTGATCTTGATACAGGTAAAGCAATTATAAGAGGAAAAAGGACTCCAAACAACCTGTATATATTGAATAACTACAAAGAACAATGTTATTTGAGTAAATCTTCAGAAAATTGGCTGTGGCATAGAAGACTGGGGCATCTGAGCTTCTCTCAAATTAACAAATCAAGCAGACTTAAATCTGTTCGTGATCTTCCCAATATTACTCTACCTGAAAATATCATATGTAAATCTTGCCAATTCGGTAAGCAAACCAGAATACAATTTAATGCCAAGGAAGGATCATCAAGTAAGCCTCTTGAACTCATTCATACTGACATATGTGGATCTATGAGGAAAAAGTCACCACGTGGTGAAGAATACTATATCTTATTCATTGATGATTTCTCTAGAATGTGTTGGATTGGTCTGCTTAAACACAAAGATGTAGCATTTGAGAAGTTTCAGATCTTCAAAGCACTAATTGAGAATGAATTAGATCTAAAAATCAAGTGTCTCAGATCTGATCGAGGAGGAGAATATACATCAGATGAATTCCTTGAATTTTGTGAATAGCATGGCATAAAAAGACAGTCTTCTGTAGCTGGCACTCCACAACAAAATGGTGTTGCAGAAAGAATGAATAGAACAGTTCAACAAATGGATAGAGCTATGCTTGATGATTCCAGAACATCTGACACATTTTGGGGAGAAGCAGCACATACAGCAGTAAAAATTCTCAACAAGGCACATGTTCGTGTAAATAGTGATAAAACTCCCGTTGAAGAGGTAAATCCCCTCTGCGGATAGAGGCGATCCCTACTAGCCCAGATCGGGTCTAGCAACAATCAAACATGATACAGTGCAGGTTCCTAATTGCAAATAAACCGACTTGTGATGAAGGCTTACCTGGAATCCAACACTGTCGTTTTTAGAAGAGGTAGTTCTCCCGTTCCTCTGCCCTGGCAGATCACAATCCTCACGATCTCCGTGATCGGACACCTGCACACGCAAGAAACAAAACAAACGCAAGCATAAAATCCAGTATATACAACTATATTTTAGTCGAAGAAGACATAACTCATGATCATAATCAAGAACAAGAGTGGAACCATAACCAATATTCGCTTATCATTAATGAATCAAAGGAAGAATACAACCATAGCTTTGACGCAGCACTCTCCTTTGGCGGGTCGTTAGTAGAACACGTCTCGATAAAGACTATCAGGGATGGGACAAGCCTCTCTCTTCAGATACTTGACAATAGTCTCTTTGCTTGGATTTGGCCTTAAGGGAATCAAGAAGGATCTTACAGCATAAGGATGTGAAGGCTCTTCGGAACTTGGAGACTTGGAGATTAGCTTGCAAAGGAGATGAGCAAGCTTTTATAGATGGAGGAAGGGGAGTTGGGATCCCTACAATCATGGGATTGGCCCTATCCTCAAGGAAGCTTCCATGAGAGGTGGCAAACCACTTCCTCTACATGGAGATCTGGAGCCAAACCTCCCAACTCAATTTAGGAACCAGTTTATGGATTGGTTAGGATGAAACTTCCGCCATTTATTTTTAAAAAACACTCCTTAAAATGGCTGGCACGAGTGCGACTTTGAGACAGAGCGCCAATTGGCGCGCCCTCTTTGAAGGATTTCCCCCATTAGCGCGAGTACTGAACTGGCTACCCGCGCCAATGCAAAAAGCGGTGTTTTTAGGGTTTTTCACAAGGAGTTGTCTTCAGGGAAATGAAAGCCCATGTTCAGAGGGATGTTAAGAAAGTGTTTTCAAGCCATGTTATTGCTCACAGGTCATGGAATGAGCCCTCCAATTGTGCAGGATGGGGAATTGCAGGGACGGTGACAAATTGTTGTGTAACAACTCCATATGAACTCTGGTATGGTAATCCTCCCACTATAAAGCATTTTAGAATTTTTGGAAGCAAATGTTTCATCAAGAATAATGATGAAAAACTTGGCAAGTTTGAACCAGAGCAGATGAAGGAATATTTCTTGGTTACTCCTCTAGGAGTAGGGCATATAAATGTTACAATAAAAGACTTCGGAAGATTGTTGAATGTATTGATGTTGTTATTGATGAGTCTCCTGCAGCTCCAAAAGAAGAAAAGCAAAAAACAGATGAAGATGATGATGAGACATATCCTTCTACATCAAATAGTAATGATACATACAGTGAACCCAGTGAAGAACCCAAAGATGGATTGTCTGAAAAGGCTCCCTCCAGATATGTTCAAAATAATCATCCAGAATCTCAAATTTTGGGAGAAAAGGGATCAGGTGTACAAACAAGAAGGACTCTTATGGGATCTTCTAGAAATCTGGCATTTCTGTCCACTATTGAACCTCACAGTGTCATTCAAGCTAGAAAAGATGATTTTTGGATTCAAGCCATGAATGAAGAACTTGATCAAATTGAAAAGAATCACACTTGGGAATTAGTACCAAGACCTCATGACAAGAATGTCATTGGAACTAAATGGATATTCAAAAACAAGTTAAATGAGAATGGGGATGTTATAAGAAATAAAGCTAGACTTGTTTGCAAGGGGTATGCTCAACAAGAAGGTATAGAATTTGAAGAAACCTTTGCTCCTGTAGCCAGACTTGAAGCCATAAGAATGTTTCTTTCTTTTTCAAGCTTCCAACAAATCAAAGTTTATCAAATGGATGTTAAATCGGCTTTTCTCAATGGTGATCTAGAAGAAGAAGTTTATATAGAAAAACCAGAAGGATTCATTTTGGGAAATGATGAAAAACTTGTTTGTAGACTTAAAAAGGTCTATATGGTCTGAAACAAGCTCCAAGGGCATGGTACTATCGTCTTGACAAATATCTCCATCAACAAGTTTTTTCAAAGGGGTCTGCTGATAGCAACCTATACACAAAAACTGAAGACAAAAAACTATTGATTGTGGTTGTATATGTTGATGATATCATTTTTGGAAGTAATGAAGAGTCTATGAGTTAGAAATTTGCTTCTGATATGCAGCAAGAATTTGAAATGTCCTTACTTGGGGAACTAACATTATTTCTTGGCTTGCAAGTGCAACAAGCAACAGATGACATATTCTTATCACAAGCAAAATACCTCAAGCAAATCCTGAAGAAGTATGGCATGGAAGATTGCAAACTTGTAAGTACACAAATGATAACCAAGTGTAATCTCAGTTCTAATGATGATTCCCCCACGGTGAATCAACCAGAATACAGATCCATGATAGGAAGTCTACTTTATCTCACTGGAACAAGGCCAAACATCATGCATGCAGTTGGGATTGTTGGAAAATTCCAAGCTAATCCAAAAGAGTCTCACCTTCAGGCTGTGAAAAGAATATTGAAATATCTACAAGGAACTCAAGACTTTGGACTATGGTATCCAAAGAATGCTGATCTTACTCTTCATGCATACACTGATGTAGATTGGGCTGGAAGTGTTGATGATTGGAAAAGCACTAGTGGTGGTGCATTCTATATGGGGCCTCGGTTAGTATCTTGGTTCAACAAGAAGCAAAGCTCTATTGCCTTATCTACAGCTGAAGTAGAATAGTTGAGTGCAGCATCATGTTGCACTCAACTTCTCTGGATGATGCAAACCTTACAAGACTTTCAAATCAAGTGTTCATCTCCTATCCCCATTATGTGTGACAATACAAGTGCCATCAGTATCTCAAAGAATCCTGTTATGCATTCCAAGACCAAGCATATTCCCATCAAATATCACTTCTTACGTGAACAAGTGCTTAAAAAAAAGGTGAAATTGGAGTATGTTCCCTCCAAAGAACAAGTTGCTGATATATTTACCAAACCTCTACCCAGGGAAGCATTCGAATATCTCAGACAGAAACTAGGAGTAGTCTCTGCCATGCAGAGGATCACGTCTACTTAAATACAAAAGATTAATTTGGTTGTGAAGTGTTGTTGGGATTCTCTGAATGCTCAGGCTAAGGGGGAGCATTGGTCATATGAAAAGGATGCACAGGTCAAGGGGGAGCATTGGTCAGAATGCATGCATGATATCAGGGGGAGCATGGATATTGATCAACCGTTTTCCATTGATGTCAAAGGGGGAGGAAAAACAAAGAGGGGTCCTATAAGACAAACAGAGGAAGAATATTGCCATCAATGCCAAAGGGGGATATTGTTGGAAATATTGTCATTGATGGAAAAGGCATTGGCAACAAAGGATCATCTGAAACAGTACCCAGAAAAGAGAAAAGCAAGTTGCAGAGAACAAAGGTCAACAGAGAGGAACAGAGGAAGAGTGCATTTACAGAGACAGATATTAGAGTCCCTGTGGATTTAATTCATGTATAAACATAATATATGCATCCTAATAAAGGAGAAAAGAGAATCTGTGTATGTTTGAGTTCTTGTGATACTCTGTTGAGTGGAGAATATTGAGCGTATTTTGACAGTTGATTGGTTCAATTCTCGTACAGTCTTGGAAGGGTTCTGTATGTACATGGCACATTATATATATATATATATATATATATATATATATATAACATTAAAATAATCATGGAGGAAGAACATTTAAATCAAAGTTATACGGATCTTGGGGTACGGAGTGATTGGACGGTTGATCACTGTTTAAAAACTGCGAGTGGATTTGCAAAAGCGGATTGCCCATATCGCATCACTTTTGCGGGATAAGCGGTATTCAAGAGATTGGCTCCGATTCCATAGAATGAGCGACACACGTCCTGGAAAAACTGCCGTTGCTGCGCGCCATCATACATTAACGATCGACCATCGCACGTTAACGTTCGGCATCGGAGGTCGAGCAATATGCATATGTACCGTTGATCTTGGAGGCTCGTGATCTAACGGTGATCGGGCGATGGACTTGCGCGAAGTTTATTTTGGTACGGTGGGGCGCATATGTGGGCCAAGGTCAAAGGTTTATTGAAATATTAAACTATTTGAAAGCGTTGGATATTGTTTATAAAATCCGAAGGGTTAAACACAAGGGATTAAAACATTGTAAATATATTTATTTATCAATTGATAAATAAATTAAAAAGAAATAAAAACCTCGTGGGCCAAACTAATGGAAATATTGTCAAAGGAATACCATTAGAGGTTAAATGGTTTTTGACTCATGGTTTTAATAAAGGCGAAAACTATATAAAGGGAAAAATATTATTATTCGATGTGTGCATGCATGAGGGTTGAAAAAAGAAAAATTCCTCTAAGGAATATCTGCATGAGCGAGCTATGTGCTTAACTGATAGATCTAAATCAATAATGCACCCATGAATGTATTTGAGCCTCAAGTCTATTCAACAGAAGAAATGACGAAGAACTGGCGCAAGTCTGCTGAAGAACATATATGAATCCAGGTAAGTTTTATAGAACTGGCCTGCTCTGCAACAAACATTCTGACAAATCTATACGCTAGTTCGATTCATGAAAAGCATGTATACATATGGGTTATTTTTATTAAACGTGCATATGGAATTTAGGGTTCCAAAAGATTAAATTACACAGAAGTATACACGAGTTGGTGAATGCCCATCTTCTTTGATGTTTGGGTTATTCCTGATATTCTGATTACAGTGGTCTAACTGTTTCGTTTGAAGTTTTGGGAAAAATATGTTAGTTGATGATTAATTGAAGGGTTGTGTTGAAGCTGCTTGATCCAGTATGAAAATTGATGAAATGTGGTCGGCAGTGGGTCTGAGGGTTGAAACCTTCTGCCAGTAGAAGCTGGTGTTATGATCAGGGGGTTATAGCTCCCTTCCAGGAGAGGCTGGTAAACGAGAGAAGGTTGTAGCCTTCTGCAGGTGGGTGCCTGCGTGCTGGTATAAGTCTACACCAACATATATTGTAAGAATTTTTTCTCTATAATAATTGAAGACTGAGATTACAACATCGGTGGTTTTCTCCCGAATTGGGTTTCCACCTTAAATCCTGGTGTTCATATGTGTATTTGTTCTGTTATTTCTATTCATGCTCAATGTTTATCTGATGCAATACTCTAAGTAATGACATAATAAGATATCTGGATATACATGTTGGATGCTATACTATAACATATGGTTTTAAGAGAAAGGAAAGAAAAATTGTTCAGCCCTAAATACTGATTCACCCCTCCCCTCTCAGTATTTTTCCCAACACAGTTGATGCTTCTCCTGAATCTTATTTTGAATAGCTAACCATTATTTGGAAATCTGAAACTTCCTTACACGAACTTGGCTTGCACTTTTATAAGAGCTTGCATGCACCTTGAAGTCATGGTTGTTTGCATTTTCTTCCTTTGCTCATGCACCAGAACTGGAACCCTTGCATCAAAATGTCATAAATATAAGAGCATGTTGACACTTACAAAAATCTAGACACATATTTGTACATTCATATAATAATTTGTGCCATTTATATAATTTTTTGGCTATTGAAAGAGTAAATAATCTCCACAACCTACATGCGACTCCTCCATGGAAATAAATGCCTCCTAGATAAAAGTGGAAATTATGAACTAATAAGCATGGAGTTACATTCAAATCTTGAGCTTCACCATTTAAAATAAAAATCTCATGAACTAGAAGCATTGGTAATGCTATAAAATGAAAATGAAAAATATCATCGATGGGAAAGAATGTACCAAAAAACACCTCAAGGTAGCCTGGATTATAATTGTGACATGCTCTTCATTGGAAACTTCTTCCTTGAATTTTGTGACTACACCCTCATCCCCACTTAACACTTCACTATCATTGGGATGTTCTACGACAGTTTCCAATTGTCATATTTCTAAAATATCATCACTTGGGTTTACCACAATAGTTTCAAATTGCAGGTCAAAATCAATTATGGTGGATTCAAACACATCTTCATGAACCCAAAGTTTTGTTTCCAATTTTTTTTTTTACGTCTTTCTCATCTTCACTTCCATCCTCAATATTATAACAAGAGTATGGTTTTCCAAGACATCATTTACTCTTTCTCTTGTTCTACATGTAAGGTAAATTTTAGGGGATATTATTTTTCCAATGGCTATTTCTTGAAAAAAAATAGTGGGCCAAAACAAAAGATGAATTTAAAAATTCTATAAGACCTAATAACATATTATACTTCAGAAAAAATAAGGAAAAATTTAGAGTGTACCCTGATACAAAATAATATTTCACAACTTTCATTCAAGACCCATATAGTGTTAAACATGAGATACTCACAATAATGAATTTTTTACAATAATAAAAAATTCACGGATCTACAATAATTCCTTTCAATTATCCATCTCATACAAATACACAATTGCATGGGAACAAGTTTCTCGCTTACGTATTTCTCTTTTCCATTGTATTCATTTGGAGATCGATACTTGGAAAAGGCCTTGGAACCTAGAATCGGGGTTTTGATAATCTTTCTAAAGTTCCCCATTACTCCTTAGAATTCATCAACTTGCATAAATTGCATTTTATGTACATATAAAATTCAAGAAGAGACCTATGTAAATCCTACCAATCTAGGTAGACAAGCTTGCTAAACATAGAAATGCAAACAAAAGGCATGTTAAACCTCCATGATGGGTGTCATGATTCATCACCCAAATTTCTCTTGAAAGTACCATTAAGCCTAAATACCCAGTTCTTGTACCAAATTTTGGAAGTCATAAACATGCATTTCACTTAGCTTTGACATAAAAAAATTAGATTTGGAATAAATTTTATTTTAAGAGCTAAATTATGTCTACAAACACTTACAATGCTCTCTAAGTTTGTTGCATCCTTACTATTTAATCACATGCTTTATTTTTCAAGAACAATAAAAAAAAAAAATCACCAACCATGGCCTAATAAAAATATATCATTAAATCTATACTGCCATATGGATTTCCGAACCAAAACTTAATGGTTCTAATGAAAATGAATTTACAGGGCCCTGAGGCCTAACACTCTATAATGAAACTTACTATGTTCCACCATTCACTACATCACAAAGATCCATAGACCTATAATATTGAGCCCCCCCTCAAAAAAACTAACTCTCAAAAGAAGACTAGAAGAATATAAAAAAAATCAAAGGCCAAGAACACTGAGTCTTTCCAAGATAGAAGAGAGACTGACATATACACCTCTTCTAAATATAGTAATATCAACTCTAATCTTGCAACAAAAGAGTAATTTTCCCCTCTTAAACAATCAAACCACTTCACTACCTTGTAACGTAAATGTTCTTGGACCACCAAAATGCCTTTAACGCCTAACAATCATTAAAATAACTACTTTGGAAGCATTAAAATACTAAAAAATTCTAGCATATCTCATAATATCAAGCTTAGATAAGCATATATGAACATATACTAACACACACTAAAGCTTCTGCTAATTCGTTCTAGAAACCCACTGAAAAAACATATTAGAAAAAAGTGAATGTTCATAAGCAAACACACCTTTGAGGAATAGTAGGATAACATATCCACTAAAAAAAAGACCAATAGACACCTCCTATATATATCTTTGAGAAACTACTCTAGCTGATGAAGGAAGATCTAGGGTTATTTTTGCATATTTTCACCATACACTACCCATCCATATAGAAGAAGTTACTCAAGAAACAACTAGACCCATCCTTAGTAATTCCTAAACAAATTTCAAGCCTAGACCCATTGGACCATCCATATGTGAATGAAAGACACATATTTCAATTAAAACCTGTTATTTCCTAGTAAAATTTGAATCTCAACAATCCGAAAAACGTGCATTCTAGAAGCAAACCAAAAAATCCCTATAAACCTTAACCCTTTCATTTGGAAAATTTATGTTGATTTCTAAATTGTAGTAAATTCTAGTGATAAGGGTAACAAGGATTTGTTTATGTTCCTATTTTGTGCTTCCTATGTTACACTAGGAAAGAATGGCAAAGTAAATGAATGGTAAATAGATGTGTGCTTCCTATGTTACACCGGGAATGAATGGAAAAGCGATCATAAGTAGACTGGGTATCATCCTTACTACTAAAACAATTCTACAGTATAAATTTCCCACAATCGGTTATTAGGGTCTACCAACAAATATCTTGTCAATAAAGTTAAATAATATTTAAAAATTAAAACAACTTTTAATTCTCTGTAGATAAAAAAATACTACTTTAAGACCTTTTAATTCCCTGTATGCAAATGCCATTACTAGCGTAAGTCCCTGATTGATTCACATTTGTCTATTTTGATTCAGGAATTAATATAACAAAATCCATTTTCTCACCAATATAGTTTGGCATAAAAATATGACTACATTTTTTAGTCACTCTGTTCAATACAATTTAAGAAGCTATAGAGACTTTTAGAGAGTATGTTCAATACAATTTAAGAAACAAAAAAGGAATGTAAGGTGATTGGTGTTAGTTAGTGTTGCCATTGATGTACAAGGTGTTGATCCTATGGAACCTCAGAACATTTTATAGGTGATAGAGATTCATGGGACAAACATTAAATTTGTTCTTACTACCCCAATAAAATCACCGAGGGGGAAATGAAGAACTTAAGAAACTAGTCCTAGGTATTGAAGTTTATGGTGGAGCAAAAGATCATGTCAAATTTCGTATTGTTGAATTATATCAAAGTGATGAATTATCTTTAGGAAAAAAAGTGACTATCAAGGCCTTGCACACACCATGTTCATTTTTGGCTGTGGAACGAAAAAAATTAAGGCTCAGTAGAGGCAAAATATTGGCCTCCTAGACCTGGTCAACTCAGGTTTTCTATGGACTTGAGTATATGGTGAAGAATGTTCAGTGTGCAAGGATTATTAAACCAAAAAAATGAAAGGATCGAGAAAAAACTTAACTAGGTTGAGCGACATCAGAAGGAGAACAAGACCACTTCCATCAACCATTCAAAAACATAGATTTCTTCCTCTACTTATCCATATCCAAGCCTCAGGAAGATTTCCTAGTTTAACATTAATAAGTGTTGGGGCCTAATATGTAATCATATTTTGGGTACAAATGAAAGTTTTTGAAGTCACTCCAGAAATCTGGGTACATAGAAATGATGATATTGATTAGGTTTGGGCTAAAGATGAGTCATATTTTTTTGTTTTCATCGAGAATCAATCTGATTGCCTTAATATCAAGAGGAATTATGATGAAAAATAAAATAAGACTAGGCTAAAGCGACGAGTGAGATTTTGATAGGAAGTATACCGGTTTTAAAATTTCAATTTGAAATGAATAGAAAACGAACTCGGTTCCATGATATTGGAGTCTAAAAAACTCACTGGTTCTATCAAGAAACAATATATAAGCATGGTCAATATGTTGGGATTGGGCCAAAATGAAAATGGTGGGTTTATTGCAATAGACTATGAAAAATAGTCCTTGATCCTATGTGGAAAAGATTTCTCATATAATTTTTCCTTGAAGGGAGCACTAAAAGTTGCAAATGAACCAACAATATCTACACGCAATGCCCTTCCCCTGCCTACATGGCTTCTTGTACATGGAGAATCGATAGTTTTGGAATTTGCATCAGAAAAAATAGTCTAGAGTTGTCCAAATTTCATAAAGTCTTGGTTTCAAATGGGAAAGGTGTTGCTTTAGGTCGTGATGGAATAGAAACAATTTTTAAAAGTGAATATTTTAAATCACCAAGTCTTTTTAGAATTCCATCTTCTATAATCAAGCTCGTTGTTGACAACTCAGGTGTTATTCCTTATACATATAAACTCACACATGTTCAAGATTCCTATCACTTTTTGGTTGTCTTAAAATGGAAAATTTGTACCTGAATATGATTCAGGTCCAGTGTCTCTTGATCCTATCATAGTTGCCAAGAAACTTTCCTCTTAGTAAACAAAAAATAATATTTCTTCATTTCTAGCCAAAGTCAATGCAGGGGAGATGTATCTATCAAATGAGGAGATCTTGAAATTAGTGGAAGAAAATATTTCATAGAAGTTTCCATCAAGTAAAGGGAAGAAGCCATCAAAAACTACAATGGATGATTTGAAGGCCAAGTACACAAATTTCATGTGAGGAAGGTTTCCTGATCTGCCAAAGGAAATTTCATTCTAATAATGTGATGGACAATTTCTCCTAAAGATTGTTGTTTGTATTCATTTATTTTTCTCTAATCTATGACCTCTGCAATCCTATCCAAATTTAGGATGCAAACAACCAATTGAAAGAAATGTTGAATAGGGTTTTGTTTCTGAGTTGTACTACTTATGGGGCATTCACATGAAATATGGAGGAAGGTGAAAGGGTTGCTAAGGGAACAATAGTTAGAAATTATTGTCAAAAAATATTTCTACAGTGTATCATTCACCAACACTATTATGAGTAATACTTACATGATACTTTCTTTAGTGACAACTACAAAATGTTGGAAAATACTTCCTCTAGACCTATCACAATTAGTTTTTTGTTCTACGGATCATACAAAAAATTGTTGCAAAGTTTCAAGTTTTTGATAATGTTACCAAAATAGAGGGGATGAAAAATGATCACTAAATATGATTGCATATAATATTTGTAGCTACTTATGTTACAGAGCCTACCATTTTATGATTTTATCGTGAATTACATATTTCCATTGACATTGTATAATGCAAGCATTCAATGAAAACTATGTTGTTGCTACCATTAAACAAATTCTTGTTGAGAAATTGTATATTGGAATCAATCCATTCACTAAGAGACAGAAGTAGAGTTTGTTGATAAAGTGTTTGGTGCAAATAAATATAAGTGCAAATCCTATTATGATTATTTCGGCACATTGATTTCCCAACAAAGATCAAACAAGCAGAAATAAAAGTACAATTGTGCTTAGGATCACACACACAATCATTTACAAAAAAATTAGATCTCTAGGTTAAAAAGCAATTTGGCACTCACCATTACAAATGAATAAAACATAGTAAAAAAATGACAACATAAATGTTTTATTTGGATGCATTCATAGAATATCCAATTCTTTAATTTGAAGGGCACTCGTGACTCTTTTATGTTTGTGGAAAAATAGTATTCCAGAAAGCGAAATGAGATAGTTCCTTAGCCCTATTTTTTTGCATGATAAACTAAACCAAGGGATGAACAATGTATTCTTGAAAAGACTCGAACTCCTCATAAACTCTTGAAACAAACTCAATTAATTCAAACCAGGAATTTCCTAGCCAAAATCAATCATGAAATTGCATTTCACTAGAATCCAACTAGAGTGACAAGAAAAAGGTAAATATTGGTAATCTGTGTGTTTTAATCTGGATCTAGTAACATGTGAATGCAGTGTTCTTTGTCTAAAAAAAATTCTTGGTAAAACTCTATCTTAAACATCCAAGTTGGTTTTGCGACAAAAGTAGTATTGTGGTTCTTTGAAAAAATTTAACAAATTTTCTTGCCTTTTTTACACAACATCACTTCTCTCCAATATCAAATTTTTATATGCCTTGGAAAAAACCTCAATTGATCCTAAACCTTTCATACACTTTACAAAATATGCAATTCTCAAAACTATTTTTTAAAGTAAATAATATACCTAAAGAACACGAGTGTTTCATTAGTTTTTTGATCAATCAATAACATACATTGAAGAGATTAGGATTGATTCATTATATGCATATTATGGGTATCAATCCTAATTAATGATGGTTGACACTGCAATGAAAATTTCAACTCTAGTGGATTTATCTTCCCTTAGAACAACATCAAGCGACAAAAAATAATAATAAAGTTCCATTCTAACATATCAAATAGTAATGCTACAAATACAAGTATGAAACTTACAAAGTATACACCATTGTAACACACCACCACCATTTGTTTTTTTTTTTTTTTTGGGTCTTCCATAAGTGTTCATGATGTTTCCTCACTGCTACTCTAGTGTTATTCTCTCACATGAGTTAAAAGAATAATGATTTATGATCCTTTAGGGTTGGTCACAATCACAAGTTTTCTTGCCTCCTTTAGGATCAAATACTATCCCTAGTAGAACTGTGCACTGGTCTAAGACCTAGTACTCTAGGACAAGGAGATAATGTGATGAAGAGTGTCAAGAGAAGGAGTAGGTCCAGCATTCTACCCATATCTAAGATAATATGGTCAAAAAGATGTATAAGAGGGCTATCTCGTTCCCCTATTTAAGAGGTAATATGGTCAAAACAATGTATAATAGGGCCCTCTCCTTCCCCAATTTATATAAGAGGACAAGAAAACCAATGACATAAGGTGAGGCTAAGCCTCTACAGGAAGCCAATATTGTACAAGATCTTACACCCTCAATAAAAAAAAGGGCTGCAGATTTCCAGGATAAATAAGAAGAATATTAAAGTAATGAGTAGAAACACCCCCATCTCTGAGTAGTCGTGACACATGATAGCCACTTGTCCTCACTCTATATTCATTTTGTAATAGTCTGTGCTAGACAATCTCTGAATTTATTGCACATATTCCATGGGAAACCATTATTTGTGATTGTTAAATATGTTTGAGTAGCCCTTCCCTAAGAAGTGAATGGAAGTTGGTAAAGAGACTTGCTGCAGTAGGAAAAGATCCATTCTGGGTACTTTTCTTGTCAGCAGAAAGCCTAGAGGTGAAGCCATTTGTCAATATATTACCTTGTTGTATTCGTTAGTATGGGATCATACCTTGAGTATGGGGCACCCACGTCTCTTTAGGGGAAATAATTTTTTTTCATGTTTAAAGAATGACGATTAGGAGCACTTTGGCAAAGGGACCTAGAGTCATTACTATTCCAGGAATTCGGTTGGACTATTATGGAACTAAATCACTTGATTTGCAACATGGTATAGTCCGTGTCCTTAGCTAGGGATCAACTATATACATTTTTGAAGCCACAAAGGTAGCTTTAAGAAAACAAGTTTTGCATGTAGAGCACACTTTTATTTCTCTAAGTATCAAGAGTAAATCAGGCATTATTTGCAACCCTCCCCTTAGCATCAGACAACCATTGTCTCTGTTATAATTTGAGCATTCATAATCCCCATATATGGTTGGGATTTCAAAGCTTATATGGGAATCCCTCCACACCATCTTGAAAAAAAAAATCATGTTATCAGAGTTGATATAAGTGCAAGTTGTTGAAATAAACACTAGAGGGCATAAAAATATAAACCATATTATGCTATTTAATTATCACTTTGTGCTATAGAAAATATATACTCCAATAAAAGGCAGTGTTATTGATGTATATATTATGTCAACCATTGCAATATAAATCATAACAGCACATCAAAAATTTATATTTCAATTTGGAACATTCACTGAGTCTGAAGAAACAAAATTATTTTTCAGGGATTAATTCTGATTGAACAAGTTTATGATTTTCTCTTTGCATATCCTATGAGGTGAAATCCAAGGTATGATATTCGATTTTGTGCTTAGATTGGAGAATTTTAGTATGGTAATTTTATAATTTCCAAGGGTTCTACACCATATGCAATTATTCATTTTACCAATTACAAGGCTTTGTTTCATATTCAAATATTCATTCGGCCTTTATGTAGGGTTTAGTGTCATATCGTACACCAGGATATTGGAATTCTTCATAAAAAATCATAGGATGTACTTGTTTTGGAATTATAAGAAGAAATTATAAGATAGTCTCAAAGTAGGAATGATACCCTTTGGGAACGGCACATAGCAGGATCATTTGCTTAAGTTCTCTCCTGAGTAAATTTTGAATGTTGAAAAAAAGGGAGTAAAAAGTTCACCAATTGCTCAATCCAAAAGAAATGATGGACACAACTTAAAAAAACACAATTTTATCTACCCTTGAAATACAGTCATGCCAAGGTTGCTCACGTATGTTTTTTCAAGGAGACCCACTATTTGGTTGTGTGGTTGGTATTTTGGGATTCTCTTGCTTCATGAGGTATTAATCAAAGATGGAATTCACACCAGGGATCACATTTTTTAGGAAGAATTTCAAATCTATGATATTATGAGACTAAAAACAAGAATTCTTTAGAGTGTAACATTACTTCCAAAAGGAAGGGATTCCCTCAATAGAGCCTCTCATTTTCAATATTAAACTTTATTTTGGCCTTCAAATACACATCGATAGTACTATATATGTTTTCCTACAAGTTGACTCCAAAATTATAACTGTCAAGCTCTAATTGGGAAATGAATCCATTTAGATTTAACCAAGAAAATTTTGATCGAATTGATTAGTTTCTAACTTGCTATATATGTAGCCCAAATGGATATTTATGGTTTTTCTAGTGGTGTTCAGTATAATGTTCTTTACTTGCATGGTTGGTTCTTTAATTGTGGACTACAATGTTAATATAATCCACCTTACAAAATATATTGAAAGCACAAGGTCAATAATTTGGTTTTGTTTCCAATAAAAATAAAATTAGATAAGTGATTTGGATGTGAATAAGAGATATAATGGATCATGAGAATGCAAGTGAGATATTCTGCAAGAAAAAATCATGAGTTGTGAACACAATTTCCTTTGAATCATTTGGAAACAATTACTACACAACCATTCCAGACTAACTATTTTTCTCGATTCAAATTACAACTCAACTTCCCCATTCTCTAATTTTCATACACATCCCTCCATTTTATTAAATTTGAATAAATAATACACAAATATGTAATTCTATGAACCAAACTATAGAGCTATAAATCTTAAAATCATCTAAACACTTCTCAAAACAACATATTGTATAAACTAAAATTATGATTTGTATATTCAAAGGTACATGCACCACATAATGCAAAAAGTTAGAACTCGGTAGGGAACTAAATATGCAAAAATTTGTTATGGGAATAATGGACAACAAACAGAGTGTGTAGTAACTCAAGCACATAATTCTCCATTACTTGCAAAGAAGATTTATAAATAAAATGTGCATAACCCTTACGGTCTCACTACTCTAGTGAAACAATTTGCCATTCTTTTATAGATAAATAGGGCTTTGGTTTATAAGGAAATTTCATCATTTTTGTGGTGTGTCTTCTCGACAAGATGAAAAAGCAATAACCTTAGATGCCTAGAAAGAGTGCACCCAACGTGGAAGAGAATATTTCCCATAATAGTGTGCCTCCTTACCGAGGAAAGTGTGCCTTAATCTAAATCTAGCTACTTTCTCTTCCATGCATTTTTCCTAGAGATGGAAACAATGCCCAAAAGAGTGAAAAAGAATTGAAACGACACTTCTAAAATTTGAAATATGATGCCTAACTAAACTCAAAGACATGCTAAATATGACTTTGTTGAAGTTAGGTACAACACCTCACTCAAGACAAAATGGATCTGAGCATGCATATATACATCAACCACAAGATGCCTACAAAAATAATGTGCCTACTCTAGTGTGCATAATTAATGCACTTCAACCATCCATAGAAAATATTGTTTCCCAATAACTAAGGTGAAAAAACCTGTTGGATATGTTTCAATAGAGCCTAAAAGGGAATTCCTTTTGAGATATAGGTAAAATAACATGCTTTTGAAGTCAAGGACCCCTCAAAGCTCAACCACCCTTACCTTCTTTTCCTCCTTAACTGCCTTCATAAAATGCAATAGCTAAAAAAATTCATCTAGGTTCTTCTATAGTTGATGATCATTTTCAAACCCTGCTAGGATTTCTCTTACATGTTACCAAGGACCCATGATAATGTGGATCAAGTAGTATGGTCTAGGTGGAAGTCCTATGTGATCTTAGCCCAAACAATTCTTTGAATTTAATAGTGTGCTATCAGTAGTGTTCTCCATGTTTATGGATGATAAATAAAATAAAATCAGAGTCTAGTCGCCTATTCCTACCCATTAATATAGAGTTGGACACTTGTTGGACCAAAATTTATGTTTATTTGTTTTCTTTGCCTGGGGTCTTGTTTGTCAATTTGATTCAACTTTGTTGAAAATATCAGATGCAACTATAATCGTAAAACATATCCATTGTGCCAACTCCGCTGAAATAATTTGCCCAATTTTTGGCAGGAGGTTATGGTGCCCTGCTGCTTTACAGTCCACTAAAAATTAGAAATGACAAAGGGGAATTCCAATACAAATTTACTTGCCAATGTGATGTTTATTTAGTAGTGGGAAATCAATAGTTGGTTATGTCATAAGCCATACAACAAGTCTCCTATCTAGGGAAAATCCTCCCATCACTGACTGTGTAATTAGGAGTGGGTGAAAGCACTAGTTGACTTTGATGAAACAACTCCCCCTAATTTCTTTTGAGATATTAGCTAAATATAAGTTTGACCCTTTCCCAAAGGTTTTTGATTTTAGGGAAGCTTTCATAAGAACTTTAAATTCTAAATCTCAATTGACAGAATATAAAATTTAAAATACACAATTTACCAGAAGTTTTCAGCAACAACAATAGAAATTGTAACCTAACTTACTACTCTATTGGATAAATAGCCTGAATATCCACTCAAGTACACCCATATTAAGATATATGAAAATGGTACCCTAAAATCTAGACTTTTCTACAGAGTTGAAGCATAAACCTAAGAAAAATGGAGTAGAACCTTTCATGCGCGTTGTGCAACAAAGGAAAATGATCTTTACTAATGCTTTTATATCCTCACATACAACATTCTACCAAACAGACAGATGACGAGTCTATCAGAACAGAATGAGATCACCTAGATAAACTATTTCAAATATAAACAAAATAGATACAGAGCAACTACAAGATCTGCACTCCTTCAAATTTATTGTTTCTAGGGTTTTCATAAACCAATAGAGTGATGGATTTTTGAATAGTAACTATGGGTCGTTCATATGCTCTTTGTTGTAGCTTTTCAATCCAAGAGGAGATTTTCCCTGACATTTGTAGGTTGGTCTAAGATTACTTCCCTAGCTTCCGAAGAATGACATAATACACAAAACAAATGAGAAACCTATTCCCCAACAAAGTGATAATATTTCAAAGGAAAATGTAGTTTCCCAAAGCCCAAGAAATTTTAGAAAAATCTATATCTCTCAAGCTACTACTATATTAAATATATGCATATCCAAAAATTTATTCACATTCCTGTGCACTATGATGTTCTCCATACAAAAATTTGTAGAGGATATGATAGAATAACACCAATTACTTGCAATCATACTTAGTTTTGCAATAGAGCCCATTAGTTTTGAGTGTTGAACCTGGGAGCTTTGGTACCACTTGTAACACACCACCACCCTTTGTTTTTTTGTTTTTTTGGTTTGGGTCTTCCATAAGTGTTCAAGATTTTTTTTCACTACTACTCTATTGTTATTCTCTCACATGAGTTAAAATAACAATGTGTTTTCATCATTTAGGGTTTTCCACAATCACAAGTTTTATTTCCTCCTTTAGGATCAAATACTATCCCTAGTAGAACCATGCACTGCTCCAAGACCTAGTACTCCAAGATAGGGATATAAGGTGACGAAGAGTGTCAAGAGAAGGAGCAGGTCCATCATTCTACCCATATTTAAGATAATATGGTCAAAATAAGAGGGATCTCTCCTTCCCCTATTTATATAAGAGGACAAGAAATCCAACAACGTAAGTTGAGGCTAAGCCTCTGTAGGAAACCACATCTTGTACAAGATCATACACCCTGAATAAAAAAGAGGTTGCATATTTCCAGGATAGATAAGGAGAATATTAAAGTATCGAGTAGCATTACCACCATCTTTGAGTAGCCATGACTCATGATAGCCACTTGTCCTCACTCTAGATTCATTTTGTAATAGTATGTTCTAGACAATATCTGAATTTCTTGCACATATTCTGGGGGAAACCATTATTTTTTATTGTTAAATATGTTTGAGTACCTCTTCCTTAATAAGTGAATGGAAGTTGGTAAAGAGACTCGTTACAGTAGGGAAAGGTCAATTCTGGGAATTTTTATTTGCAGCAAAAATCCTAGAGGTGAATTTATTTATCAAGATATTCCCTTGTTGTATTCATTAGTATGGGATCATACCTTGAGTATGGGGTACCCATGTCTCTTTAACAGAAATAATTTATTTTAATGTTAAAATAATGATGATAGGGAGATCTTTGGAAAAGGGACCTAGAGTCATTAATGATCCAACAATTCGGTTGGATTTTTATGGAACACAAGCACTTGATTTGAAACATAGTACAGTTCGTGTCCTTGGCTGGGGATCAACTGTATAACTTTTGGAAGCCACCAAGGTAACTTTAAGAAAACAAGTTTTTCATGTAGAGCATACTTTTATCTCTCTGAATATCAAGAGTAAATCAGACATTGTTTGCAACCCTCCCCTCATCACTAGGAAACCATTTTCCCGTAGAATTTGAGCATTCAGAATCCCCATCTATAGTTGGCCTCTTAAAGCTTATATCACAACTTCTACGTGAGCTAGATTTTCCATTATCATAATTAAAATCACTCTTGTTACAACTCCAATCAATGTAGTATATTTCACCTAATCGCTACAATAGGAAACATGCTTATTAACCATACATTTATATTATTTTTCTCAATTCTACTTTACAATCTAGGTAATAGAGGGAACAATGACTTTTTTTTTGTATCTTCACATTAGAATTAATTTATCAGTGCCTTTCACATAGCACATGTTTTAGTAGTTATATAATCTTGGTAATGTAATCTAGTGTTTATATGACACAAATAATCAACAAAGAGAACAATTGTTATCCCTAACTTTATCAAACTCACCACAATTCATCAATTGTTGATAAGTCAATTCCACAATGGATAAAACATATTTACCCTCAAAACTAAATGGGAAATCAAGATTGAAATGAATGCTTGTTTGATCATTTATGGAATTCTTCTTGTTACAATTCAATTCGTGGCACTAGTGCCTTGCGTTTGAAATTGAATGCATAAAAATTCCAACCCAGCTAACCTTAATAGGGTCCAAAATAAAAAACAACAAACCGAGCATACTTCATCCCATTGGAGCCTTGGTTGGGTAGTAAACTAATGTCTCGATTTAAAACTAAAGTGGGGTGTTTCATATCTACAAAATGTGATTGAGGGAAAACTGATTTTGACCTTTTGATATTTTTTGGCCCTTGGTCTCAAAAGTGAACTTGAGGAGAGCCAATGGAAACTCAGTAAAGGGCCCGAAATAGTAAACACATGTGTTATTGGCAAGGAGTTCTATGCGCCCATATTTGTTAATCACATCCCAAACTGCATTAGCTACGCTCTAGTCAGAGCGCTCATTTCCTTCCAACAAGTGCACACTAGGATGGTTGACGAGGCCTCCCGTCAATTCCAGAGATTGATTTGTGGCTACTATTACGAGATAAAACACCCTAGGGTCTGGGTTGGAAACCCCAACAAAGCGAAAGGAATTCAACAAAAATAAGTAAGAAAAAAAGCAATCCTAATGATTAAACTACTAAATTTGGATGAAGAGTAAGTACCCGAAGGTCCTACGTTTGAAGGTGCTCCCATAGGGTTCAAACCCTCTTCTTCCTACAATGCTTCAAAACCTGCAACACATTCTAGAAAAGCATATATACTAGCAATAGTTCAAAGCATGTTCAAGATATTAATGTTAGATCATATAAGAATATAGATATAAAACATGAAATCATACATAATTAGATCATAACGTGAGTGAAAGCATAAAGATCATAACTATCAAGAATGTAAATTCTTATTTAGTGATGTTTGCAAAGAAATGTGGAAGAAATACCACCTGATTCGGCCACAACTCCAAGCACAAACATCCTCTGGATCCGTCCAGCCCAAGCCTCAAAAATTCTCTTCCAAATGCATACACATAGATGCCATATAAAGGAGATGAACATATCTATGAGGAAACAAGGTTTTTCTATAGCTAGGAGTGTATGAGGCACATGGATAAATTAGACTTGATCAGGGACCAATTGGCTATAATATCAATATCCTATCTTTCTATCTCCCTTTAGGCCTTCCCATGAGGTGTATTTATACCACCCCAAAACAGTTGTTTTAGTTGGGATACTGTTAGGCCACAAGCTCCTCTAGGTGGGATTCTGGTGTAACCCGTAAACCCCACCCCAAAAATAGGGATTTTATATTTTTTTCATATTTCAAATTATATACGCGGGTTGGGTATAGATGGACCTGCATGTGTGCACACTTTTTAAAGGGACAAGTCACGTATGGAATTTAAAATAATCTTTTTTAGTAAAAGGACCAATTTTGAAGGGAAAGGGTTGCCCAATGTCATGACTCAAAGCATCAAATCTACGAGGGTGGTAAATGGTGCTATAACAAACACCCCCCTAATATATGAGGTTAGAAGGGGTACATGATGGCGGAAATGTATTAAGTGTATGGAAATAATCATGCAAGGACTTGGGAGGAGATCACCAGATTCCAATCTAACAAAAACAAATGGAAGAGATCAGAAAGAAAGCTCATGTCTAAGGCGGGCATACCCATGCTCAGAGATAGTAAAGCATGTTTGCATATCAAGTGTGGAGTGGATCCAATATGTATACAAGTACAAAGGAAAGTGAGAAATACATAGTGGATCATCTGATTATAGACGAAAACGTACATATCAAGGTCATGTCACAATATCACATATAGAAGAAATTATCAATGATGTCGAAGGAGATGTCTGATCACTGTTGTCACATAACTGATACTCAAAGTACCAAGTTAGAAAAGTGGAATAATGGTACTGCACGTAACTCGGGTGTCAACATATAAGATGTTGTTGTAATGAACTGCAACATATAAGGTGGATGGTGTCACTGATAGAAAACTAGAGGAGCTGACAAGTGAACCAAAAATGTTGATGCAAACCCGAGGTCTTCACTAACCGCCATGGTACATTTCTACACTATAGGAATCAATGATATGAAATCGACCATGTGAGAAATCATTTGATTACTAGTCATTGACGTATATCATTAAAAAAAATGAGACAACTCACTGATAATGATGATGAGAGTTAAGGTACCCCAGTACAATCTAACAAGTGCGAATAAATGTGTTGAAGTCAAACACTTGAAAGAATCTACCAATCAAGAGGCATTGATGTATTCTCACTGTTGATAGTGAAGGAGTCTACCACCGATGACTGCAAACCATAAGGCACTGAAAAAATGACTCTAGAACTTATTCCCATAGGAATGAGTTGGATTCGATGGAAAAATATCTGTTGGAAGGAAGGCATTAAGGCATCCTACATCAATCCAACACGAGTGTAACCCGCAGGCCAATAATTTTGGAAGGAATCAGGCGAAGAAAGATGAAGTAACCATACCAAAGCACATTTCTGGTGTACACAATATGTGGATTATGCACAACAGAAACCCTCTGAACCAACCAATAATGAAATTTGACACAGAGGCGAGGAATCCACCAATAGGGTCAAATGGAAACCAAGGTATTGCATGAATCCAAATTTGTGATAATGTAAGTTGACGTTGAACACAAGGGAAACCACTTAGTCAAAGGACCATGATTTTGATCGATTTTGAGCACAAGGTCACCTATCAATGATGGAAATAGGGCGAGGGTGTGGTTCTAGGCCTACTATCAGAGAAATTTGTCGAAGTCGATAAGAGAAGACCCGTCAGCAAGAATTCAATTATGACCTTCTTAACTAGCATGAGCAAAGGACCAAATAGATGATGTGATAGTGAACATAACTTTGACAAATTGGGTATATCCGACTAAAAATGAGTCACAAGACACCGCAAAAATTCTTACTTAGGCTTACTTTCCTTGAACAAAATCACGACTCAAATGTGACTATATGGCAGCATATGATAACTTTGTATAAGTTTTTCATACAGGAGGCATAAAAAAACTCTCCATATGATTGGAAGAGATAACCAACTAGAGGAGTACTGACTCAATGACAAGGTTATTGCTCTCCTAAGTCAAACTAGATCCCATCCCAATGGAGGAAAGACTTTCTTTGAGTGCTTTGTTCAAGGGCAACACAACTGATTCTTGTTGCCATCAATTATGGAAGTAATGTCCCATTCCTTATCTTTTTTGAAATATATAATTTTTTTGTCTTTTTCATATTTAAAAGCATGAAAAATAATAAATTCATTCCTATAGTACAGTGGAAAGAACGAGTGTTCGAATACAAATGCACTAGTTCCTGGTAGTGGAACAATCCTATGCTCAATGCAAGGTGACAAAATTGGTCAATGACACTCTAAGGATTTTTTTTTCCACGGGCATAAGGTGTCAAGTTGGATAGGCTAAGTGATTGCAAGGTTGATTTTGCAGACATACATAGTCAAAAAGTGGCTTATACACCAGTCCAAGTGAATCCAGCTTAAGGCCAAAAGGTACAAATAGTCAACATGCAATGCAACAATACAACTCAACATGTGGGAGACCCTGGGGTATAAAGTCAGAAAGATAGCGAAGAAGAAGGAGAATGAAGCTTCATAGAAAAAGTCATGGCGGGATTAAAGAGGACTCCCAAGCCTACTCAATATTTGCAGCATGGTAAACATATGCTAGTGAGGATCTAACTAGGAAGCCCATGTAAAGGATGGCTCTACCATCATGTCATGATTTTATAAGTCGGTGAGTGAAAATGGTTAAAGAATCATAACATAATGGGGTTGACCCTATGGAAACATATCGCAGTATGGAGGCTAGGATGCATAATGCAACGGAAAAAGTGATCTTTCCTAACCTATATTCTAGTGACGAAAACGATACCTGCCATGATGGGTCAGCGACCATGGAATCGAAGTGGTATAAAATGTCTCAAAGTATTCATTTTGTCCTGAAAAACAACCTAACCCAACACTCAAAGCCAAAAAGGTCACAAAGTTTATAGAATTTGTAAAAATAAATGTAAACTTTGAAAAAGTGGGTTTTTAAATTTTTTGAAATTTAAACTATAAATAAACCTTTTGACTTAAAAAGTCTCATTTGTGTTTTAGAAAATTGAGTGCAAGAGCTCTGGAGCAAACCTCGATGACCACAATCCACCAAATTTCTCAGCCATTACAGCTATCAATCTTCTAGGTAATCTCCTAATTCGATTTCTCAATGAAATTTTGTGCATTTCTTGTATTTTAAGAAAAAAATGACCGTAAGGAATTTATTTTTGGGTTTTCACTCTGCAAGTAAATGAGTTGGGAATATTGAATTTGCATATTTGGAATCCCTATACACGACTGTGTGTGAAGGAAACCCGCATACGCGCTGTCCAATATTTAAAAACACAAATTTTAATGAATGAAAATGCTTGGATCTTTAGGATATCAATTAACTTGAGGGAAAGAGAGCACAATGCAGTATATAATGAGGTTATGAATGATCCATTAGCACCAGATGCACTAAGAGGATGTGGACTATTAAAGTTTTTAAAATTCCAAACATGAAAACCAATACAAGATTGTTGGAAATTCTTGTGAACTACTGGGATTTGGAAGAGGATGCATTCATGATTGATAAAATTACCCTGCGTATTGAAGTAGAAGATATATACTTCATTACTGGAATTTCCCAGAGAGGAGATCCGATCAATTTGCAAGGGAAGGCATGAGGAGGCCTTAATGTGGATGATTACATTCACATTTACTTCCCTGAAAACACCCAAAAGGTAGGGTCACAGATCCCAATTAAGGAAGTGGAGGGAATGCCCTAAGGATTCTCCTTTTTATAATTTTGAGGGTAGCTAGATTAGCCTTGTTGCACCAAGCTTCTCGGGTTGCAATAAGTTTAGCAGTAGATTGCCTTACCACAGTTTTCGAATAGTGTACAACCCTTCTAACCAACATGAAAAGCAACTGACTTCCATTAAGAAGAACAAGAAAAATGTTTTTGGGTATGGTACCATTATTTGTACCTTCTTCGAGAGAGACTACGAGGACTTCAACCCAAAGTGATTTCCACCATCAGCAGCCCAAGAGATCTATGGATAGCTATATGGGTTGACTTAATGAAGAGACTAGGGGATGGTGAGGTCCCTAGAGCAACATTGGACGATAATTTTTTCCTTTGGTGGGAAGAACAAGTCATTTCCATTGAGGACTACCCATATGTAGGCATGTATTTCAGAGCAGGTCCAGATTCAATGCTTCCACCCGACGCTGCATGGGGCACCATCGGATTTTTTTTTTTTAAGAATTTTTTTTTTTTTTTTTGGATTTCAAAAATATGACTTGAAATTCTTTTTGATGAGACAATAATTCTTGCAAAATTATTTGATCATGATACAGATGTGGGATCGGTAAGACCTGAGGGTCTACCTAGGCATAGGCGTCGCAAAAGAGACGCATAGAGTGTCGTTGTTGAGACTGAGAGAGTTCTTCATGTCATACAGAGAAAATTGGAGAGTTTGACTCACCAAGTACCTATGGTAGCAGTAGAATATCTCCCATAGGCAATATAGAGGCGCGCGGTACAAGTACCACGAGGCTGGGTGCAAATTTTTTGACAGGTGGCAACTACCATCATATTCTTCCGAGATACACATCCAGGGTAGGGCCCACAGATATAGCTTAGAGATGACCTAATATTTTTCGATGGACATGATTGGGCTTACGCCCTAATTTTGTAGGAAATTTTTTTCCTGATTTTGTATAATATTTTGAACATATAACTTTTATCTATATACAGACAATTTCATGATGTGAAGACCATATATACATATGAAATTTTATTATTTTTTATTTTAATGTGATGAATGATTAATATGCCAATCTAATGTTTCATTAGCTATGGAATCAGCAAATGAATTTTTTGATCGTGGAATATGAAAAAATGTGATAAAATTAAATCATCTTTGTAATAAACACACTCTCACAAATTGGCAATAAAAATAAGAATCTCTTACACGATAGATGTTATCTAACTGGGACACCACCAGTTGTGAATCCAAGTACACTACTAATAAATCAACACTAAGAGATATTTCTTGAGATAGTAAGTTAAGAACATCAGTATATTCAGCAACATTGTTTGAAGCAGGGCCGATACATATGCCCCTTGAAACCAACAAATGATTAGATGGATAGTAGATCACCCAAGCCATCGAAGCAAAATTCCATGTATATCGACTAGCACCATTGGCGAACCCTATATATGCGAGATCATCCATCGATACCTGCCAAAGAATATCAAAAATATCAATATCACTACGAAACATATAGACAAATATGCAAAAATATATACAACATCTACAAAACCAAGAAAATTCTAGGCATAATACTTTTTAAGATAGAGCCCATTTCTGGGCTCTGCCAGCTTGTTTCTGTCAAAATAAACCAATTCGTAAGCTCCCTTTTTCAAAACCTTTTTTACGACAAAATTATCGTACCACATGGGTTTGAACTTGCCTACCCCCAAGGCGTTTTTGTCTTGGTCATAGACCAAGACAAGGTCACCTTCAGAGAAAACCCTACGACGCACAACCTTATTGTATTGGATCTTCACTCTCTTTTTATGACCTTCGTTAATTGTGGTTTCATCTTGACGCTTCTCATCAAGGCATTCCAAATGAACGAGGTTTTCTTCAAGACTGGAAGTTTCTAGAAGAAGTTCCACAACTAGTTTAAGAGAATGAGTTTCACATTCCACAAGGAAGATCGATTCCAATCCATAAACTGGTTGGAAAGCAGCGAAACTCGTTGCAGTCTTGACCGACATCTAGTATGCCCAAAGCGCAGGATATAGCATGATGTTCCAATTGGATCGTGCCTTATTAATTGTCCTCTACAGGATAAATTTCAAGGAGTTATTCATGACTTCCACCTGAGCATTGGCCTGAGGATGGTAAGGAGATGAATGCTCTTGCCAGAAACCTAACTTGAGAGCCAATTAAACCATCATCTTATTCTGGAAATAACTGCCATGGTTATTGATAATCTCCTTTGGAATACCAAAGTGAGAAATGAATTGGTTGAATAGTAACAAGGTTGTTGTTTCACCATCATTCGCAAAAGTGGGCATAGCTTCGGCCCACTTAGTAAAGTAGTCCACTGCAATAATAATATAGTTATGACCCTTTGTCGAAGGTGGGTTACAAGTTGTAAAATCGATGCCCCACTTTGTGAATGGACCGAAATTAATTATATGAAAGAGCAGAGCTGGATAAGTGCACATTTTCCGAGTATAAACTTGACAAGGATGAAATTATTTGACCGCTTCAAAAAAATCTTTGAAAATCGAAGGCCAAAAATAGCCTGCACACAAGATTTTTTGGGTTGTAGCAAGCCCAGATAGATTACCACCACAATATCCATTGTGGTAATCATTTAGCACTGACTTAGCTTCTTCTATGGTTAAGCAACATCTAAGGATTGAATGAACCCCATGATGATATAAAGTATCACCAAGAATAACATAACTTTTAGCTAAGTGACGCAATTTTCTTCGCTCATCCTTCGAAAAAGTGGGGAAACCTCAAAGTTTGAAGATATATAATAATATCTCCATACCAAGGATCCTATGAAGAAATAACGAAAATATGTTCATTAGGGAACGATTCCTCATAAACCATTTCTTCTTCACAAGGCAACTCAGAGATTAATTCTGTGAATACTAAATATTTCTTAGATTTGGCTGACAAGAACTCGATATTGAGTTCTTGTAAAATGACAATCCATCTATTATATTTTCCCCCAATCACTCTCCTACTGAGAACAAACTAAAATGGGCTGACAATCGCTAAGACAAAAGTGTTTTTAAGCAAAATATAGTGTCGAAGTCGTTGGACAACATGAACAACTAATTTATCTACAAGGGAGTATTAAAATTTAGGATCTACCAAGCCTCGACTTAGATAGTAAATAATGTGCTCATAGAGAGCATCATCTTCCTAAACAAAAACCATACCAATGGTTGATTCGACCACAGTGACATACAGGAGGAAATCCCTGCTATAATTGGGTGGAATTAGTAAAGGAGCAGAGGTCAATGTTTTTTTCAAAGCATCAAATGAGTGCTTAGAAAAATCGTCCCATAGAAATGGAACTCCTTTTTTCAGCAATCTCATAAATCCCTTTGTAATCTCAACATAATTAATGATAAATATCCTCAAAAAATTGCATTTTCATTGGAGACTCTAAAGTTGACGAATGGAAGACGGGGGAGGCAATTGAAGTATTGCCTCAATCTTGAAAGGATCTACATGAATCCCTTCAATAGATACTATGAATCCCAATAACCAACCGGATGTGACAATGAAAACACACTTATTCGGATTCAACCAGATTTTATAATAATGACATCGCTAAAAAATCAAACGAAAATGATGAGGATGATCCATTCTCTTTCGGGAACAAGCAGTTAGGTCATCCAAATAATATTCAATGATATGTTTGATATCGTGGAAAGCATAGGACATGGCCCGCTGAAAATCCGCTCCATTATTTTTAATACCAAAAGGCATATTTTTGTATGCAAAGGTACCCTAGGGGCAGATAAAAGTTGTCTTATGTTGATCTTTAGGACGGATAGTGCTAGGCCCTTATAATACTAGTATATCGCCTTATTGTTATTGTTAGTGTAGCCCCCTTGTTATTATTTTTGTGCCCATGTAGTACCCATATTGTTATTATTGTGCCCCATAGAAGCCCACTATTGTTATTTTTCTACCCTTACATTGTTATTGTTATGTCGGCTAGGATTATATTGTGACCTCTTGGACTCCTATATATAGAAAGGATATTTTTTCATTTGTATCATCAAAGAATTGTTCATTTATGTAAAGTAAAGGAGGTTTCCCCCTCAAATAGGCAGACTTATAATTAGTTGATCTATCTTTTCTTCTATTTTGTGAGTTGGGTTCATAACATTTGGTATCAGAGCTTTGGATTCTAGGGTTTCGCTGCTACAAATAGGTCATCTTGGAGTTTTCAATATAATTGTTTTTCTACGAAGGTTCAGAAGATGGAAAAAAAACCTATTTGATACGAAATCCTGAAGAACTTCTTGAAAAAATTGCAGATCTTGGTTCACTATATTTTCGGATATATCATATGAGGAAGTTAGGGTTTTTGCAGGCTCCATAATTTCATCTCAAATAAATGGCCGAGGGAAAATCATCATAAATTTCGTTTCCAACATCAGATTTGAATTTTGTAAAAAGTGACTGAAATTTCATAGACTATGGTTTCTTGTGTATCAATTTCAGAGTCAAATGTCAAAACAGTGACATGTGGCATGTTGTACAAATTTTCTCTGCTGAACTAGCCCATAATTAGGTCATTGTGGGAGATTGGGCATAATTTTATCTTGAAGAATCTAAATTAGGCATGACCTATGGCATTGGAAAGAAAACTCAGAGGGCCACTACAGGATAGAAGATAAAATATAAGGGATCCAAAATTACAGAGATACATTCGTTTCAATATCAAGCTCCTCAAAAGCAAGAAAAAGGTGTGTATCTTTTCTAAAAAAATGTATAAGTATTATTTGAAAAATCAGTTTGAAGTGGTTCCAAGGGAATATTGAAACATAGATATCAATATTGGGTTCTAAAATCCCCCCCAAAATAATTCCACACCCATTAAGCCCTCATAAGGCTCTACTATGACTGATGAAGAGGAAGAAGTGCAACATGATATATCAAAATTATGAGACCATGTGCAAAAAATTTCACTCTCACAAAGAGTAACAAAAAATGAAATGGAAGCTAAGATGGATGGTTTGAAGAAAGATATGGATGGATTGAAGAAAGGTGTGGAACCTAATATGGATGGTTTGAATAAAGATATGGATGGATTGAAGAAAGACATGGAACCTAATATGGATGGTTTTAAGAATGGCTTGGAAGCTAAGATCGATGGTATAGAAGAAAAATTGAAAGAAAACATTGAAATTTTGAAGGAAGGTTTGACAAAGATTCTACAAGAAATGATTCCTAATGGTGAAATGGTATTAGATGAAATTCATGATGTGAAAAAATGAAATGTTAATCATGATTTCATAGACTCTAATTTTGGATTTAAGACCCACCATATTCCAAATATTGATATGAGGAAGTTTGATGGCAAGGAACCGATAACATGGATACTACAGGTGGAGCAATATTTTTATCTCCATAATGTGCAAAACACACAAAAGGCACACATTTCAACTTTATATTTAGAAAAAAATACTTTTGTATGGTATTGATGGATTTTATCTCATAAAAAAATTGTCACTTGGTCAATTTTTACGAAGGAAATGATAGCACATTATGAGGATACAAAGAGCAATACCTTCTTTAGCCAATTGATAAATCTCAAAAAAAGGGTTCAATTGCGGAGCAGATTGACGACTTCCAAAAATTGAATATAAGGGTAACCGATATTCCAGAGGAACACAATATTGATGTCTTCATAGGGACTTTAAAGGATAACATCCAACACGAGGTTCACCTTTGGGAACATGATTCATTGGATAAGGAATTTAGGTTGGTAAGAAAAATTGAAAGAAAAATTATGGTGACAAGGAAGCCTATCTCTCACAACTATAAAGATGGAAGTGTTTCTAAAACTAAACTTCCACAACCTAAATTGGAAGAAAAAATAACAAAATTGATTTGATATAGTTGTGATAGAAAATACACTAAAGGTCATAAGTGTGCTGAGAAGAAATTATTTTACATATATTGTGAAGAGGAGGAAGAAAAGGAACAAGAAACTTAAAAAGAAGAGGATATACACTAGGAACCAACCCTAGAGGAAGAAGAAATGAATCTGACCATATACTGTAATTCACTCTTCAAACTCTCAATATAGAAGGACATATCAAGCATAAAAATTTAATAGTGTTGATTGATTTGGGTAGTACCCATAATTTTATTCATTGTAAGGTAGCGAAGGAATTGAATTGCTTCCTATACCCAACACCAGAGTGTCAAGCGATGGTTGCAAATTGAGGAACTATAAATTTCTCTGGAACGTGCCATAAAATCAAAATAACCATGGGGGGTATGTATTGAATAGTCCAATGCTCTCCCTCCCAATGGGTGGTGATGATGTTGTACTATGATTACAATGGTTACAATATTTGGGGACGATAGCTTTTAATTTTGAAGAACTTTTCTTGAATTGTTTTTTGGAAGGAAAGGAATTTGAATTATGGGGTATCACAGGGAATCCAGGAAAGATAATCAGCTCTAATTTCATGACAAAGCTTCAGAAGAAATAACAACAAGGCACAATTGCACAATTATGCTCATTACAAGTTCAAACATCAAAATCATCTATTTCTCTAGATATTGAAGAAGTCTTGGACAATCATTCCAAGGGATTTAAGACTCCGAAAGGACTCCCACATATTTGTGATCATGATCATGTTATTCATTTGATTCCAGGAAGTGTTCCTCCAAACATCAGGCCTTACAGATACCCTTATGCTCAAAAGAGTGAGATTTAATGTATGGTTGCATAAATGCTAGAGGCTGGTATAATTCAACCTAGTCAAATTTCTTTATCTGCTCCAGTAGTATTGGTGCACAAGGATGGATCATGATGTATGTGTCTAGATTATAGGGATATCAATAATATCACTATTAAAGATAATTTTCCCATCCCCATCATTGATGATTTATTGGATGAATTACATGGAGCAATTTACTTCACAAAGATGGATCTTCGTTCTGGATATCATGAAATTAGAATGAAGGCTGAAGACATTCTGAAAACAACATTTAGAACCCATGAGGGTCATTACAATTTTTTGTTCATACCTTTTGGCCTTACTAATGCACCTTCCACATTTCAAGGTTTGATGAATTCCATTTTCAAACCCTTCCTTACAAAATTTGTGTTGGTATATACTAATATACAACAAGTCTTGGAGGGATCATGTTCAACATGTTGACATGATGCTTAAACTGTTGGAGGAGAAACAATTATATGCAAAAACCTCCAAATGTTTATTTGGAGTATAGGAGGTCGAATATTTAGGCCATATTGTATCTCATGAGGGTGTTAAGGTAGACCCTGACAAAATTAAATCCATTAAGGAATGGAAAATCCCTAAATATTCTTCAAGTATTTCTAGGACTAACAGGGTATTATCACAAAGTTTGTTAAGAATTATGGGAAAATATCGACACCTTTAACATATTTATTGAATAAACATGCATTTTATTGGACTCTAGAAGCAGCTAAGGCCTTTGAACATATTAAAGAGGAAATGTGCCAATCACCGGTCTTAGCTACACTAGACTTCACAAAAACCTTTATTGTGGAATGTGATGCCCGAGGAAATCGAATTGGTGCGATTTTAATGCAAGAAGGAAGACCCATTGTTTTTGAAATTCGTCAAATCAAAGGAAAGTATTTATTGAAACCTATTTATGAGAAGTAAATGTTGGCAATACTAAATGCACTAAAGAAATGGTGACCTTAGCTAATGGGAAGACACTTCAAGGTAAAAATAGATCATGATAGTCTTAAATACTTTTTGGAACAAATATTATCTTTATAAGAGCATCAAAAATGGGTCACAAAGATGTTGGTTATGACTTTGAAATCATCTACAAAAAATCTAATAAAAATGTTGTTGTAGATGCACTCTCAAGAAAGGATGAGGATGTGGAATCATTGCTTTGTTCCATTTCTATTATCCAACCTGAGTGGATAACCAAAGCAAGGGATGAATGGAAGAATTATGAAAAGGTGTGGAAAGTTATTCAAAAGTTACAACAAGATCCCAGTACATGTGAAATAGTTAGCTGGAAAAATGATTCATTATGGTACAAAGATCACTTATAACTTTGTAAGAATTCCCAACTCAAACAAAAAATTATTTTGGAATTGCACAACTCTCCCTAAGGAGGGCACTCAGGATTTTTAAAAACTTACCACAAGATCAAGAAGCAATTTTTTGGGATGTCTTTAAATATGATATTCAAAATTTTGTGGCAGAATGTTTGGTTTTCTAGCAAAATAAAGTTTAGACAATTAAGACCCCAGGTATGTTACAAGCTTTATCCATTCCAAGTCAACGTTGGGAGGAGGTTTCAATGGATTTTATCATATTTTTACCCAAGTTCGAAGGTAATAATGTCATCATGGTAGTAGTTTATATAATTACCAAGTATGCACACTTTTTTTCATTATCTCATCCATTTAAAGCCAGTACAGTTGCTACTGCATTTATGGAAACAATTCAAAAGCTACATAAAAACCCAAAGATTATTGTAAGCGATAGAGATCCCATTTTTACAGGAAATTTTTGGATGGAATTATTTTATTTTTTGGGTACTGAATTAGCTCATCATATCATCCTCAATCTGACAGGAAAACTGAGATAGTGAACACATTTTTAGAAGGATATCTTCGTTGCTTTGTATCTGATAAACAATCACAATGGGTCAAGTGGTTACCTCTGGCTGAATGGTGGTATAACACCTCCTTCCATACTGCAGCAAAAATGACCTCACTTATGGCACTTTAATGATATTATCCACCCTCCATCACATCATCTTTAAGATAAAATTATAAAGTTCAAGTGGTGGAATATCACATCGAGCATCAACAACAAGTTCTACAACTCTTAAAGGATAACCTCACCTTGGCGCAAAATCAAATGAAACAACAGGCAGATCAACATTGCAGCGAAAGAAGTTTTGATGTAGGTAACTAGGTATTTTTATGGCTATAACCATACAAACAAATGTCCCTCAAGCAAGCTAATAAGTATAATAAATTATCACCAAATTATTGTGGTCCTTACAAAGTGTTGCAAAATATTGGTACTGTGGCATACAAATTGGAGCTTCCTGCATCTTCCTGAGTGCACCCATTTTTCCATGTTTCATTCTTAAAGAAGGTTATAGATGACAAGCTTCTAGTTCAAACAATATTTACAAAACTTGACGAAGAAGGAAAAATCATACTGCAACCTGAAGCAGTCACAAAAACAAGTACTCGACAACTACGAAATCGATCAATTTAAGAGCATCTCATCAAGTGGAAGAACTTACCCGCTGAATATTTGACTTGGGAGGATGAGAATTTTATTGAGAAGCATCCAGAACTACTCAAGCATTGAGGACAACACTTTTTTGAAGGAGAGGGGCATGCTAGGTCCCTATAAAACACTATTGTATCCCCTTATTTTTATTGTTAGTGTAGCCCCCCTTATTGTTATTTTTGTGCTCATGTAGTCCCCATATTGTTATTATTGTGCCCCATAGAAGCCCACCATTGTTATTTTTGTGCCCTTACATTGTTATTTTTATCTCGGCTAGGATTATATTATGACCCCTTAGACTCCTATATATAGAAAGGAGGTTTTTTCATTTGTATCATCCAAAATATTTTCATTTATGTAATGTAAAGGAGGTTTCCCCCTCGAAGAGGCATATTTCTAAGTCATTGATCTATCTTGTCTTCTACTTTGTGAGCTAGTTTCATAATAAATAGTAATTTGATTATAACCCGAGAAACCGTCCATGAAGGATAACATTTCATTTCCCGCAAATTCATCGATAGTCTGATCAATAAAGGGTGTGGGGAAATTATCTTTAGGACAAGCATTATTTCAATCCCTAAATTCTATAGACACACAGATCATTCCTTGTTTCTTATCAATTGGGACTAGATTTGAAACCCACTTAGTCAAAGGAACGGGGTATATGAAACCCGCCTTAAGCAGCTTCTCAACCTCGGCTTTGATAACTTCGACTTTCCTAGGGTTTACCGACCGAATCTTCTCCCATATAGGCTTAGAATTATTGTAAGTCTTGATCTCATGCTGGAAAATTGATGGATCAATTCCAGGCATTTCCTCATAATACCAAGCGGAAAAATCACATAATTATTAGAAATATTGGTATAAATTTGAATTTATTTAGGGGAACATTAGGCTCCAATGAGAACATTCTCAATTATATTGGGATCCCTATATATTTTAACCGGAATTGTTTCTGAAATGATAGACATGTTACCTTTGGCAAAAATCTGTGTTGGAGCCAAAGGGTTTAAAATTGTGTGAACATCGCTAGTTGATGGAGGGCTAGAAAAACTTTATTCAACTTGATGCAAGTCTGGGAGAAAATTTGACCAATGATGCAATTCATCCCACGGTCTTTCTACGCTTGTAATTGCTTCTAGGATTTCCTCCTCAGATGGTAAAACAACATCAAGGCAGTCCATAGAAGAATTCGAGTCGAGTCCAAGCCAGAGACATCTCCATCCAAATCTTCCGGTGAAATAGGAGTAGGGTCAGAGTTTGCAGTGTTAACTACAAATTGATAAGAAATTTCAACTGCAAACATGGGATATGCCATTCCACCCACTTTCCCTTCTTCTAATGTGGTCGTAGAAGAGGGTAGGGGTGAAGGATCCGAAAAAAATGAGTTATAAAGAACTCTCTTCAAGAAGGGGCCTTGGATGATGAAATGGTATTTATTTGAGTGGTAGGAGAAGGAATATCAAAATACCCATCAACTAGGAATACATTACAACTCCTAAATTCTCCACAGGATGCTTGGTACTATTCTCCAAGGGAATAGTAGAATTAGATGATGCATTGGATTATTTCAGAGAATAAGCCATCCGATCAACAGTAACAATTCTCCCTTCATGGGGAAAATATATGATGTGAAATAACGATAATACAATGGCATCTATTTCATAAATCCAATTTCATCCCACTAAAAGGTTATAGTCTAAATTATCTTTGACTATCTCCACCTCGATATTGACTACCTTTCGCCCAACACTTATGGGAAAGGCTGGAACAACTCCATGTGGCCTATGATAATTACCATCAAATGAAGTCAAGATAGTAGGTGAAGGGACAACTTGGGGAGAATAGATAACTTTCCAACATGCAATGGACATGACACATGTGGAAGATACCTCATCAACCACAGTTCGAAAAATATTCATCTTCTAATATGTAGATTTAATCTCGAAATAAATGTGGTGAGGGAGTCCCTTCTTAATATTTTACAAGTAAAATGTAATAATATGAGACTTTTTCAGATCTATTGCCTCGATCGCAGTGAGAAACACACTCCTTTGCGTTGGGCATGACTGGAGCACCTCTAACGAGATCACACAAGAAATTTGAGCCAAATCTTCAAAAATGGAGTATTTCTAGGAAACCTTGGCATTATGATTGATCATCGAATGTTTTGCAGAGCCTTTCAGCATCCGAGGTATAGGATAAGTTGCAAGCATCTCAATATGGAGTGGCTTTGGAACATCGGGAGCAGCCTTAGCCTTAGAGGATTCCAATTCACCATAATCATGTGACCTTGTCGCAACATCAATATTAGAACTCATCATGTATACATTCGACGATTTTCCCCTTCCTGGTTTCCCCCTTTAGGGATCCCAAAATTAGCATTTTCTACCCTTGTGGAAAAGGGTTAGTCAGAACAACCTGGGAGCTAGAATAACCTTGTTGAGCTAACAAGCGTTGAGCATCGTGAATCTTAGGGAAAAGATGAATTAAATGGTCTCCAGTACACAATTTGCAAGGAAACTTAAATTTATTTTTTGACTCCTTTTTACCCTCCCCAACATCATTACTAGGTTTTTTCACATCAGCCTTCCTGTCCTTATATATTTTTTTATTACGTCCCTTTTTCTTCCCATCAAATTGTTGATTTCCTTTGGGATTCGAAGATTAGACAAAGTTAATAGTTAATAGTTGAGAAGGAATAGATACTAATGGTGATGCCTGAATCGAAGAAGCAGTTTGTAAATACAGCTACTACAGTTGGCTTGACAGGTTATCTGTGTTGTTATCGATTGATCCAACTAGCTCGTTGGCATGGGGACATGGATTTGGTTTGGCTAAATCTATCTTGAATTGAGGAGCATCGGGTAAGATATTATAGATAATATCAAACTGAGAATATATAATTTCTAATTGTTGGGCTATAAATATAGCTTGTTCCTCGGCGAATACCCCAGAGAGTGATACATCCTTCAATATTTCCGGCTATAAAGATTTTAAAAACCTTTCAAGAAGGATTTAATTAGGAATATAGGCCTTAATGAGCCTCTTCCTTCTTCTCCATTCCTGAATATGGTCAGAAATGTGAGTTTCCTTATCCTGTTGGAAACTAGCCAATAGCTCAATTCGAACATCATATTGAGCGGGCAACTAAAAATGGTTCAAGAACATAGTAACCAATTCGCCAAATGACGAAAAGGTATTCCCACTAAGCTCTATATACCACATGGAAACATTCCCAGTTAAGTTGTGTTGGAACAATCTCAACCTGATTGAATCGTCAATTAGGGAGTTGGATGAATACCATAAATGGAATGTTTTTACATGGTCAATTGGATCCTCTCTAGAATTTCCTTCGAATTTTGAAATATCCGATGGAATTTTGGAGGGAACTGGATTCCAAGCCGAATTATATCAGATTATTCGTTTTTCAATTTTGAAAGATCTAGCAAATTTAGAGTTTCTAGGAATGGAAAGCACAGAGGAGCTTGAGAATTCCACCCACCATGAGTAGGATTCCAAATTTTTTGAAAAGAATAACCTGGATTTGCAGAGGCATCATGTTTCCAAGGATTGTTCGTAGAATAAAATGAACCATAAGTAAAATCTTATGGTCCAGAAAAATGATGAGTATGACCTCCTCGCGCCGAAGGGTTACTATAACTAGGAAAATTTCGCCCAAGCGAAGTATTAAAAGGAGAGGAGAGCCCTTGGTAAGGGTTTCATGCATAGGCGAAGGGAAAATAACCTTGAGAGGTTCCTACAGAGGAGAAATATATGTTACCCTATTGACCAAAAAAAAATTGATTCACTGTTCCTAAACCACTATATGAAGGGTTAGTCCATCCTTGACCTCCTTGAAAAGTATTAAAAACTTGACCTTGAGAGGAGAAAGGAAACGATCCTAAAGAAGGGTTATAATAAGGAATATGACCACTCCTGAAAGGGAAACCCTAGAAAGATGTTGAACCACTAGCCATAGAATTCATCGTTGAGGAAATAACATATGAAACAGTTAAAGGAACTGCAGGAATTGCACTAGAAGGAATGCCAAAAGAAAAGCAACCAGTGTGGGAAGAGAAAGCTTGGGTGCCCCCACTCGAAGATGGAATGGAAGTAGATAAAAATATAATAGTGCTAGGAGTGATATTAGATATAAAATTTTTACCTCCTCCTTCAAGTGAAAGAGGAGTATGCACACTAGTAGTACTCATAGCCGAAATCATACTCCCAGTAGTGGCCATTGAAAGAAAAGAAGGAGAAAAATCAGGGATTTCCGGCCTGTGAATTGGGGTCCCAACATATAATACAACTTCTGGAAAATTAGGAGAAAGAGGTGAAAAAGGAGTAACAGGGTACTCAGGGATATCTTCAACCTCAGCCTCATATTCCGACTGAAAGAGAACCCTAGAAAGGACTAGAGTGTTACTGTCCAAATCACGACTTACAATAGGACCACCCTATGAAAATATATCCTCAAGTGGAGGATCAATCTCTGATGCATTCACTACTACTGATTCAAAATCACCAAGAAAATTGCTCCTACGCATTCTAGAAGAAGGCTCGAAACTTGTAGGTTAGATCCAACGAAGCCTCCTGGGCCGACGAACTAGTCGATCAACCACTTTTTAATTATTAAGAAAACTTGTGAAGACTCAAAAAATTATAAGGCTATGGCAATCTAGGAGAAAATATCACTCATTGAAATGTCCCTAAAGATACAACCAATCAAGCTACCTTTAGATATTTCCACTCCGAGGGATTAAGACCTGGCACCAAAATACAAGAAAGAGAATATAAGGACCTTTCGAAAATAGTTAGGGGTAATTACGCCCTGGGCCTACTAGCGAAGGTAACATAAATAGTTACGTTGACCTCCTGTAAAAATCCTTTGCCGATGCAAGTACCCAAGCTTCACAAGGGCACCCTCCAGAAGAACTAATGAGATTGATGCAACGTCTGCCTCAGGTACCATGGGTATTCCCCCTCACAGTCACCTATGTGGTCCCTAGGAATGGAAACTAAGGTCACCAGTTCATATCAAAAGCTGGGAAAAACACTCTTTGGTCGAGTTCTGACAAGTAGGAGAGGGGGTATCTTTCTTCCCTACTCTCATTCGCCCTCGTGCTTAACTCCCGTATAATAAGAGATTTCATGTACAACTTAACAACACTATATTTCACTCTTTTAATCAAATTCTATGTTTAAATTAAAAGTGGCCTTGGAGAGTTAACTCTCCACACACCTATTCCAAGGCCCTAAATGAACTAAACTAGTTGAATTATATATTGACAAATCAAAAAATTATAATTCATTTTAGTTTTAGCGCTTGATTTTAATGGTTGTTCTTAAGTCAAGGGTAAACTGGAAGTGCGAATTATGATGTTATTTGACACAACAAGAAATCAATAGAAAACCTGGCTACATGCAAATGCAACTCTTTTTCTTCGATGAAATATATTTCTAAAGAAGGTTCTACGAACAAACTAAGAAAGAAAACATTTCTTTTCTTTTTCAAAAACATGCACTTGCACACTCAAAATCTACAAAAAGACTAAAAATGCTTACAATGCAACAATGCTAATGCAAACTACAAATGCTTAATGCAAGATTCTAAGGATTACTCTAAAAACAAGAAAATGTGTTTCTCAAAGAGATCAAGAGGCCAAAACTCGATAAAAGGAGAAAAAAATTCAAACAAGAACTTCCCCAAAATCAAGAAAATTCAACCTAATGAAAAGACTTCACACTTGGTAAAAAACGATAAGAAGACAAAAAAAAAACCGAAAAGAAAAAGAAAGTCAACAAAATATGTTTTATCTTTTTTATTTTTAAGGGCACAAAGAGTTCCTGAGAAAAAAAAAACTACCAAAGACTTCAAGATCAAATTAAAGCATAAAGAACCTAAAATTTCACAAGCCATAGAAATCATCTACATGACAAGAATTAAAGTGACAAGAGGCTACAAGCTCAAATAAACTGACCTGAAAAACAGCATAAAAACTCCAACAAAGAACAAATATTTCAAGAAGACCAAGAAATATTTTCAAGATTTCAAGAAGCACTTTCTCAAAAACCAAGAAAAAACTGAATAGGCCAACTTTCAAGAAAGCAAGATAAATCAATATAAAGGTTGGGTTATAAATGAATCAAGACCAATTCGCTATTCCAAAGGCTCATAATAGCTAAGAACTTTACCAAGAAGCCTTGAACCCAAACACAAAAACTAACACTTCACCCAAAAATCAAACCCTATGTTGACTAGTGTTATCACTCCACCAGATTCCCAAGGCTAAGGAAGGAATCCCAACAGAGGTAACCACAAACCAAGATTTTGACTTGATAGATAGCCCTATCAAGCCAAAGAAGGCTCTCTCCAAAAGGGTCATAGCCAAGAAAGCTGGATAAAGTATGATTTTAGGCTAGATAATGGGTGTAAGGGTTTGATTTGATTTGGGGTTGGGCTCACTGAAACGAGGATTAGGTCAAGGGGACTAGATTAGGGCCAATGAGATGAAATTGCAGCCCATTCAATGGAGCAAGGTTGGTAGGAAGGTTTAACAGTTAAAGGTGATTTTGGTGAGATGAATAGACCGATGAGGAGGTAGAAAGAGAATATGAGATGAATTCTCCCTAAACTGAAGAAAATGGACAAATTATGCAAAATTTCCCAAAACAAAGCATGAAAAAAATGAATTTTGCCTTTCAACTTGAAATTAAGCATATCATAGACATGAAAAGGTTTATGAGATTACAATACATTCATACAAATTATCACAGAGAAAAAGACTATGTCAAACATTCATACCACATGAATCCCAAAGAAATAGCTACAATTTGTCATTAATATCTAGGCCAAAATGTTTCTTGATCAATACACAAGCTTTCAAACTGATGCCAACTATTCCCACCCTTGAATCCTATGAATATTTGAGCTAAATAGACATCAAAACCACCTCCACTAATCCATAGGGGTCGAATACATGAGGTGAGGGAGATATTACATGAAAAGCTGAACTAAAAGCTAGAGTGTAGGATGAGAAAAGTGACTCATTCCTATCTCTAGGAACTGATTCATTACACCTCAACTGATTGACTTACCTAATGTATCTACCCTAGATAAAAGTAAAAACATGAATTTTACATTCATATTGACCATTTACATTAGTAGTTTCTCATTTCCCAAGGTGAAAAGTCAAACTGGAGAAAAATTGCTAAAGACTGTGAAAATTGGAAATTTCCTAGCAAACGCGCAACGTTTAAGCATAAAACATAGCCTGTTTTCAAAGCTAGTTTTGAGTGCCTTCCCAGTGTCCAAATCTGCTCCAGGATAGCTCATTGGAAATCTATCTGAGCCTAGTTTCCAAATATACCTCTAGTTTAAAAAATGGTTCTCATTTTCCCTGCTAAAAACTTGATCGCCTAATACTGGTAAACGTGCGGCGACCAAGCCAAAAAGGACGTAGAAACATGACATTTTGGTGGTGTTTTTCATATTTGAGGGACCAGTTCTCCTCAAAATCTTCTGAAAATTGCTAGGTTTGATGTCCTAATCATTATGAACCTGGTGTTGGTGGAAATGTTTCATTTAGGGGTCCCAAAAAAGAGCTCAGTGTCCAGGTCGTTGTGCCTTTGGAAAAGTTTTTGAGTGCAAAAACACTCAAAAACACAAAATTTTTACCTTTTTGAAGACCACATTTTGAGGCCTTCCTGGTGTCCAAATTGGGCCCAGGATAGCTCTTTAGAAATCCCTTAAAGTATAATTTCCTAATATACCTTTTGGTTTCTTATTGGAGTTGATTTACCTTGTCAAATGTTTATTTTTCCAAGAGTGGTCAAAAAGTGCTGAATGAGGGTGCAGAAATGCAGAGTGTTGTTGTAGGAAACTTTTGGAGGCCTTACTCAACTCCAAATTGAGCTCATGATATCTCATTGGAATATTTATTTGTCTATTTATCATTTTAATTATCAATCAAGTGATTTGGACACTCCAACTATGATAAAACGTTATTTTCCCAAGGTCACTCCATAAGTGAAACAACTCTCATGTGGCACCTGTGTTTTTTACATTTCTATAAAACCATGATACTTTTGTAAACTATGAAGGAGATTTTTATTCCTTGACCTATTATGAAAAAAAACCTCTCTCACTTTTGTCAAATTCATCTATGTTTGGTCAGAAACACAGTTTGAAGAAAAACCGACCCTATGGGTGGCAAATGGCTTGACTCTTGGAATGACTTCTCAATAAATGATGGAGACATGATGTTTATGAGATGAAATGACCTCATACTTATTAATATGACCTACCTTATGGATCATCTGCTTAAATTTCTCGTTTCCATAGCAAAACCCAGCTCAGAGAGAGAGGAAATTAGGGTTTAGTGCTTGTGAACAATGATGACTTGGGCACCTTTGGGAAAAGACAACTCCCTTTGAAATTTGATCAATTGATCAAATAAAAAATCTTTCATTTTGAAATTTTGACATTTTATGTGTTGCCATGTGGAAATCTGAGTTGGAAGCCTTTGGGAGACTAAATGCTTATTACATTTTAATTGACATAAAATTACATGAATAAATAAAAATTACATCTTGGAATGAAACTCACACTTGAAATAAAATTACAACTTTGGAAACCGTCTTGGAGGTCATATTTACATGGTAAAGAGACATTATTGGGATCACTCTCATACTTTGTTGACCTTATGCAAATGAAATGGTGCATTTTTTGACCTTGAAAGAAAAAACCCTAATGACCTAATGAGACTTTGAATAACCTGACTTCCATGGTTGACTTTAACTGAGACAATACATGGTGAAATGAGATTTTCATAGGTGTTATTATGCTCAAGAATACATGAATGTGAGTCAGAAAATGTGATTTTCTTAGGGAGAGTGAAGTTTTATTGAGTAGGGCTACCATTAGTGAAACAATTTTTAGCATGACCTAATGGAATAATATAAAAATTTCAGAGTGAGACACCTAAAATGATAATGAAATGAGTGATTTTGATGACTGATGGCAGAATGCATATTCTGTCACTAACATTGGCCTTATTGGGGATGGCAACTTTGACAGAGGTTTCAAGAACTGCAGATGTCTGAGTTGAGTAGATCAATGTTTTCTTCCATTGGGCCAATACGGTAAAAAATAACTAAAATTGAAAGGTAGGACTGATTTTCTAACAATTCAATGACACAAACTAAATGAAATTGACTCAGTTTGACTTGACTTGACTGAAACAAGACTCAAAAAATGAACTTACCCTACTTATTGATGGTAGTACATCACCGAGACTTGAGGGCTTCAAATCCTGATGAAAACTAGCTACCTACTAAAGACATATGTACAATCATGTGAAGTGATCCTTCCAGTGTAACCAATCCAGTAGATCGTTACTTTCTTGAATTCTTCTCTCACTTTCCTCGAGCAGGCAGAAAAAACAAAAGCTAGGCAACTCCAAGTGTCTACTGAACATGCACTACTGGTCCATGAAAATAAGAAAATACATATTCCATGCTATCTATAGCAAATCAATAAAAGGATCTTCAAAAATATAAAATTTTACCTTATCTTGAGACTCAGCAAAAATACAAGCACACTCTTCATTCTGATCTGAAAGAACACTTGGTTGTTGATCCATAGGAGAGCATAGGGAAGTATGACTTTCTGCTATCTGAGTGTTGGCTACAAATTCCTGAAGCATGCGAAACTCTGATTCTTTCTCTAGCATACTATTTGTCTTAGGCTCATACTCCTCAAATTCATATTCTATGTCATCCTAAAACAAGAAACATTCTTCAAAATTATCAAACATGACAGCCCTATCATATTCATGAATGACACCAGTATCTGCTAGCTCATCTCCTTGAAGGGAATCATCATCATAAATTGGTTTACTCACAAAAATATCCTGTATAATTTCATCAAACTCCTCATCAAAATTATCTTCATATTTATCGTACTTAGGCAAATCAGGTTTAGGAGAAAATTCATCAATTATGAGCATTGAAAAAGGATATTGTCTTTCTTCATGATGATCTATAAATCTAGTTTCAGGATTGTCCTCGTTTAAACTTAGATTTTCATTTTAAAAAATGGAAGAAGTTTTACCAACACTTTCTTCACTATGTGAACACGAAAAATCTGCTTTAGCATGGACTGTAATATGAATTTTCAGGAGTTGATCTATCTCATCTTTAGACAGAGGAGAAAGTAACTTTTATTTTCTTTTGATAACACAATAATTTTCTTCTTTCTCTCCTAAATATTCACATGGATGTTGAATATCTTCTTTAACCTTTGGCTGATCAAATTGTTGTACTGCTACAAGAATTGTTTCCTGTAGGAAGTCTTTATGTACATCAATACAATATACATCATCCTTTTCTTCCATGAGAGAAAACACTTTCTCTTTTTGGTGATGAAAAGGATTTTCATGCAAAGGCTCAAGGATCTCTTCATCCAAGGAGGAAATTGCTATTTCTTGTTGGGAGGAAAAATCATTAAGGGATTCTATGAGCTCATCATCTAGACACTCTTCATTCCCATACAAATTTTCAAGAAACTCAATGAAATTATCAGATATCTCACAACAACTATCAATCATTGACATGGACGAATTAGAGCTTTGATCATTTTGCAAGAAAACTGAATGAAAGTCTTTTAGAGAATATAAACTAGCAGATGGTAGATCCTCAAACCATGATCTCGATTTTTCCTCCAAGGTAGCCATAAACATCTTCATCGAACAATCTTCAGGAAACTCAATATTTAGTCTATGAATATGCAAATGAAATTTGACCAAATGCAAACTAGCACCTTCACCATCTTTACCTTTAAACTTTGACAGTCCTGATTGCCAATCTATACGAGGAATACGGTTCGGAAAACTAGGAATATGAGCTCGATTCATAGGAGCATACCTTCGAGCAATCAAGTCCATTTTTACAACAATAAGTTCACTAATAATATCTTTAGACTACTGGTTCTTGAAGAGTGGAGTCACCATGAGAATTTTGAATCTTGGGATTTTTCAACACTAGAGTTGCCAGGTGAATGATGCACATCCTTCTTGTGCTTGATCGTTTTTCACCATCAAAAATCAGATCTGATATTTGCCGTACACCTAGGGAAAATTTTGTCTCTTTTTTCCCTGGCAACGGCGCCAATATGTTATCACTCCACCAGATTCCCAAGGTTGAGGAAGGAATCTCAACAGAGGTAACCACAAACCAAGATTTTGACTTGATAGCTAGCCCTATCAAGCCGGAGAAGGCTCTCTCCAAAAGGGTCACAGCCAAGAAAGCTGGATAATGTATGATTTTAGGATAGATAATGGGTTTAAGGGCTTGATTTTATTTGGGTTTGGGCTCACTGAAACAAGGATTAGGTCAAGGGGGCTAGATTAGGGCCAATGAGATGAAATTGTTGTCCATTCGATGGGGCAAGGTAGTTAGGAAGGTTTAACACTTAAAGGTGATTTTGGTGAGATGAATAGACCAGTGAGGAGGTAGGAAGAGAATATGAGATGAATTCTCCCTAAACTAAAGAAAATGGACAAATTATGCAAAATTTCCCAAAACAGAGCATGAAAAACATGAATTCTGCCTTTCAACTTGAAATTAAGCATATCATAGACATGAAAAGGTTTATGAGCTTACAATACATTCATACAAATGATCACAGAGAAAAATACTATGTTAAGCATTCATACCACATGAATCCCAAAGAAATAGCTGCAATTTGTCATTAATATCCAGGTCAAAATGTTTCTTGATCAATACACAAACTTTCAAACTAATGCCAACTATTCCCACCCTTGAATCTTGTGAAGATCTGAGCTAAATAGACCTCAAAACCACCTCCACTAATACATATGGGTCGAATCCATGAGGTGAGGGAGATATTACATGAAAATATGAACTGAAATCTAGAGTGTAGGATGAGAAAAGTGACTCATTCCTATCTCTAGGAACTGATTCATTACACCTCAATTGATTGACTTAACTAATGTATCTACCCTAGACAAAAGTAAAAACATGAATTTTACATTCATCTTGATCATTTACATTAGTAATTTCTCATTTCCCAAGGTGAGAAGTCAAACTGGAGAAAAATTTCTGAAGACTGTGAAAATTGGAAATTTCCTGGCAAACGCGCAGTGTCCAAGCACAAAACATAGCTTGTTTTCAAAGCTAGTTTTGAGTGCCTTCCTGGTGTCCAAATCAGCTCCATAATATCTCATTGGAAAGCTATATGCATATAGTTTCCAAATCCACCTCTAGTTTCCAAAATTGTGCTAATTTTCCCTATCAAAAACTTGATCTCCCAAGACTGGTAAACGCGCAGCGACCAGGCCAAAAAGGAGGCAGAAACATGAAATTTTGGTGGTTTTTTGCATTTTTGAGGGACCATTTCTCCTCCAAATCTTCTGAAAATTGTTAGGGTTTGTGTCCTAATCATTATGAACCTGGTGGTGGTGGTCATTTTTCATTTATAGGTCCCAAAAAATAGTGCAACGTCTAGGCCACTGCGCCTTTGGAAAATTTTCTGAGTGCAAAAATACTCAAAAACACAAAATTTTCACCTTTTTGAAGACCGCATTTGGAGGCTTTCCTAGTGTCCAAATTGGGCCCAAGATAGCTCGTTGGAAATCCCTTCAAGTATGATTTCAAAATATACCTTTTTTATCTAATTGGAGTTGTTTTGCCTTGTCAAAAGTTTATTTGCCCAAGATTGTTCAAAAAGAGCTGAATGAGGGTGCAGAAATGCAGAGTGCTGTTGCAGGAAACGTTTGGAGGCCTTCCTCAAATCCAAATTGAGCTCATGATAGCTCATTAGAAATATTTCTTTGTCTAGTTATTATTTGAATTATCAAGAAATTGTTTTGGACACTCCAGTTATGATAAAACTTGATTTTCCCAAGGTCACTCCAGAAGTGCAACAACTCTCTTATGGCACCTGTGTTTTTGAAATTTCTCTAAAACCATGACACCTGTGTAAAATATGAAGGATTTTTTTCTTCCTTGACCTATGATGGACAAAAAATTCTCTCACTTTGGTCAAATTCATCTCTGTTTGGTTAGAAACACAGTTTTAAGAAAAACCAACCCTATGAGTGGAAAATGGCTTGACTCTTGGAATGGATTATCAAAAAATGATTGAGACATGATGTTTATGAGATGAAATGACCTCATACTTGCTGAAATGACCTACCTTATGGCTCATATGCTCAAATATCTCGTTTCCATATCAAACTCTAGCTCAATGGGAGAGGAAATTAGGGTTTAGTGCTTGTGAACAATGATGACTTGGGCATCTTTAGGAAAAGACAACCCCCTTTGAAATTTGATCAGTTGATGAAATAAAAAAATTTTCACTTTGAAATTTTATGTGTTGGCATGTGGAACTCTGGGTTGGCAGCCTTTGAGAGACTGAATACTTATTACATTTGAATTGACATAAAATTACATCTTCGAATGAAACTCACACTTGAAATAAAATTACAACTTTGGAAACCATCTTGGAGGTTATATTTACATGGTAAAGAGACATTATTGGGATCACTCTCATACTTTTCCGACCTTATGCAAATGAAATGGTGCATTTTTGGACCTTGAAAGACAAACCCTAATGACCTAATGAGACTTTGAATAACCTGACTTCCATGGTTGACTTTAACTGAGACAAGACATGGTGAAATGAGATTTTCATAGGTGTTATTATGCTCAAGAAGATATGAAGGTGAGTCAGAAAATGTGATTTTATGAGGGAGAGTGAAGTTTTATTGAGTAGGGCTACCATCAGTGAAACAATTTTTAGCATGACCTAATGGAATAATATAAAAATTTCAGAGTGAGACACCTAAAATGATAATGAAATGAGTGATTTTGATCACTGATGGCAGAATGCATATTCTGACACTAACAAGTAGGTCTTTCCACCAAGAGAGATAGGAAACTGAAAAATTGCAAGAAGCAAGACTCTCCCAGACCATCAATGACTAAACATAAGCAACAAAAATCAGGAAAAACCCTTTCCTTGACTCAAAATATGAAAAATTCATTCAAAACCAAACATACACGACTTGGGAGTGATAGACCTCTGTATATACGCAACTGTACTCAAGGAAACCAACAATGAAAAATAAAAATTTAGGCATGATCCAGAAGATCATACTTTTTGCCTAGGTTGTAAACAAATCAAAGATACAAGAAAAATCAGGAAACCAAACAAGAAGGCCCATATCAAGAGATAAAGAAACTCAAACAATGAATTACAAAATTGTAATTCCTAGTGGAGTCGTCAATTCTATTACGGGATAAAACACCCTAGGGTATGGTTTGGAAACCCCAAGAGAGCGAAGGGCATTCAACAACAAGAAAAAAGCAAACAAGCAATCCTAATTCTTAAACTACTAAAGTGGGATGAAGAGTAAGTACCCATAGGTCCTACACTTGAAGGTGTTCACGTAGGGTTCAAAACCTCTGCTTCCTCCAATGCTTCAAAAACTGCAAGACATTCCAGAAAATCATATATACTAACAGTATTGCAAATCATGTTCAAGATATGAATGTTAGACCATATAAGCATATAGATATAAGACATGAAATCATACATAATTAGGTCATAACATGAGTTAAAGCATAAAGATCGTAACTATCAAGAAGAGGATGGAGCTTGTTTATTGATGTTTGCAAAGAAATGTGGAAGAAATACCACCTGATTCGACCATAGCTTCAAGAAAAACCGTCCTCCAGATTCGTCCAGCCCAAGCCTCAACAATCATCTTCCAAATGCATACACATAGATGTCATATAAAGGAGATGGACATCTATATGAGGAAACAAGGGTTTCCTATAGCTGGGAGTGCAGGAGACACAAGGATAATCAGACTTGATCAGGGACCAATTGGCTATAATATCAATATCTTATCTTTCTCTCTCCCTTTAGGCCTTCCCATGAGGTGTATTTATAGCACCCCAAAAAAATTGTTTCAGTTGGGATGCATTTAGTACATAGGCTCCTGCAGGTGGCCTTCTAGTGCAACTCGTAAAACCCGCCCAAAAAATAGGGATTTTATATTTGTTTCATATTTCAAATTAAATACGCGGGTTGGGCATAGATGGACCCGTGTGTGTATGCGCATTTTAAAGGGCAGATTCATGTATGGAATTTAAAATAATGTTTTTTAGTAAAAGGACCAAATTTGAAGGGAAAGCGTTGCCCAAGGCCATGACTCAGAGCATCAAATGTATCAGGGGTGGTAAATAGTGCTAAACAATCTACGATTCAGAAATTATTGTGAGCAATGCAAGGGCCAACGACTAGTTAATACCTCCAATTGTGCATGCTATGACTATCATCAGATTGGGTTTCTATTCCATGGAGAAAAAATATTCAAGGTTTTTGAGTGCTATGTATGTTTAGATCACAACCTGACTTAGACAACAAACATGCTACCACATTAGGACATGAAGTGTGGACACTGCACAATGGTGATAACATGGTGTATATCATGTGGTAAGGTGAGGACACAATCAAACAAGTGAGAAACACAATTAACAATAACTTTGACTCGTAAATTGGGAAAATACCCAGAGAATATTAAATGTGTAACAAAGAGAAAAATTTATACAAAACACAATTGCTAACAATCGCCTATTTACCTGAAGGTACTCAAAGTAGGGCCCCTTTCTCCTGTAAGCAGTTATGATGTATGAATTTAGGTGTTGTTACCCCAACATATTATACATAAGCTCGTTTCATATCGACCCTAGCACACTATATACATGCCATATACAACACAACCACTACATTATATATTGGTACCTTTGTAACTATAACCCATAACTAGATTTTGTCTTGGCATTATTTACACATAGTTCACTATACAACACAACATGCACATAACACATTTTTATCCTATGTAACATAACATTACAAGATCCACAGTGAGGACTGAGATGAGAGGAATACTTATCTTACTGAACCAAGGGCAACTAAGTCAGGGACGCGATCTCTCCTCCCAGCCTTAGGCAGACTGCAAATTGAACTCTCCCTTATGCAACTTCCACCCCTCGATCCAAACTCCAAGACGTAATATGCTTCTCCACGGGACTTCTCTTGTGACAAAAAATAGGACGGTTTTTCCTAAATCCCCTTTCCTGATGGAGATAGCACTTGCTTTTGGACATTGTTTGAACTTTTTGTCTCTCCCTTATTTGTATTTTTGTCATCCTTTTTGTTTTTTTGTTTTTCCTTGCTGGCCCAAATTTTTTTCCACCAATCATATGAAGCCAAATTATAGTTTAGTTTCAAATTTTCTTTTAAGGTTGTGTTGAAGGGAAAACCCAACACCCCCCATTTTTTAATTATTTACTTCAATAATGGGGACCCTTTGCATTAATTTTTGGCTAAGCATATTTTATGATTTTCATTAGGTTAATTGTCCTAAAATTTTACCATTTTTTCATTTTTGTCGGATTTCTATTTTGATTGTTTCATTGAATCCAATTTTCACAAGCTTTTCAATGATACTTGTTTTGCTCCATTTGGTCAACCGGTTTGTAAATGGCACTCCTTTGAAGTTCGATCATTTTCTCGCTTGGGTTAAAAAATGTATAAAGTGTATAATATTTCAATTTTCATAATCAAAGTAGTCTTCATTGTAAATATTAATTTTTAGTTATTTTTTACTAATTTTTCATTTTTCACTAATGGTACTACAAAATTACCTAGCTAAATTGTACAATAGACGAAAATACATTTCGGGATATTGGTAATTTACTCCAACTTGTTATTTTAAAACAAATTGCCAAACCCATAACCCCAAAATTGCAAAATAGTTGAAGTCCAATTTGTAGGATGGTTAATCCCACGTGGGCCCCATTTATTAATCTTAATTAAGAAGAAATTAATTGTAAACAGAATTAAACTAATTTAAAATTTGATTTATTGATTAATTAAAATATTATATTAATATTATAATTTAAATTATATTAAAATTAAAATTAAAATATTATAATTAAAAAACTGTAATCTAATTTAGGATTAGAATTTAATTAAAAAAATCTGATTTTTAGCTCAAGTAACAAAAATTCCATAATTCTAGAAATTTTTATATACCAACTTTGGAAGCTCATAATGGATTTTTACTTGGCAAAAGGAGGCCCGGGATGGCTTCTTGGATAGATAAAATCATGGAGATTATTCCTGAAGTGGTTTCATTTCCAGATTTGATCATTTATTGGATCTAAAATTTAGTAGAAGATCAAGCTTGAAATTTCTTAAACAAAACTAATTTTTGAGTTTAATTTTCTGCATTTTCATTTGCCCACAACTTCTTTAGAGTGTAGATCCATTCGTCAATGATATATTTGACCAATTATATCATCACAGGCATCAATAGAAAACTTAGGTTTCCTTTTCAATTATTTATTTAATTAAGTTTTGAATGGATTTATTTTAATTCCAGATTTGGCATTTTGATTTTATTTTTGCATTTTAATTTTGTTTTTGATTTGTTTTTTGCTAGAAAACAGTTGAAGAGATGAGAAAAATAAGATATCAATCGATGAAAACGCTCGAACAATTGAAGAATATGATTTTGAGCCAATACAAATTGATTGAGTAGAACCACTCTTTAACAAACTTTCTATTGAAGAATCCTTTTGTAAATATTATAAATAGTAAATTGCAGAATGTAATAGGGGCTCCTCTTCTCTGCAATTCAGAGATTCTTGAAGGCACTATTGTATAGAGGATTTAGATTTGTAGGATAGAGGAGAGAAAACTCAGATCTGGGGATTATTGAGGATTTTTCTTTTGCATTCTGAATTATTTATGGAGGACAGAGTTTGCACTATTGGAAATCTAGTTTAAAAGCAGAAGTTCAAGCATTGTAAAGGACTATTGGAGACCGGAGTCAGATAAATGGTTTCAATAAATTGGTATTTATAATGCTATTGTTTTAAATATCATTTTCATTTTATGATAGAAAAGATGTGTCATTTTATTCATATTTGTGCATTATTGTCTATATGATTAACTTTTCTCAATGATATGTTATTATTTATCTCTTCTCTTATGGGTTGAATTATGATTTCTGAGTAACTATTTACTCAGAAATCTGTCTTTTAATACCGATTTAACAATCAATATTTTTTTTTGTGAACTACTTCCTAAATGTTGTTGGTTGATTATCTTAGTTAATAGGTCTCTAAATAGAATGTGTTTTGGTAAACATAATGTCAGTTAATTGAACTATTTCGTTAATTTGATATTCATTATAAGCCAGACATATTTAAATCCCATTCATTTAAATATCTTGCTCTCAGTTGGGTTAGATATATATCTTCCTAATTGAGATAGGATTAGGATAAATTTTCTTTTTCTTGCATTTTAGAATAATTTTTCATTTAGATTTAGTTCTACATTCCTAGAAGTCCTCTCCCCAAAGAGGCAATACTTTAGTTGTGGTTTGGATAAGCCCCAAATTATCTTAAGGATCACTCTCTTTCTTGATCAACAAGATAAATGATTTGATGTTTCTTTCCCATTGGTAGACACAAGTTATATTTTAAGCCATTATAGATTGAGAGAAGGTAATTGGACCTAGTTAAACCAGTCAGAGCCACCATTCCAAACAGAAAAGGAACTGCTTTAAGGTCCGAACCAGGTGGTCATCCACCCATGTTGTAGCAGCAAATTTTGAGGCTTCAACAAGCTGTTAGCCTTGTATTCATTGGTTGGCCTGCCCAACCTTGTAAGAAAATCATCATCATACAACCTGTCCTTTTTGCTTGCCATGTGTCAATATTCTTGGCTTGATATAATAAATCTATTATTCACTGGCAACCCCCCCAGCCCTAGAATTAGTGTCCCTTGCCTCACCCCTTATTCATGTATTTGTATCTTACATATTTTACAATCTTATATGGTGAAAAAAAATTTGGGTTGTCACAAATATGCAGGTTAGATTTTTCATTTTTCTCTTATACCAAAGCATTAGATCCATAAAAAATCTTCTAACGTGAAATATTTCTTTGTTGTCAAAGGAAAAAAATTGTTGAAAACTCTAATGCACAACCAACGTTGTCTAAGGGCATCAAATAAGAGTAGTAAGGGGATAAAAAACTCCTCCCTAGAGCCATAGTTTAAGAATGGATGGCTTGAGAGTACTTACTTTTCCAATATCCTATCCCTGATAAATATTCTTTTTTTGATCTATTTATCCTTCATCTATAAAAATTTCTAAATTCTTACCCTCACACAATTTCAATAATAACTTATTTTCAATAAAATTGCCCCTCCTCTTTGGATTTTCATTGGGAATCCCTATCTTGTGATCAGACCTACAATATGACTACAAAGTCTCATTTGATCTGGTATATAAAATTCCTAAGAGAGCTAATATGGCCTTGATTCACTAGTGAGATTGACGGAGTGTTGAATTATTTACTAGCATTCCATTCTCATTGTGCTCTTCCTTGTTTGAATGACATGCTCAAAAGAGATTTAGCCATATTGAAGCCTTGCATGCAAATTGTGTAATAGATATTCCTCATACCTGGAATATAAATTGATGGAAGTTGGTGTTATTTAGTGCCGTGTCGCGGGGTCTATTTTGGGAATCACTTCTAGCAGAGAAAAATAATCTAGAAAACTTTAATCCTAATAGGGTTCCCTACGCATTAATAAGTATATCTTTGATCCTAGAAATAACATTAAATGCAAGAGTGCAAGAGGAAGAATTCACCAAAAATAATTCTTACTAAACCATAAAAAATGACTATTTGTCTAACTAAACAATCATTGTTTATTATAAAGTTGGTCCTCATAATCAATCTATTTTCAATATTCAAAGAAAACATTAAAATATGACATAAGATCGAAACAAAATTTGTTTTTACTTACCATGTCAAACTTTAAAGAAGTGCCCTTGCATAAAATCAATGATTGAAGAATTTCCATTTGCAACATTCCCAACATTTGAGTTCATGATTATTACTGTTCCTCTCCCAAATCATTCAAACTTTGTTCGGAGGAATTCATGATAATTGGTTAGAAAGTGACATTAAACTTGTATTCTAAACTTGTAATTGCAACTCGAAGTAGAGATTATAAATCATAACAAAGGAGAACTATCAAATATTCTAGAATCCTTTAAGCCAAATAACACAAAGGAACGAGATGAACACTAGGACTATTGAACCTTAAAGAATCATTTTGCGTTGAAGAAAAAACAAAGTAAAATTGGATGTGGAAGTGAAATACTTAGGATAAATGTGCAAGTCACTCTCCTTTGTGAGATTAGACTAGGAAAATCTATGAACAATGTATGGTTTATGGCACTTGTATAGTACCTAAAAATATATTTAGACAAAGAAATTTAAAAAGTGTAGGTCTATAGAATTCAATATTTGGAAAGAAAAAATTATTATAAGTGAAATGTTTGTTCGTTGAGGCAAAAACATTCAACTAAAGTTTTTATTTTCTGCGGTGTTGGGTTATTCCATCTTTGAGTAAGAACTATTTTTCACTATGATCTTGCCAGTTCGACTTTTAAAGTGCAAGGATCTCTGGAAATTTTATTGTGGCCACGTGCTTTTCCAATGTCCTCCATTTTCCCCCTTTTTTCACCTTACAAAGAAAGTGCAGTTGTGATATTAGTCTATAACCCTACTTCACATCCAAATAATTCTCTCCCATTTTCACTTTATAAAACAAATGATTACAAAACCATAAAAATGGCCGCAACAACTTCATTTACAAGGAGAATCATGACACCAGAGCTCCGACATAGAAACCCTTTCCCATATCATTAATTTTTAGTGGAAGAAAGCAAACAAAAGAGGAATGGTTTGATTTTTCACAGTACCTGAACAAGACCTAAGGACAAACAAAGTATGTGCAAGTAGTAATATTCCATTTCTCCACCTACGTCGTCACCTCGATCATGTGGAATGGATTTAAATGTGATGCACTCCTAAATTTTTTATCAAATTATACTTGTAGCTCATCAATTATAATTCACCATTTGTTATATCAAAGACAAGTTAAGCTTTATTTCAATTTAAATTTATTTGTAATACTACTTTTTATAAATAAATCATAGTTGGTGGTACTAGAGTTAGACTGCTTTTGGTTTCTCTTATATGAATTGACTCAATTTCGTATTTCAACCACATGGCACATAAATATGAAAATGTTTTATGTTGTTAAAATTATTTTAAAATGTTAAATCAATGGAATGAATATATATATGTAAATGTAATTGAAAATCTACACTATATAGTAATTTTTTTACATTAAAAAGCATAATGTCATAAAGGTCAAGAGTTTGGATCTCAAACACATTATAATAGTTGAAATTGGGAATGTTTTTTTCTATAGTAGCTTAGATAAATCTTAACTCAAGATCTACTAAATGATAAGAAGGATCTAATTTCTTGAGGTGCAAATTTTATTTAGAGTGAAAAGAGATTTGATCCCTCTATATATACATATAACTAGCCTAGATCTGTCTTAACTTTGGCTTTACTAAGCATTTAGAGGGATCAAATCTCTTTTCACTCTAAATAAATTTTGCACTTCAAGAAATTAGATCCTTATTAGCACTATATTTATATAGTATTTTACCTCAATTATTTTTTAATTATTAATTTTATTTTATAATTTTTTATTTATTTCATGTAATTTGATCAAGTCAAAATGTTTACATGAAAATAAAAATTACCTAACAAGACATTACATTCTCTTCCATACTAGGTTGCGCAGCCCCTCTTGGCACAATAATTCAAAATTATTTAGTAATGTATAAAGTGTCTAGTAACTTGTTAACAAAAACAAAATTTACACTCAGGTACCATATTGTTTTTTGAATTTTGTTGTTGATAAGCCCTTCTTTCCCTCTCGTTCTTTCTTTGCATGTTAAGATTTGGGAGCACAGAGGTACCTCCATGTAGCTTATGCTTTTGAGCATGATGATATTTTATTTCTTTAAGTAATCAAACTCTTATTTTTATTTTTTTGTAAATAGGCAGTGATTAGGTCGAGGTCAACTTCCTTATTGGTTGTAAGAAGATCAATCCACCAAGAATGGGATTCTTATCACCAGTATTGTGCGAGGCTTTAGCTAATTTGGGACACCCCTTGGGAATTTAATTCCCCTAAAGTGGCTTCCACTCCTCAACCCCTCCCCACGAGGTTTGAACCTATGACCTCATAGGGACTAAACCCTAGGTAAACCAAATGGTCTACACCTCATATGTTTTACTTGTTAGTTGGTCATATTTTTATTCTTGGACTATAATAGTATTTTACGTTAACCATTTTTAATTTTTTCACTTATTATCTAGTCATATATTTTAGCCCTGAACTAAATTAGTCATTTAAGTTAGTCGCTTTTAGTTGAGTCAATTAATATATATTCATATATCTTATCCATAGACTAAATTAGTCATTTAAGTTAGTCGTATTTAGTTTGGTCACTTAAAATTGCTCAAATTTAGTAGTAATTCACTTGAAATAATTATGGTCACTAAATGTTTCGTCACGTAGTCACTAATCTCTCATTTTGTACTAGTGGAGGGAGGTTCATCGAAGCTACTGGAGGGTTACAGTCATTGTCTTTCCTTGTCATCAGAGCGACTGGGGCTCCATATCACTGAAAATGAAAGTTAAATAAGGTTTTGGGCACCTGGAGTGGTTGTTTATCTCTCGGGTCCTGTAGCACCTAAGGGAAGTCAGTAATGTTTCAAATTGGTGACTCCACTTCTTTAACTGTACTTAGGGATTTGATTCATGTCATAGTAGCCCTCCGCTCATGTTTACACCACCAGGCCGATGAAATTGGGTAAATGTGGGAGGTGGCATCACATAAATCAACTGCTCGAAGGAAATAGCACACTGATAGTAAGCTAGTACAGTGGTTTCATGTTGTACTCGATGCAAGGTATATGAAAAATTGTGCTATAAAAAGGCGTCAATAACCATAAATGGAACTACCCTTCAATGCAACAACCTAATTATCATTTCAATGCAACAACCAACCAAACAACCCTTTCAATGCATCTTTATTCATCGCACACGTGCACAAAGACAGAGGCATTTGACAATTTTGTATTGTGAATGTGGAGGAGCAAGATCATGAACCAACGCACCAGTATACAACTCCATTCATTTTTCAACGCACATAGAACTATTCGCATCCACCTAGAACAATGAAATTGTGATTTGCGTCACATACTACTTTGAAATATAAATCTCTCCTCAAAATAAAAGAGAATTGCAAATTGCAATTGTCATTAATGCAAGGAGTATCATTAAGACAATGTTTATTATTAATACCATTGCTGGAGTATGTTGATGGTGTTGGACCGGCCAAAATTAAGGGGGTCTCCCCGATATGAATTCCAAATTAAACCTCACATCGTTTGGTGTAGGAGCCCCATTCGAAATACGGCTCGTTTTTCGAAGCAGTGGGTGCTAATGATATGCCTTGGATGAAAAACACATAAAGTTGTGTACTTGTGGCTTTGGTGAAATAAATGTATGACTTTGTGGAACGTTAAGTGCATTGCATGAAGGGTTCTAACACAAAAGAGAGGAAATTAAGTGAGCTCCTTAGAAGCCTGTAATAGTAAGAAACTTGAAAGGAACACACAAGCATAAAGACATCAAAAGCTATCCTGCAAAATAGTTCACAAGTTAACAATGACATAAATAATACAACAACACACATTCAACAAGATTCATACTAATTCAAACAAAATAGTTCATAAGTGTTAGCGTAATTTAAATAGCATACATTACAAACATAACAAGAATAGTCCTACTATATTAACAACATATGCATGAAAATATGCCAGCTCTGGAATTTTATTAAAGTGAATGTTCCAATCATACATAATCATTTATGGACCACTAGCCCCAATAGTGGAACATGAATTCAACACATGCTCCTCCAAAGAAAGATATTCCCTTTGTGCTACGAAGAAGCCAAGGCTCTAAAAAAAAACTCCCAAACTCCTTATTCTAAGCCTAATCCTAGCCAAAATTTTGTCTCCCAAAAGCTCTTTACATGAGTTATGAGGGTATATTTATAATAAGATGGGTGACCCTTCACTTCCCCTTTGTGACTCTTGGACTTACCTCATGAATCTTCAACCTCTTTACAAGATGAATATTCAACTACATAATGACTCTTCATATTCCACAATTGACACTTGAAATTCTATATACAAATTAATTACAAAATAATATTACAATACACCTGTACCCATATAAGACAAAATTGGGTATATCCAACTAGACAATCTAATCAGACAAAATAGTTAAGCTTGATTTTGGGGAAACTCTAGCCCATTAATTTCCACTTGATGTCTCTCGATCATGTAACAGTGCCAAGCATGGTATTGTGTGATGGCATGCGATGGTGTCAAGGTGGAAGTGGACTCTAGCCTCCAAGGCATTTGAGTACAATGATTTGGAACCCGTTTGAGTTTCCTTCTGGAGCAGAAGCAACATTGTGTTGACTTGGACAAGACCACCAATGTACTTATCCATGCTTTGCCTGTTCACCTCCAGACATTCCTTAGTGGAAATATGTCTAAGTTTCTCCAAATATTCTTCAATCTCCTATATAAATTGGTTCCTAGGTTTGGCTTTAGTGAGTGAGCCAACTAATGGGATCTTGTGCGATTTCACCAAGAAACCCACATTTTTTTACAATTGTGCATATGAGGCTTGAATGTTAGTAATGAACGAGGCGAGATGTCAATGTAGTTCTAGATCAACATCCAAAATCTTGCTTTATCTAGCTCTGCATGTTTCTTTTTTTCTTAACCAAGTCAAGTGGTGTCCCTTTGTATCACACTGATCATTCATGCATGACAGTGAGGACTTATTGCATAGCCCTGAGGTTTCTGAAAAAATATTTACACTTCTATTGTAAGCCATGCAAGTGGAAAAATTTCTTATGCACGGTGACAAGTTCCTCATAAATATTCAACATGGTCTCTCCGAAAGTCGATACTTCGCCAAGAATCATTTCCTTCAGTTCTTCTAGATAGACCTGTGTGGGAATTGTGTTCTTGATCTCTACGTGGAATTCTTCAACTTATTTCCTAGCAACCTATAAGTTCTTTGCCATTTGTTTGTCCGGATCTATCAAATTCTCAGTGTTTTACTTTTCCTCTCTAGTGAAGGCCAAGTTGGCTACAAAAATGGCATTGGGATTCCTCCTAGTGTCAACCACAATCACCCTTTCTCTAATAAAAGCAGGAGACGTGAGGTCATTTGGAAAAAAATTTCTCTATGTTTTTACAATATTTTTTTTAATTCCATCATACGACAGATTATACGTGTCCATAATAGGATCATCATCAAGAGGAACAACTTCTTCTTCCTCACTTGGAGCTAAATCTATTTCTAGAGGAGTGGGAGACTGAATGTTGACCTACTGTGTGTTCGACATCAGGTCGACATCTTGATTTTTCAACTTCGGTTCTCCCTCCATGTATTTGATCTCAATCAACTCTTTAATCTTCTGAGAAAGCTCCTTATCATGCATTTGTTTTCTATTCTCCTCTGAATCTTGATTCTTTTCTTGATCCTCTACTTGTCTTCATGTTGTTTGTTCTTCTACTAATTTTCTCCTTTGTTATTCTTCCTACTTCTCCTTCTCTTATTCTTCTTTCCTCTTTTTATCTTGTTCTTCCCTATGCTTTTGCTTTACTTCTTGCATCCTTTGTTTCCTCTTTTTCTCTGTTGCTATGGCCTCTTTCATAATAACTATATTTTCTTTCATATTTCAACTTCGCTCTCCCACTAAGCTATATGATGCAGGGGCATCTGAACGATTCAAATTCCAGTCTGAATCTAAACCTGGGTATGCGAACAGTCATGAAAATGGGGCGAATTTTGTTTTAAAACCGATGTTGAAATCAATCTGCCATGTGCGCCTGCCATGTAGGCATTCAAGAAGATGAAGGGTTGTTTGAGAGTGTGGATCTCAAACGATTCGAGCTCTTTTGTATTTGATATAAGAGCGAATCTGTAATGTGTGTGGGGGAGCAGCGCAATGTAATAGCGTAGGGATTTGTGCTGAGGCTGAAATGCCTTAGAGCATCTATACTATTTGTATATAATAAAATTGCTGGTTATTTGGCTTTTCTGTGTTGAGTTGCGTGTTTTATAGTTTAATTTTATGAGTTGATTATCGTAGTATCAGACTTTCATGATCGGTCATCGATCACGGAAGGATCGATGGCGATCCGGTAAGAATACGATGTGGTTTTATGAGTTGTTGTGTAACTGGCAAATTAATACCTATTTCAAGGTAGAACAATGCATTTAATGAAATGCCATAGATTTTGGTCGAGGTGTTAAGAGCCTGCATACATCGTGAAAATGGAATGTTGTAGAGGTTTTAATTATGCTTTTCATTGAGTAATCACAGTCCTTTAACATGAGCGGTGGTTTTACATATCCGCGATTGAGCTGAGATGGATAGGGAAGATTAATTTTATTTGAGTCTGTGTATAAATTGAATGTGATTTGATCCTGTGCGTTTGACTTGCACCGAATTCTATTGGCCTGAATTGATACCGGACCGGGATCGATTCCAAGCTTTAACACAAGGGGAGATGCGCTATATAGGAACAATTTGACTCTGCGTTATATACATATAGAGCATAATTCGTATATGGTGGTTTTCAAGTCCCTTTACAATGCCGAGTTACATAAGTCCATCGAATGAAATTGAATGTGAGGTCGAACTTCACGACTTCCGTTAAATGTAAGGTCGTTCCAAATTCAAGCGGGGAAGGAAAGGTTAAGGTGAGTTATAACCAGTGTTCTTGCCATTTGAAAATTCTTATTAACATCAGGGTCTAAATATGTGGCCGAGGAATTAACCCTTGACTATAATGTTATGTGATGGAGGTTTAATTACTCACTCTATGGGGTTAAAGCCGCAAGCCTAAGTTTGGTTACTTGGTTTCAAAGGTTTTGAAACTTCGATTCCTTGCATTTTGATACTACATTGCCGAGAAATGAAAAGAGATGGCTCGCGATGCACCCATATATATTATGTGTCCTCATTTGGCGCAGCGCAAATAGAGTGGGCCCATGACCCACGGGTCCCAAGATCGAAAGTTCAGTTTTATGAATCTGTCCGAACAAAAGTTTTGAGGTGAATTTTCTTGAGTGGGAATCGCTCTGCGTCATTTGTGGTATCAGAGCTGGTTGACGTTGTTTTGCTGACATGGCAATCCGAGTTGGTAGAACTACTGATAGCTGGAGAAGACATATGACCAGGAGGTCATAAATTTTTGTGCCTCGAGAGTCTGATGCAGGGGCATCTGAACGATTCAAATTCTAGTCCGAATCTAAACCTGGGTATGCGAACAGTCATGAAAATGGGGCAAATTTTGTTTTAAAACCGATGTTGAAATCAATCTGCCATGTGCGCCTGCCATGTGGGCATTCGAGAAGATGAAGGGTTGTTTGAGAGTGTGGATCTCAAACGATTCGAGCTCTTTTGTATTTGATATAAGAGTGGTCTATGTGTGTGTGGGGGGCTTGTGTGATAACGAGCGTAGGGATTTGTCTTGAAATTTGAAATGCCTTAGAGCATCTATCTTTGTTGTATAATAAAATTGTTGGTTATTTGTTTTTTGTGTTGAGTTGCGTGTTTTATAGTTTAATTTTATGAGTTGATTGTCGTAGTATGAGACTTTCATGATCGGTCATCGATCACGGAAGGATCGATGGTGATACGGTAAGAATACGATGTGGTTTTATTGAGTTGTTGTGTAAGCTGACGAATTAATACCTATTTCAAGGTAGAACGATGCATTTAATGAAATGCCATAGATTTTGGTCGAGGTGTTAAGAGCTTGCATACATCGTGAAAATGGAATGTTGTAGAGGTTTTAATTATGCTTTTCATTGTGTAATCACAGTCCTTTAACATGAGCGGTGGTTTTACATATCCGCGATTGAGCTGAGACGAATAGGGTAGATTAATTTTATTTGAGTCTGTGTATAAATTGAATGCGATTTGATCCTGTGCGTTTGACTTGCACCGAATTCTATTGGCCTGAATTGATACCGGACCGGGATCGATTCCAAGCTTTAACGCAAGGGGAGATGCGCTATATAGGAACGATTTGACTCTGCGTTATATACGTATAGAGCAGAATTCGTATATGGTGGTTTTCAAGTCCCTTTACAATGCCAAGTTACATAAGTCCATCGAATGAAATTGAATGTGAGGTCGAACTTCACGACTTCCGTTAAATGTAAGGTCGTTCCAAATTCAAGCGGGGAAGGCAAGGTTAAGGTGAGTTATAACCAGTGTTCTTGCCATTTGCAAACGCTTATTAACATCGAGGTCTAAATATGTGGCCGAGGAATTAACCCTTGACTATAATGTTATGTGATGGAGGTTTAATTACTCACTCTATGGGGTTAAAGCCGCAATCCTAAGTTTGGTTACTTGGTTTCAAAGGTTTTGAAACTTCGATTCCTTGCATTTTGATACTACATTGCCGAGAAATGAAAAGAGATGGCTCGCGATACACCCATATATATTATGTGTCCTCATTTGGCGCAGCGCAATCAGAGTGGGCCCATGACCCACGGGTCCCAAGATCGAAAGTTCAGTTTTATGAATCTGTCCGAACAAAATTTTTGAGGTGAATTTGCTTGAGCGGGAATCGCTCTACATCATTTGTGGTATCAGAGCTGGTTGACGTTGTTTTGCTGACATGGCAATCCGAGTTGGTAGAACTACTGATAGCTGGAGAAGACATATGACCAGGAGGTCATAAATTTTTGTGCCTCGAGAGTCTAATGCAGGGGCATCTGAACGATTTAAATTCCAGTCCGAATCTAAACCTGGGTATGCGAACAGTCATGAAAATGGGGCGAATTTTTTTTAAAAACCGATGTTGAAATCAATCTGCCATGTGCACCTGCCATGTGGGCATTCGAGAAGATGAAGGGTTGTTTGAGAGTGTGGATCTCAAATGATTCGAGCTCTTTTGTATTTGATATAAGAGTGAATCTGTAATGTGTGTGGCGGAGCAACGCAATGTAACAGCGTAGGGATTTGTGCTGAGGCTGAAATGCCTTAGAGCATCTGTACTGTTTGTATATAATAAAATTGCTGGTTATTTGGCTTTTCTGTGTTGAGTTGCGTGTTTTATAGTTTAATTTTATGAGTTGATTATCGTAGTATCAGACTTTCATGATCGGTCATCGATCACGGAAGGATCGACGGCGATCCGGTAAGAATACGATGTGGTTTTATGAGTTGTTGTGTAACTGGCAAATTAATACCTATTTCAAGGTAGAACGATGCATTTAATGAAATGCCATAGATTTTGGTCGAGGTGTTAAGAGCCTGCATACATCGTGAAAATGGAATGTTGTAGAGGTTTTAATTATGCTTTTCATTGTGTAATCACAGTCCTTTAACATGAGCGGTGATTTTACATATCCGCGATTGAGCTGAGATAGATAGGGCAGATTAATTTTATTTGAGTCTGTGTATAAATTGAATGCGATTTGATCCTGTGCGTTTGACTTGCACCGAATTCTATTGGCCTGAATTGATACCGGACCGGGATCGATTCCAAGCTTTAACGCAAGGGGAGATGCGCTATATAGAAACGATTTGACTCTGCGTTATATACGTATAGAGCAGAATTCGTATATGGTGGTTTTCAAGTCCCTTTACAATGCCGAGTTACATAAGTCCATCGAATGAAATTGAATGTGAGGTCGAACTTCACGACTTCTGTTAAATGTAAGGTCGTTCCAAATTCAAGCGGGGAAGGCAAGGTTAAGGTGAGTTATAACCAGTGTTCTTGCCATTTGAAAACACTTATTAACATCCAAGTCTAAATATGTGGCCGAGGAATTAACCCTTGAATATAATGTTATGTGATGGAGGTTTAATTACTCACTCTATGGGGTTAAAGCCGCAAGCCTAAGTTTGGTTACTTGGTTTCAAAGGTTTTGAAACTTTGATTCCTTGCATTTTGATACTACATTGCCGAGAAATGAAAAGAGATGGCTCGCGATACACCCATATATATTATGTGTCCTCATTTGGCGCAGCGCAAGCAGAGTGGGCCCATGACCCACGGGTCCCAAGATCGAAAGTTCAGTTTTATGAATCTGTCTGAACAGAAGTTTTGAGGTGAATTTTCTTGAGCGGGAATCGCTCTGCATCACTATATGTAACCTTCCTCTTTCCCTTCTCGTGCACTGGGTTGCGGAATTTTGCTGATGTTTTTTGTGAAGTATATTTCTTCTCTGAAATAATCTATGATGTTCCTACAAAGCTGACTGGCTCGTAGGACTTGGAGGAATTATAAAAATTATTCCATCCTTCCTCCTCAAGCCTATGGAAACTCCTAGTTATAAACTAATTGCACACATTCCTTAGATTGTACAAATTGACATCCATAGTGCCAAATGAAAATTTCTCTATCGATTTCCCTTTGAAATCCACAACTTGCAAGTTCTTAATCTCGTACAATCTGGCCTGCATAGGAAGAGTGGGCCAAGGCACTTTCTTCTTCCTATAGAGAATTTTTGACAACCTTGTGGAGATATGGTACAAAAATTCTTGCATGATGAGCTTATCGGTGGCATACCTTGGAAAAATATGTGGCAACTTCTGTCCACTTAATTTTCTAAGGAAAGTGCCATCCAGTGAGGCAAACCAATTTTCATTTTTGATACTACTTCCATTTCCACATGCAACATGCAAGGTGTATTTTCCTCAAATATCATCTTATACAACGGAACGAGGAAGTGATTAGTAAGCTTCTCCATTACTCCTCTGGGGTTTCACTCTGAGAGTAGCTTTTAATAGCCATGCATGACAGGTTCTTGTGTTGTCTAAGTCCAATTCATGCCACGGAATGAATTATGTGCACAGATTGCATTCAGTATATATGCAGACATGTAAAATATAGATTTATTGCCCTTAGAAGGATTCAGGGTGTTGGCTACATGGATCTTAAACTATCAAGCCAACAAGTCTGACTAGTTGAATGGTCTTCCTTCGCTCACAACCTTGTTCAGAAAGAATTCCCACCCTTCGAGGAAGGTCCTAGTTCTATGCTAACCATAGATTCTGCAACATAGAATTATCAACAACTGATAGGCCCTCCTAAGATATTTTGTCTTGTATGTGTTGGTGGGTGTGTGACGAAAATTTGCTGGTTCTTTCACCCAACCTTTGAAAATATTTTTCTTGCTCAAATTTTTTTTGGTGGCATATCAGTACGAATCCATGAGTGATTATGGCTCGATAAAACGGTACATGAGATGATAATTTGGTGCCAGAAAAGAAGAAAGCCTTTTTCCGTTGGTACTACTTAGGGTCATAGTCTTTGGATATGTGTGAGACAGTATCCAACTAATAACATTTCACATGGGAATGTTGGTTACTTGGTTGCAACCTTAGGTAACCCTGACTGTCGAATATTGACATACACCTGTTGATATTCTAGATCTTATTTGAAGCTTCTTGCTAAACATATTTCATTCACCTTCTGCCATGTGATATATGATTCCTTCTCTACAAAAATTTGAGTATCTACATAAACTGTAAAGTAAACTAGCGTACTCTCAACTGCCTCCCTAGTGCTACTTTTAGTGGTATCCTTTGAAGAATGTCTCTTGGGTGCCATGATAATAGTGACTTATGAAGAGAAATTATCAACACTTTCAATACCTGTGGGAGGAACATGTGTTGGGACTCACGATTGTCGTTACACCAAAACCTGCAGGTGTTATTCAATGATCACATCGCTAGAGATAAGGATCCACAAGAGGTGGTTAGTCCATGTCGTGAAACACATGGGGACTGTTTGTTTATCTAATGTCCAACAATATCCCCCCAACACGAGCTGAGTGTGGATCGAACTCGTAACCTACGCTATGATACCACTTGTTGGGAATCACAATTGTCGTTAGACCAAAACCCGCAGGTGTTAGTAAATGATCACATCACCAAAGATAAAAATCCATGAGAAGTGGTTAGTCCATGTCGTGAAACACACGGGGAGCGTTGGTTTATTCAATTTCCAACAACATGCACTCATGGAAAAACCAAATTAGATTCAGAATATATACTCAAAAATAAAGATAAGAAAACAACCACATGGACTAATGAGAAAAGTTACACAATTCTGGAGATGAGGGAGAGATACTGGATGAGGGAACTATGCTATGCACAGTCTCAATAGCCAGTGATTCATCTTGAGGCTAGAAATTGTGCAATGCACAATCCAACCTGGGTAGACTAAGGGAGAGATTATGCATTGCATAGTCTCAATGGCCAAGGGTTAGGCTTGAGCCTTGGAACTGTGAAATTCACAGTTGGGACAACCTAGTACTATGCATTGTGCAGACTCAGAGGCCAAGATGACAACTTGAGCCTTGGACTTGCGCAATTCCCGACTAGACAAGGAAAAATTTGACCAAGGATGAGAATATATGCTTAGTGAGGGTGTGGGAAAATAGCATATCTAATTGATGATGCAATTTTTAGTGAAAATATGAATAAACATGGATATATCTATGCAAACCAAATTTAGAAAACCAACATGAAAGGAAAAAAAAACATGCATGGAGAGTCACTGAAATGACGGCTGCTAATGGGAAAAACAAGAAAACTGATGTGACACTTGTAAAAGGCGAATGACAGACCAAAACAACACTTGTACAAGCTAATATACAATAAACGCAAACAAACACGAAGAGAAGCAAGCAAAAAAAAACTTACAGAAGTGAAACGACAAAAGGCGACAGAAAAAGTGGCAAAAGACGAAAAAAAGCAAAACTTGCTCGAAAAATCCCAACAAACTCTACCAAAGGCTCCGTGATCACCTCAAGAATTCTAGAGCTCCAAGATAGAATATGAAAATGTGCTCTAAGGATGTCCATTATAGATCTAGATTGATTAGGTTTTATGATGCACATGCCTAAAATCAAGGAAAAAGCGACACCTGGAGGAAATTTCCAAAAAAAGTAAGCCTGCCAAGTTCGGCAAACTAATTATAATTCTGTATTTTCTAGGGACGTTTGTTTTTTTATTTTATATTTTTTTGGGAAAACCGGGCATGCACAATGCTAAATAGGATTGTGTGGTTCCCTACGACTGGGTAACTTATCAACTTGGTGCATTGTGAAGTATCTGAGCTCAGTGAAGGGTTTGCACAACGGCTGAGCTTAGTGCTAGGCTTCCATCTAGAATCGTGTAGTTATCAAGCTCAAGGTTGAGTTTCCATTCTATATTTCATAATTTACATCATCAAGATTGGCTTTCCCTTCATGATTGCACATTTTCTGGAGGCAAGCCCAATCATTCTGCAAGGTCAAGGAAGAAGGCTAATTTTGACTTAAGAGGTTTAGATCAGAGTCAAAACAAGAAAACACAAGCATAACATAAAAATATAAGTCTTGGTCACATCATGAATACTTGACATTAGTGAAAGATTAGCTCTTGTGGTCAGAAGGGAGGCTCATAAATCAAAGCATGGGAAAAATTTTGGAGGGTAATTGTAGCAGCTACAACACATGGCAACACATTGGTAGAACCCAAACTCTTTGTATGGATCTTAACTCGTGTAAAATAGGTCTAACTATTTAGGAAGTATTGTTCAATTCATTGATTGTCATAACTTCTTTACCAACTTAAGTTAAAGATATAGTCCCTACCATTTGCTTCATCGGCGATGTTAGCGCTGGAATCATCACTTGGATTGCTTCAAGTGCCTGACCAGACACATCCTAAGCTCTAAGCCAATTTAATGATTTGGATTATAAGATTGGTAGGTGGTTTGGACCCTCAATCACTGAAAATGGATTTCAATCAATTTCATTGTCACACTAATGAGGGTATTGAGTCCTGATGTGGTAGCATAAAAGTAAGTTTTTATCCTATGGAGAGAAGAGAGTGTGAAATAGGAGAAGAGATCATGGGTATGCAAGGCAGAAATCCACTTCTTTTGGTAGAAAATAACACAAGGATCAATTTGTAAATATTTCAACAAGGGAAAGCTAAGTATAGACTTACAATATACTTACTGAAATATCATGGAAGGTAACTGTCATAAGTGATGCTCTCTACACTGTCATTATGTATATTTAATCAAGAAATCTCACTGTGTGAGACTAACAAAAGTTGATAAAACACATAAGCATATCAAGAGACTGATAAAAACATACAACAACATCTGGAATTATAAACTGCACTGAAGAAGGTAAGATATGGAAACACATGTGAAAATTAACAATACACACATCAAGTAGATAATAATTCCTCAAAATTTTCTTCTAATTTCATTCACTGAAAAGTGCACTGATCATATGAGAAAAATATTATAAAACCACGAACCTTTTTTTCATATAGTTTTGTGACATATATACAAAAAACATAATACTGTCATCTCCACAAAAGGAGTGAGTTTGTTCCAAAAAGTTATTACAATCTCATACAAAAGATGAGCCTTATCCTTAAACTTTAATACAAAGTGCTATAACAAAAATAAAGTAAACATCATGATGGCTAACAATTCGAAGTGGCTAAATGATGTGGCAGTCTGTTGGAAGACTGCTCCTTTGTTCTGGTGCAACCACCTTCACAAAAACTGTAAACAACAGTGAAAGTGACATGTGGTTGTTTTCCTCAAAAAGTGCAAAACATAACCCTAAAATTTAGGAGGGGGCTTGTTCCATGACACCTAGCAGCATCTATCATAACAGAAATCCCCTCCACTTCACCTTCTTTGATGTCACCATTATGATAATAAACCAAAAAGCAGATCCTTTTCATCATATACTAATATTCGGAAATAATAGCTCCCTTTGTAGAAAAAGTAGCTATATCCGAAAACATAGAAAATTAACCCAAAATGAAAATTTTCTCCAAAGGAAACCTCGTTCCTTCATTTTTCAGAGGTCCAAAATAGAGGCAAAAACCCTCATGGCCTTACCTTTATTCACCCTCTTGTCTGACCTCTTTCTCTGTGTTTGACTATTTGACTGATTCTTTTTCTTCTTGGTTTTATCTTATGGGTTCTCATCAATATTAATAATCTCATCTCTCAATGCAGGATTGGAAATATAATTACTAGTTAGTCTTAGTTTATTTTTGGGCCTGGTATGAGGTCTCTGGATATAGGGATTTGGAATGAACTTAGACCTTTTACCTCCATGCATGAATCTACTAGATTCTCCTTCCTCATACTCTGATTCTATATATTCAGGGTCACTACAATATTCATAAGAGCAGTATTAGTGTATCACAATCTTCTTCCTCTTCTTGATTGAAGAGCCAATAGAGGAGACTAGTTGAGCTAAAGTGGGCTCTTCCTCTATGACAGTCTCTGAAATTTTATGTTTGCCTTCCTTAAGAGATAGAAAAACCTGTGAGAGAGTGGATTCTGTAAGTGAAGTACCATTGCTTGGTTGAACTTGTTGAGTTGTTTTAGAAACATGACTTGATCTCTTTGCTCCAGGGTTGACTTCCTCTGGAGGCAAAGAATGCTTTGAAGTTAGAACTCCAGGGTTGACTTCCTCTAGAAGTTCTTCTACCATGAATATTTTTTTCCTAGGTTTGCCTCTTGAAGAGGAAGCTATTTGCTGCTTGTCTTTTGACGTTGAATTTTTAGGAGGCACAACATCTTTTTTCTTCAATTTCTTCTTATATTCCTCCATGAATGACCTTAAGTTCTGAGGTTCCCTAGGTGAACTGCTCACTGGTGAACTATTGACATGGGATTCATTGACTGGTTTTGCTGTTGGAATAGGTGTAGGGTCTCCAAATTTCTTAGTCAAGCTTCTAGTTGTCCTTTTGATTGACATGGAGGGATGGTCAACTTGATAGAAAGTGGATGAATGGATAGGGTTTGGATGTGAACTGTTTGAAACCGGAGCTGCACTAGTTTGTTCATGAGTATCTCATTTCTTGGGCCTCCCTAGCCTTCTCCTGGAGTTTATGCTACCAAACCCTTCCTCTGTCAGGAACTTGATAATGGTAGATAGAGGAGAGCCTACCCTCACTTGTAATGTATCGTTGCACTGTGGTGATCACATGCATCCATTCAGCCTTCAAATAGGAAATATGTGCAATCAGATTCCATTTAAAATTAACATGTTCAGGTTTAAGGTAGAAACTTACTTTTGTGGGCAGCGTTTTGTTCTTGAACCAGCATTCACTAGTGGCAGAGGTTTGAGTAGCACGGGGCTATGATGCCTTTAATGATGTTGAAAGTCTTGCTCCCCAGCTTGAACTTTTCACCATCAAAGCTCTTGGCAAAGGCCAGAGCTAAAGCCACATTTTCTCTAGAAAATTTTTGTAGAAATTTATACCAGCCAGCAAACTTAAACTAAGGTTTGTCCCTAGCATCAATGAATCTAGTGTTTTCTAGCTCAAACCTATTGACATTACCACCCTTTCCCATAATTTTCAACAGCTAGGTTCCTTGTAAAGACACAGTTATTCAATCCTGGATGCAAAACCCGACACAGAGTGCTAGTTTTCCTACCTTGAAATGCTAAAATTGTTTGCTAGAGAAATGAATTATGTTAGTTGTAGCTTGCATAGAGAACCTCAGTCAAGTGAACACTAAACTCAATCCTATGATTCTGCGCCTTTAATCATGGTATGGATTAATGGCACGATTTGAAATAATTTTGAATACAAGCACCAACTCAACCCATAACACATAACACTCCACAACATCATTAATAATTGATACCTTGTACTATGATCTCTGCTTTAGTTTAGTAGGGTAGATATATGTCAGCTTTGAATTGCAATAAACCAAATTTTAGCGAAATAGCTGCACTTTTCACTGAGTTACCAATATGAACAAGTCCCTGAAGAAATAGCGACTCTTTTCACTGTTTAAGTAATATGACCTTCAATTTGGATAAATAGTTTCCCTTCATTATATCACTTGTGTTAACAATGGAACTTTAACAGAGGTAGCTATTATCCCGAATAAAGCAGCTGTGATTTTATTACCAAAATGACCAATAGCCTTCGACACTAACTTAAGTTAAAACAATGGTTTTAACTTCTTTTATGAACCTAAGACACTAATAACACCTATACACTTAATATTATTTTGGTTTCGAGACTCTTTTTTGACATTTATTGAAAATAACTCAAATTTCCACATAGACTAGGACATGAGAAAATTTTGAAAAGAGTGATGCAATGGCGATCACACTACAATTGGAGTAGAAAAGTATTGTTTTCCAAAAATTGAGCAATTCTAAATGGCCCAAACCATAGATTGTAAAACTTACCATGATTTCCATGGTCTTCCCTCCTGACATCCCAGCTTAACACCAAATCATTCTCCTGAAATAACTGCTAATTTGTTCTTTTGTCAAAAATAGAGTTGAATTTAGACTGATATTTCTATACTGTGTCCATCAGTGATTCTCTGATTTGATCTACCTCTATCAGCTGCAACATTCTACTTTGAATTGGATTTTCATCATCAACTTAATCTTGCAGAAACTTTATAACAGGAAGAGCCAATTGCAAAGGAATTACAACATCAGTTTCATATTCAAGCTGAAAGGGAGACATTCCAATTTATTTTTTACCACTTACCCTATCTTCCCAAAGAGCATGCACCAGCTGAGTGTCCCGATTTCTCTTATTTTTAGGCAACATTTTCTTAATGATCCTCACCAAAATTTTATTGGATGACTCAGCTAATCCATTACATTGAGGGTAATAAGGTGTGGAATGAGTCAATTCAATACCACATTGCTGACAAAAGTTATGCATCTTAGTAGACTTAAAATCCATTGCATTATCAGTCACCAACTTATGTGGACAACCGAATATTGACATAATGTTTTCCAATAGGAATTTGATTATTAACATATCGGTGGCATTCCTAGTTGGAAAAACTTCAATCTACTTATTGAGATAGTATGTAGTTGTAAGAATATATCTATGTTGCCCTGATGGAGGTTGATGAATTTTGGCGATGAAGTCCAACCCCCAATGCTGGAAAGGAACTTCTGCTGAAATAGGAATAAGAGGTAATGGTAGAAATTTCTGTTTACCAGCAAACTTCTAACATTCGACACAAGCCCTGACTTTGGAAAAATCATCAAAGAAAAGAGTTGGCCAATAATAGCCAGGTCTTAAGATTTTGTTTGCAGTGGCTTTCCAAAACAAATGTCCTCCACACACTCCTACATCTATCTCTGTCATAATCTCCTGTGACTCAACTTCATTTACATATCTTAATAAGACTCCCACAGGGTATTTCCAATACATATGGTCTACTAAAATGCAGTACTTAATAGCTTTCAATTTAAATGCTCTCCTTTTTTTACTTCTCCATTTTAGGGGGACAATTGAAATTTAACAAAAAGTATACTATATCCTTATACCAATCTGAATGAAATATTTCAGGATAATTAGAAATACCTTCTCCATATTTTCCCTTAGCTTCCTCCATATTCATATTTAGAGCTTAAAGTAAGATTCAGCCATCAAGTGTGCCAAGCCTTGTCCTTTTATCAATTTAGTAGTTCTGATCTCAATATCAAATTCTAGAATTTTGGTCAGCCATCTTCCCCTTCTACCATTTGTGTCTGGCTGCATCAATACATCTTTGAAAGTGATATTTGGCACAAAAGCAACAATTTTTGAATGTAACACATAAACTCAAAAGGACTTTAAATCCTTAACTACTGCATATGTTTTTTTTTTTTTTCAGTCAAGTTGTACTTTAATTCAACATCTATTAAAGCATGAATGAAAAATGAATTATTTTGTTCCAAACCTTCTTTGTTCTTCTGTACCAAGACAACTGCAATTGTTTCTTCTGAAGCATATGAAAAAATCAGAAAATATTTTTCAAAATTTGGACTAATAAAAATTGGAGCTTCAGTCAAAGAAGACTTGATTGCTGAAAAATAATTATTTGCTTCATCTCACCACTTGAATTCTGCATCTTTCTTCAACAAGACACTGTTATATGTTTGATCAGCTCTGCAAAGTTAGGAACAAAGTGCCTCAGAAAATTTATTTTCCCCAAAAATGACTGCAATTATTTTTTATTCCTTGGCAAACCAATCTTCTGAATAGCTTCTACTCTCCCTAGATCAATACAGATACCACTTTTTGTCACAATATGTCCCAATAATTTCCCTTCTTGAACAACAAAGGATGACTACTTTGGGTTCAAGGACAAACCAATTTTTCTGCATTTGTCAAAAAATTGTTTCCAATGTTTCAAGTGGTCTTCATCAGATCTTAAATAGGATGTAATGTCAACCAAATAGATGACTAAAAATCTATCTTTTTCTCCCGCAAAGGCAATATCCATTTCCCATTGAAATGTTGTGCTTGCATTCATTAGACCAAATGGAATTTTATTGTACATGAATGTACCCCAGGGTGTGGTAAATGATGTATTTTCTCTGTCTTTCCTATCAACTGAAATCTGATTATAGCCTGAAAAGCCATGTAGCATTGACAATCTTTTGGATCCTACAACTTTTTGCAAAATATAATCCATCTTGGGTAGTGGATAGTTATCCTTCAATGAACATCAGTTCAGATTGCGAAAATCGACACAAATTGTAATCTCGCCATTCTTTTTCCGAACCAAGACTATATTAGCTACCCAATTAGAAAATATCAAAGGCAAAATTATTTTTGCTTCCCATAATTTTCCGATTTCTTTCTCAATGATTGGGAGCAACATGGGATTGATATGCCTAATTTTTTGTGCTATAGGCTTGGCATCTGCTTTCAGAGGAATTTTGTGCTCCATTATACCTCTATCATAAGTTTTCAGCTCACTATAAGACCATGCAAAAATATCAGCAAATTGTTTCAGCAACTTGATATATATTTTTCTAGTTTCAAGAGAAAGGAATTTTGAAACTTTTACTAATTTTGGCTGATCTTCGGTACCAATATTACAGTCAATTTTACTCTCGCCATCAAATTTATTTTCAAGCTTTAGAAAAACGTCACTATTGTCAAACAATATTTCTAAATGAACTAGTCCTTTAGGAATATAGTTGGTTTTCAGGTCTATAATGTTTTTCCTAGCCACTGTCCTTTTGAAAGGATTCTTGTTTTGATTTTCAATATTGTCCTACTCATCATCAATTTGTATGTCTATAAACTCTTCAACACACTCCAAAAAAAATTGAATTTCCTTGTCATCCTCAAATACTTGCTAGTATTTGATGTTATCAGAAATAGAAGGTCCATTTTTTATTTGAACATCATAAGTTGCCTTGACATCTAGAGGAACTTTGAAATTACTAGCAGCAATAGCTAGTGATTCGACCATTTGATTATCCTCTCTAGTGACAAAATTTACACTAAATGCTGAAAAATAATACTCAATCAAGTACCAGAATTCATTCCTATAATTCTTCAATGTTGAATTTTTCACTTGGTAGTTTTTTCTCACTTGCCTTATCACCAATTCAGAATCACCAAAAGCAGCTAGCTGCTCCTCTCCCAAATGTTTCGTTGCCTTCATACCAAGCACAAGCGCCTCATATTCAGCAGTGTTATTAGTGGTAGAAAATTGTAGTTTATTTGATATAGTTACTCTTTGCTAAGTGAGAGAAATGAGGACTACACCAGCTCCCTATCCTTCTCTTGATGAGGCTCAATCAAAGTGCAATTTCCATATCTTTCCTCCCTCTAAATTTTTCTCATTTGTACCTTGAAAATGTTGTTTTTCACTGATTTTAGGCTGGAAATTGTTATCATCAGCAGTAAGGTCTAATATGGATGACCCCAATTCCTTCTCTTCAACATATATGGGATGATTTGAAGGATTATGTTGATCACTAATGATGTAGGCCATTTGGGTTTCCCTATACAGCCTTCTGAATTCCCCTCCAAACATTGGGATTGTGGCATATGACATATCCATCTGAAGGGTGCCTCCCAATTTTTTAGACCAAGATCTAGAAAGCAGCATCCCAAATATAGAAGGTATGTCTGCAACTAAAATGTCCATCACTAATATTTTCATAGGTAGCTGGGTAAGAGAAAAAACCAAGTCCTTAATTACTCCTAGACATTTGACTTTCGTAGAATCTAAGGTGTAGAGGTCATGGTATTTCTTGGTGATTTCTAATCCTAATTCATCCATCAGTTTCTTTGGCATTAGATTATGAGAAGCCCTAGAATCTAATAGACAGTTATGCAGCAATTTTTCATGTATATTGAGTGAGAGGTAGAAAGGTGGTGAATTATCATAATTTTGGTCTTGGACATGGCAGAATAGATAAATAGTGGGATGTTCATCCTCAAGGTTGCCTGAATCAGGAGTGAGAGGTGGTTGTAGTAGACTTTTGAAAGACTCTTTGTATGCTGGATTTTTCAACAATTCCAGAAGTGGGCCAGGAACTTTAATTTTATTCAGTTTAGATTTGAAACTGAAATAAATTGGAGCTAATTCTTTATTTTCTACAGAGATTTTGATAATTGGGGAAAATTTTTGAGGTGGAGGAACCTCATTGACTTTGGTCTTCTATTTGACAGCTAGTTTATTTGAATCTGATTTTTGTTGAGGTTGTTGAACATGACATTTAGAACTCAAAGGATAATTTATGTTTTGAAATTATTGCTGTTTTTAATCATTTTGTGCATAAATTTGGGCATTCTCATCATCTGAAAACAAATAAATCCTTGACTGGTCTTCATATTCTTGCAAATTCAAACAAGTTGACTGTGATGTTTCTCCTACAAGGTTTATTTCTTAATTTTCTTCCTCATATTATTGTTGCTCTTTATTCAAAGGAGGCTGAACATTTTGATCATCAGCATTCCTCCTTGGGTGCTATAGGATTTTTTGAGGTTGAAAAGGCCTTCTGAAAGGAGCTTGATTTATATTGGCCTCATTTTGATTGGCTCTAGCAGTTGGTTTGTTTTCTAACTATAATTTTGTCATCTTAGAGGAAAGTTCCTTGATCAAATTATACATTTGATCAATATTTTCTTCTGCTATAAGAGATTTAGAAGAAGAAGGTTTTTCTTCTTTCATATTCTTTTTCTCTTTTGCTTCTTTCTCTTCCTCCATTTTCAATTTATTTGAAGCCATAAGATTAGACTGCACTCCAATTCTAGCCTCTTTCATTTCCATCAATGCATGTTCTTTCTCAACCCTTAACCATAAAGCAAACTCAAAATCTAGAGCATTTGAAAAAGTTATCATAGCTGTAGTCTTGGGAGGCTTAATTTCTTCAAGAATTTTCCGATAAAGCTTATTAAACCTCTTGGTAAAATCAGCCAATTACTCATCACCATTTTTTTTGAGAGTTCCAAATTTTGTAAGGTAGTACACATAGTCTTTCCTATCACCCCATTACTTCACAAATACTTCCTCTAATTCATCAATTCTTGTTATTAAGTTTGGTGGCAGACTTCTAGACCATTTACGAGCTTCTCCATCCAAGCTCTGAATAAAGAGTCTTGACTAGACATCTTCATGTTCAATTTTTTGGTTGTCAGCATAACTATAGAAAGCAACTAAGTGTTCCTCAGCAGAAACTCATTATCCCTCCTCGGTGTATTTTGGAAGATATTTCAAGTAATCCCCTTGAGGAATTGGATGCAAAGGTTGAGGAAGAGCAAGTGGTGCATATCTTGCAGCCACTATCTGCTGCATCCTTATAAGGGAAGGCTAAGCCATAGTTTTTTGATGTAAAGTTGATGGATGACTGGTTGATGTAGATTTTTGGGAAATATGAATTACAATTTGTGGATTTTGAATCTGATTTAGGACAGCTGAAAATTGGAAATATTGGGTTGATTCTTCAAGCTTTGGGACTAAAAATAGTGGATTTTCAAAGAGATGAACAAAGGATGTCTTGACTGAACACCGTATACAGAAGAATTGGATTCAAATGTTGTCTCTTGAGGGGATGAGGTTAATTCAACTTTATTTTGTTGAGCTAGGAAGTCAGATAAGTTGAAAGTGAGGCCTTCAGGAACACTCTCTTCTAGTGGATGAGAAGAATATGACCCAACAGCTGGATTTCGAGACAAAGGAAAATAATCTTGTTGAGGGGTAATAAAAGACTGGTATTTAGGATGAGTTTGAAGGAAATTTAAAATGGTCTTAAAATATTCTTCATTCAAAACATCCCTATCAAGAAAAAGGTGCAATTGCCAATACTTATTCTAGCTCCCCTTATGTCAACACAAACTCTTCTGATTCCTTATTGATACTTAAAAACTATGTTTTTTCCTCTTTGACTGGAATATTACTTATCTTAGATTTACTAAGTGATGAGTAAGAAAAACTTTTAGCTAAGCCTAGGTTAACACCATCTACTTTATTTTCTATGGAAGCAATTTCAACTTGATATTTTTCAGCAGAATCTTTTGAAACTAAAACTTCTTTTGATTCTAAAGTAGATGAATGTACCTTTTGCTTTGGAATGTATTTTTTGTGTACCTTCTTCACTGACTGTGATGTGGCTTCAACTGATCTTTGTTTTCCTTTTGCATATTTAATGATCTTCTCTGGGTCAGCAACTGTAGTCACAATAGGTGATCTCTGATTTCTCCTTGTAGTATGCGGTATTGAAACCCCTCTTCCTCTTTGTGGAGTCACCCAATGAACTAATTTGCAGTCTTCTTCAAGTCACCAATTCTTGTTCACCATCAATAATTGATTATTAGAAATTCAAAACAAGAGACTCGGGAGAATACTTCATTTCAAGGCCTTCATCTCCTGGCAGATGCACCAAAAGATATTAGCGTTGGAATCAGCACTTGGGCTGCTTCAAGTGCCTGGCCAGACACATCCTAAGCTCTAAGGCAATTTAATGATTTGGATTATAATATTGGTAGGTGGTTTGGAACCTCAATCACTAAAAGGGGATTTCAGTCAAGTTCATTGTCACACTAATGAGGGTATTGAGTCCTAATGTGGTAGCAAAAAATTAAGTTTGTAGCCTACGGAGACAAGAGAGTGTGAAATAGGAGAAGAGACAGTGGGTCTGCAAGGTAGAAATCCACTGCTTTTGGTAGAAAATAACACAAGGAGCAATTTGTCAATATTTCAATAAGAGAAAGCTATGTCTAGACTTACAATTCTTACTGAAATATCATAGAAGGTAACTATCATAAGTGATGCTCTCTACACTGTCATTATGTATATTTCATCAAGAAATCTCACTGTGTGAGACTAATAAAAGCTGATAAAGCACATAATCATATCAAGAGACTGATGTAATATCCCAAAATGGAAAATACATAAAATGGAAAATGAAGTGATGCATCAACACATAAAATGTAAGTAGATCATATATCCATCATATTAAACTTTATAATAGCAAATGTGTACAATATCTTGAGGAAAAAGACACTCAAGTTAGGCAAAAGAAGCCTTTGGAGACCTAGTACATAAAATATAAAGCACAAATGCTATACAAGAATGTCATAGGCTAAGACAACACAGTTTTAGTTGGGGCTTACTATTGCCATAAATTTAAACACATGGATCTACTGATTGGGTGCTTAGAAAATGTCGGGATCAATGGTTTAGGCCTTCTAGCACTATTCCAAGATAACCCAGAAGGGTTTTCTAAAAATACTCAACATGCAGAATATAAAAAATGTGGCCCTAAGGTTGAATAATGCTCTGCAACTAGAGGCTAATAGGAGGTGGATGATCTGATGTGTAAATGGATTATATCCCTCCTTAAATCCTTTCCAAATAAAGGGTTGATCCCTTTATTGGAAAACAAGGTCAAGAACTTGGGTACTTGACCTCCCACTGCAAAATAACACAGTTTCTGGAGGATACCACGCTGGGGTGAATGTCGCTTCTTGGCCTAATTTCTGATGGTCAAATGAAGCTCTAAGAACTTCATCGCAAGTTCCCTAATGAAGGGCTTACCCCTCCACTGGAAAACAAGCTCAGAAATTGGGTTTCTCAACCCTCCACTACTGCAACCCTGTAACACAACACAATCTTGAAGGAGACTGTGCTGGGAATAATGGTTGAAGCTTGGCCCAAAGCCGAATAACATAAATGATGCTCAATAAGCCTCTCTTAAGTAGGCACTTGAATTCCCTCGAGGATGAGGGTTGGATTCCCACTTTAGAACACCCTTGTGCTAAACAACACAACAAACTTAGCTAAACAACTGAAGTATGAAAATAGTCGTACAAGACCAATACAATATCAATAATCCAAATCATGCCTTCTATGGCTACCATCCTCTTCCTTTTATGTTTGGTGAGCTTCCTCACCCTGGGTCCCACTCATTAAAGGAGTTACTCTCATGCATACACTCCTCCTCTATGACTGCCTTGTCCTCCATTAATCCTCCACTATCTCTGTAACAACGTTGTTGATTTGGTCAACATTGACCTTGTCCACACGCTTTAGCCCCTGTTCACACCTCAAGATTCTTTATACAGCTAATAAAATGATCCACATTCACATGAGAAGTGGTTTTTATTCCTACTAAAGAGATTTGTGGGTCTCTCTACCCACGTATTCACCTATCTTTTAATCAAAAGAAAAAATTAATATTCCAACTAGCTGGAAGCTAATTAGGAATATTACAGTCCTCCCCTCCCAAATGTTTCTTTTCCTCAAGCAACTACAAGGATGGACACTGCAAAGCCTCCTGTCTTCCTCCTATAGCATCCTCATCTAATAAGCTCCTCCATTGAACAAGATGCTCTCTAATCAATCTATCCCCTAGTTTCTCCTCTCAAGTGTACAAGTTAGCCTTTGGTGATAAAACGAAATGTTTCTCATCATGAAAAAGTGGGATATCCATGGAGGCAACTATATGCTATCTAAAGGCCTTCTTGAGTCGTGGAATATGAAAATGGTTAGGGACCTTACTCCCCATGAGAAGCTCCAATCCCCATGCTATCATCCAAACAAAATGGATCACCCTCCAAAATGGTAGCTCATATAAAAACTCCTCCATATCTTGCTCCTGCAATGTAGATGGGATGTATGGCTAAACATGATAGACAAAATTTTCCATCCCACATTGTCTCTCTCTCTCTCTCCATTTATGATATGCATAGATCTGCTGTTGATTTTCTTCTGAAATAATGTTTCCCTCAAGAGGAAAAAAGGAAATTGGATTCTCAAAGATCCACTCTTTGGTTCTATGGACCTTTCTTGCCCAAGGTACTCCACATATAGTTAATAGGACATCATCACAATATGTAATCCAAATGAGAAATATGTTGAGTATCATATGAAATGCTCGATGGTTCCAATAGTTCCCCAAGTGGTCACAGCTCAGTTTTTCTACTTGATGCCTCTGATTATAATGTCGAAAGTTGTCTCCCAACCACTTGATATTTGTGCATGTTTTCTCATCTACTATAAAGTAGTAAATGTCATTTTGTTTCAACTAAGAATACCAATAATAGAACAATGCTTGCCCAAATCCATACAGGAAATGGTTATCTCCATCACTGATGTTGGTCTTAAGAAGACCATGAAGTCTAAATAGAGGCTCACCCTCTTGTGGAGCAATGTACTATAAATGTATGGAAAAGAAATGAAAATACTTGGTTAGTTGATCAATAATCATAAAGACACAATCCTTACCACATATTGTTGGCAAGCTGGTGAAGAGGTCCATAGATGAGCCCTCCCATGAGAATCTCTCCATAATGGTCTGATATGTCTCCACGAGACCTTGGTAAAGGGATGAATCATGTGATGCATGTTGAGTCTCCTTCTTGAGCAAGAAGATCTTGTCATGGTAATAGATGACTCCTTCCACCATTCTATACCTCTCCTCTTCTACTTGCCCATAAAGTACTTCATATATGAAGTGATCCTTGGAACAATCCATCAATAGATCTATACTTCCAAGTGAAAGCGTTGCTGGCCTTTGTGATAAGGCTCCCATCATCTCATAACTCCCCTCTTTGACATGCCAAATGCCAAATTCACATGTCGGAATGCTGATATATATGGAAGATCCCTTCCTATGTGGAAGTAAATTCTGATCCTCAATGGCTATGGAGTAGCCCCCTTGCACCATGAGTGTGCCATCATCTACTCCAGGAACATCATGCAAGGTATGGGATAAATTAAACCCATACTCTCCTAAGAGTAACCAAAGCAACAATAAATCTTGTTGCATCCTCATATCATCATCATACAGAACATGGAGTAAAAGCATGATGATTGACATGAAAAATATCACATCAGCCCAATATAACCAAAATCATTGCTGCCACATGATGTAAGTGTCATTCCATGTCCAAAACAATGATACACCACTTGACATAGGCTATGTCATGTGATGGCCAAACTCTCTCAAGAGTATCCACCGCAGCCATGCCTCCTGTTGCCCTGTGTCATAGATCTGCAAGTGGCTCACCAACTCCTTGCTCATCACCCTCACCCATCCATCCAACTGTGGGTGTCTCCTATCATGCTCCAGTTTGGTATCTCTCCAATGGATAATGCCATCCTCCCAAATCTAATGACTATCCTTTCACTCTATGATATGTTGAAGTGCAACCTCCTGGAGATCTCTATATAAAGACCACTCATCAATGCCCAAGTTGAACCCATAAGGTTCCAAATATGATGTAGGCAAAAGCTTCTAATTGAGTTGTGAGGTGCTCATCAAGAAGGATCTATCATAATAATGGGAGATGTTATCCATCATAAGATGTATCTCATCAACCATCTGCCTATCCCATGCTACATAAGAAGAATGGTCATTGGAATTCTCCAATAATATTTGGGCTCCAAAATCATCATTGCTACTCAATGACAGTGCTAATGATCTCCATGATGGTGCATATGTTGTCTCATGGTCATGCCCAATGTTGAACACACAGTTTTGCATTGGATTGATTAGGATTATGCTCATCCTATCCTCCAAAACTCTACACTTCAACCCAAAGTGTTGTGTGTAGCTCAACAATGAGAAACCAGGATGGCCATGCATCTCCTCCTTGAACCAGTCAAGGGTCCTCTGCGCAGTGATAGTCTGCTGCTCCAAATCAGCAATATGCTTTAACCCTTGGTCATGTAGTTTCCCTAATGGCATGTCCCCAAAACTCTCCATGTGATGTTTTGAAATAATATGGGTTGGAAATGTTTGCATACCTTGGATAAGTTGATCCTTGGGAACATCTTGTACAGCTACAAGGGTTCCTCCTACCGGTGTAATGACTCCTCCAACTATTGGTGATGGTGATGGATGCTCCTCTACTGTTGCACCAATGCTGGTATATTTCTCCTCTTCCTCATGCATCTTCTGAATAATGCATGGGACTCTCAGTGTAAAGATATCAAGACCATCTTTCAAAGGTGCAAGTGTTCCTTCTCCTAATGCAAGTACTCTTGCAACTGAAGGTGGTGGAAGTTGCTCTTCTTCCGGAGTGATAATGTTGACATCTCCCTTTGGCTCCTCATGTGCTTTCTCATCTATGTCAGGAAATATCTCAATAGGAATTACCTCAAGTTTCCTCTTATCAAACTTATTGATCAGCCTTTGAGTAAAATCTACATAAACAGTCACTCTTGCATGTTTCAAATGGTTGAACCACAAAACATTTGCCTCACCCTCAAGGTGTAGCACTGCAATCTAAACAAATTCTCTTTCTGCTACTGGATGTAGCAGGAAGAATGCATCTAACTTCTTCCTCCAATCCCTTACTATGCTTTTGGATGACCCATCAAAAGTAGACAATAGAAATCTATTGTGTCTTTTTCTTCTACTGTTGTTGCAATGTCTTCACTCTTCTTTGATCTGATTGAATTGATGATGTTAGATTCTCCTTAAAGTCCCTTGATTGAGATTTGTACTCTGCAAGATAATCACTTAGAGCCTCATGATCTAAATTTCCTCCATTTCCATGCCTTTCACCTTCCTGTTCAAATAAAGTGCACATAGTAGAGTGCTTTAGTGCTCTATGCAATACCGGTTCCTTCTGCTGTTGATATGAAGTGCTTGGACCTTCCTTGTGTCTCTCCCTTCTCATTTTTTTGACCTCCTTAGAGAGGCCCTACATATATCTGAAAATAAATGAGGCAAAACTCATTCCTTACATCATTATGGATCTCTTCTTCTTGTGTCATAAGATGTATTGCCCTCAAGTTGAGCCAAAGATCATGCTCTGATACCACTGTAATATCCCAAAATGGAAAAGACGGGAATATAGAACATAAAATAGAAAATGCAATGATACATCAACACATAAAATGTAAGCAGATCATATATACATAATATTAAACCTTATAACAGCAAAGGTGTACAAGATCTTCAAGAAAAATACACTCAAGTTAGGAAAAACAAGCATCTGGACACCTAGTACATAAAAAATAAAGCACATTTTCTATACAAGAATGTTGGAGACTAAGACAGTGCGTTTTTAGCTGGGGCTTACTGCTGCTGTAAATTTAAACAGATGGATCTGTTGATAGGGTGCTTAGAAAATTTCGGGATCAAAGATCTAGGCCTTCTAGCACTATTCCAAGATAACCCAGAAGGGGTTTCTAGGAATACTCAAAATGCGGAATACACAAAATGTGGCCCTAGGGATGAATAATATATTTGCAACTAGAGGCTGATAGGAGGTGGCTAATTTGATGTAGAAATGGTTGATATCCCTCCTTACAACCTTTCCGGATAAAGGGCTGATCCCTTTATTGGAAAACAAGGTCAAGAACTTCGATAATTGACCTCCCACTGCAACTGCACTTTAAAATAATGTAGTTTCTGGAGGAGACTGCACTAGGGGTGAATGTTCTTGCTTGTCCGGATTCTGGATGGTGGAACGAAGCTCTAAGAAATTCCTCACAAGCTTCCTGGATGAAGGGCTGCTCCCTCCATTGGAGAGTGTTAGGGTCCTATAAAATAGGATTCATAATTTTGAATTGAGTATGATTAGTCTTGTAATATGTACATACTTTGATTTCTGTAAATTGTTTTCCCATATTAAAAATAAAAAAATGTAAAGAGGGTAAAAGTCCTAAAAGAAAAATCAAAGGACTGAAAGAAAAATATCAAAAATAATATAAAAAATGAACCCCAACAAAAAATATATAAAAATAGATCCTGAAAGTGATGCAAATTCAAATGCCACTACTTTTTACTTTACTTTGCAAAATAAGATTGTGTGCAGCTCATCAAAAATGCCACAATCCATGATAGTCAAACAACTTAATCTTGATTATTCATGTTTTAAATTTTCATGCTGATAGATAGAGAATAAAGATCTAGCCAAATTGTTTAATCTTGGCATATCAGTAGTTAGGTAGAGAATAATAAATGAGCTCAACAGTTTAATCTGAGCTATTGGAAGTAATAAGGTTAGAATTAGATAGTTTGTTTATCAAAGAAAAATAAAAAGCGTCTGCAAGCTCAAATGCACCCATGTAAATGAAGAAAAAGTGTTAGGATAGATGATGGGTAGGCAGAAGCAGTTT